>JAYESA010000007.1:123092524-123642524 GCA_036927795.1 Iris macrosiphon | reverse complement strand
GTAGTGCCAGAATCAAATAATGCGGTTGTAGGTAATGACGCAACTAAAATGGTACCTGTAATAGTTTCACCTTCCGGCTCGTCTGCAACGGTTGCTAGTGCAAAGGCCTGTCTGTGCCCTTGCCCTCCTGTCTGTTGTCTGGCTTGGTTGAACTGTGTTTCCTGGGTGGCCAAGGGTGGTCCCCTCTGAAATCTTCCAGATGCTGGGGGATGCTGACCTCCAGTAGAGGGTAGCATTTTCTGGGCTGGTGCTGCTGGTCCTTGCACCGTTCAGGGGTGCTGTCTCTCTGTGTTGTGGGCAGTCTTTGGCTATATGTTGACTTGCTCCACATATCAGGCATAGTCCATGCTTCCTTCGGCAGTCTTTGACATAATGTCCCTTCTTGCCACAATGGTGACAAGTCGAAAGCTCCTTGTGCTGATATGGCACCGTCTTTTGCTGTGTCTGCTTTCCCGGATGACGGATTGGTCCTTCCGTTCCGGGCTGGTTTCTGGCCGGTATGGTTGGGTTAGAGCGCCTTGCTCCTCGGCCAATGGCTTCCTGTATTCTCGCCTCTAAAAGAACCTCCTTATAGGAGATCCTCGACTGCGTCGTAGTATACTTTTGGAGCTCGAAAGTAAGGCCATGATGGAACCTCATGGCCTTCTCCAGCTCGTTAGGTATCAGGATGGTCCCAAACCGACTAAGTCGACTGAATTTTGCGTTGTAGGCGTCGACGGTCATATTTTCTTATTCCAAATGCAGGAACTGGGAATACAGAGCATTTTTGACCGTGGCTGGGAAGTACTTTGCATTAAAGTGTTCCAGAAATTGCTCCCAAGTATGGTTCTTGTCGACGCTGTGCTCTATGAAGTCCCACCAGTAATGGGCGTTGCCTTTTAGTTGGGCCCTCACTGCGGTCATCCATTGGTCGGGGTAAAGCTGTGAACCTTCCAGCAGCATCTCCGTGTTGGAGACCCAATCTGAGATCTCCTACGGAGTTTCGCTGCCCGAAAAGGTTCCTGGGCCCATTCGACAAAAGCCTCGGACAGTGCCAGCTGGTTGGACAGGTGCTGGTGCTGGGGCAGCTATCTTTTTCAGAGCTTTTATCAAACTCTGTCTTAGGGCTTCAGTCTGTTGCCACTAAGCCTGCAACATGGTTTATAAAAATTGGAACATCTGAGGTTGTCCCTCAAGTTGTGGCATCAGGGCTGGGAGGGCTGGAGGTGGAGGCAAAGGTGTCTCCGCCTGTGGTGTCGGTGCCTTGGAAGTTTGCCCTTCTTGCTGGGCTGGTGTTGCTTCCCGGGCAGGATTTTGGTGAATGTACGGGGTTGCAGGATAGACCAGCATCCTTCTTGGGGATTGGTTTCTCGGAGGGGTTGGGGTCCTTTGGACATCTAGCGAGGGGTCTGTTGCTTGATCAACCCCATCAGTCGCGTGTCCACTAGGTATGTCCATATTTCTGAAGAAGATAGAATAATTAGAAAAGCACGAAGGAGATAATAATAATCAAGCAGGATACAAAAATTCAAGGATAAAGTCAGTATGGATGAGACCTAGTATTTCTATCCTATAGCAGGCTTGCTGGGCATGTTATCATACCACTTGCAATTAACTGGACCTGCATGTGCCACCACTAAAACTATGTCACGCCCCAGTCCTAAAATATATGGAACCAGGCCACGTGGCATTGGCCAGCTGACACGTCACTAAGGGATTACCCAATTTAATGGACCCAAAGGAACGTGCTACGCTGTCCAAAAATACTACAGGTTTAATACAGGTAAATCTAATCTCATCCACAAAATATATCAAGAAATAAGTGCTGAATATATAGATACTAAGTCTGAAATGTTGTAGTACACCTCAGATAAGTCTGGTGGAAACAAATCCACTACCAAATATATTGAAAGTACAGAAATAAGATAAGACTAGAGCATCGTCTAGCTAGGTAAGAAGATCCATCTTCAGACGAACATTCCACTGGAGATCAGTGGGAAAAAAGCTTCTGCTCTGGGTGCACCAAGATCAGGAGAAGAGTACAGCTCCAGTGCACTTACTACTAATGATCAGGCCGACTCTGCTGGCAGCTCCTCTAACTCCTCCTCAGTGGCATATCTAGTCTCCTGTCCAGGTCCATACACTATGGGGTAGAATGCCTCATCTAAATCTGGAAGGGAACCAGGTCCTCAGTGGGACATAACAAGATACATAAAAGCATGCCATGTATATAAATACTGAATAAATAAATAGAGGGTGTAATAGCCATCTAAGTAAATGCAATGTGAGATAACTTAGTACGTATGGGAAAGTGTGGGCTAGACATATGCTGACGTAATTCACCAACCGTAGTGACTGGCTAGTATATGCCACATATGCCCCCATTCGAGGGCACTCTGCAATCTTCCATCTCCGAAGAGCATGGTATCTTATAATATATATATATAACGTCCGTATCACTCCGTCGAGTGCGGTATCTGTCATAGAAGAGGTGGGTGTCCCATACGCCTACTAGTTGTTCTCCCCGTCCAATGTAACTAATGCCAAGTCATAGCTTTCCTGAATTTTCCTGATTTTGTGCTAAGCCGTGATCCACGTCACACGCACAGGTAGCTAATCGAGTACGTAAACTCGTATCCTAATATGTATTGCAACCTTGTGCGTGTACCCGTGTCAGGATCTAGGAGGATATTAGGATACCCTCGCAACTGTAGGTAAGTCTGCTAAGGACTAAGTTAGTTATACTACTTGTCAACGTACTTGTTGACGGTACCCGAGGCAATCTCGGATTTCACAGTTATATGCAAGTTCAAGAGAAATAGCATACAACAATTTTATAATTAAATAGTAAAAACTTGGCAAGGTATACTTGCCTACGCCTCAGTGCTGGAAGTACCAAAAATCTGTTCTCGCAGTCAAGTCCGTGGGGTCCTGTGACCTGGGGTCACTGACTGCGCTGTAGGTGCACTCTGTTCAAGACGTACATGGTTCGTGAATTTGACATTTAAATGATGCGTATATTTAAATACCATAGTATATATTTATATTTTAAATACAGATATATGAAAAGACATTATTATATATAGTTAACATATAATTAGTATATATAATACATATTTAAAACATATACTATATATAGCATTTATATACTTAATAAATATATACATAACTATAAATATATAATTAAATGCAAGGAAAATAATAATAAAATATATATGTTATACATATATTTTATATACTTAGTAATATATATTTATATATATAAAAATATATATATACATATTTATAGATAAAATCATATATACATATATATATATATAGCTATATATAGATAATGTATATATATTAATAATACTACATATAATATATATATACTGTATATACATATTTAATATATAAAAAATTAAAATGCATATATACATATATAGTTAATAATACATATATGTATAAATATACATATATAAATATATATATATATATATATATATATATATATATATATATATATATATATATATATATATATATATATATATATATATAAATATATATATATATATATATATATATATATATATATAAATATATAATATATAGTAAGAATAATACATATAATAGTATATTATACATATACTGTATATATATTCATATAGTAATTTATAATATAATTATATAGTATATATAATTAAATATATAATAATATACATACATATATATATATATATATATATATATATATATATATATATATATATATATATATATATATATATATATATATATATATATATGTATATATATTTAAACTTATATAAAAATAAAAGACATATCTATTAAATATAAATATTGTATATATATATATACATATAGTATTTTACAATATATACTGTATATATATATATATATACATACAATAATATAATATATTCATATAATTATATAATATATATATAATTATATATAGAATAATATATATAGATATATATATATATATAAATATATACATATACATATATATATATATATATATATATATATATATATATATATATATATATATATATATATATATATATATATATATATATATATATATATATATATATATATATATATATAATAAAAAAAATAAAAAACAAAAATACATAGGTGTATACATATTTATTAATATAGTATATTTACTGTATATACTATAATTATAATAATAATATAATATATATAATAATATATATAATATAATATATATAATATATATAAATATAAATATAAATATAAATATAAATATAAATATAAATATAAATATAAATATAAATATAAATATATATATATATATATATATATATATATATATATATATATATATATATATATATATATATACTAATACATATAATAATACATACATAAAATATATAATAATACATATATATACTTTATATATATACTGTATATATACAGTAATATAATAATATAATATATATTATATATTATAATCTATATATATAAACATATATATATATATATATATATATATATATAAATATATATATATATATATATACATACATATATAAATAAATACGTATTTATGTATAGTAGAGGGTTTTTATACCTGACAGGTTAGAAGGGGGGCCCACGCCTCGTCGCCGGCGGGAGTACGGCGACGGAGCGGCCGGTGGCTGGCCGGAACGGCAGCAGCAGCAACAGCTATTGTCAGCAGCAACAGCAGCAGCAGCAGCTTGCAGCGGCTGCAGCGGCGGCGGCGGCGGCGGAGGCGGCGGTGCAGGTGGTCAGGGCAGCGGAGGAGGTCGGGACGAAGGGGTCGAGGGTGGTGGCGGTGGTCAGTGGTGGCCGGGGTGGCGGTGATGGGCGGTCGGGGGAGGCTGGGGTGTAGTGGCTGGGAAGTCGAGGGAGGATGCTGCGGGAGAGCTGACGGCCGGGGCGGTGGCCGTGGGGCGGCGAAAAGGTGACGGGTCGGCCGAGGATGGTGAGGCGTAGCGGATGGGGGCGGTGGCATTGGTCCAAGGAGGCGGGTGGTGGCGGTTTAGGACGTCGGGGTGGTCAGGGTGCTGTGGTGCAGTAAGGAGGGTGGGGCACTGCGGGGGCTGCCGGCGGCGTTGGCAGCCGCCAGGGCGAAGCTGCGACGGCCGGAAGGGAGCTGGGGGAGGGGCGAAGCCGGTGGCGGAGGTTCGGGGGTGGTGGTGGTCGGAGATGGGTGGTGTGGGTGTTCGGGAATGGGGGGGGGCTGTATATATAGGGTTTTAGGTTTTTGGTATTTTGGTAATTAGGAAAATTAGGGGGGGTATTTTAGGTATTTAAGCAATAAATATCTTTAAATATTTATTCAGATATTTGTAGATATTTTTGGGTGGGGCCCACGTCCAAATAGACGGTGTAGGTTCACCCTGCAATAGGAGGTTGACACCTCACACTGAAAATTTGCAGAAAAACCCCTATAATTCCATAAATTGCATAAAAGCCTTATTAATTGGGAAATTGCACAATTACGCAATTGTCTGGGAAAAATACCCTTTTCCTGAAAATGCTAAAATGTACAGAACTGAGGGGAATTGCTGTGTGAGGGTCCTGAGGGGGTGGGGGTGAGTATGGGCAGGGGCTGGGCCTGGTTTTTCGGTGATACGGGTCACCGTATTAATTAATTAATAATTAATGCGCACTGTGTTTACTAATTATTTAAAAATAGGTAGGGCCATAATTTCAGTACGGTGTAAATATACTAAATGTAGTATACTCTTAGTAAAATAATAACATATTTTTGTTTGGGCAAAACAGGTGCCTGTTGGGCCTCAAATCTCTATTGGAACAGAGATGGGTACAGATCTGGAAATTTAATTGAAAATAAATACGGACGTTTGTAACGATATTTGTGCGACTAAAACGAGGCACAAAACAGAGTATCTGGGAGTTGCACAAAGTTCAAAAAAATAGACTACCATGTCTAGGAGAGGTATGTGAATTTTGTTTGGGGATAACAGTCAGTGTAATGCTCTAATTAATTAGGTGATGGACAGGTGCACAAATCAATAGGATATGTAAGCAAAATAAAATTTTAAAAAGTTGTAATAAATCCTAACTTGGTAAAATAATCCTAATTTAATATTAAATACTGAAATCTGGTCGAGAGAGTTTACAGCAACCTAACCCTCACTTCTATTTGTCCATAAAGTAGGAACAATTATAAATAAGCAAGGAATGTAAGAATGTATCTACTAGTAACTGGAGATACCTAACCCCTGGACATCATAGTTAAGCTCTATTTACAGTATAAGATCTGCATTTCACTCAATACAACTGAAACTTTAATACACCTACACCAGATTCTCTTTCTAACATGCTGCTATTTCCTTTGTGTATAATCCTAGGTCTGAACTTCAAGTCTCAAGTACCACACTGACCTTGGACTGCACCTATTCTAGCCAGGTACCTACCACCCTAAGCCTAATACACATCCTACTCTCTGTATACCCAGCACAATAACACACCAGGGACACAAGCCTCTTATAACTTACTCCATATCAGTGCACATTATGTATACTGATACACAAGGTTTAGTCTAAACACAGACATCCAACAACACAATCACACTCCTCATCTATTACCTGACCCTACACATACCCAGTCTCTATTACCATCTACACACCTTCTCATGAATTGGTATCAATCACACACTCTTTACAACTGACACCATTTCTTCACTACTGTACATTGACACCTCTCCTTCTTATTATGTTGCTCATGACAAGCCATCACTGCGTACATGTCAATGAGGAGCAACAACTTGCTGTTGTTATTGCCATATTGTTACTACAGCCTTATTGCTATTGCAGTGGTTACTATTCAGTTTCATTGATTCTTCTCCTACTTCCCAGACTCGAGTGCACAGTCTTACTCCAATTTAGCCTTGCTGCCAAGGTGCAGCACCTGCTACTACCTGATACTGCTCAACTGTATTAACAATTTCCTACCACAAAAATCCTGCTATTCCAAGCTCTCACTACCACCTCATTGCCCAAATGAGAGCAGGTAACCACCAAAGCAGGCATTCTCATATCCTGTACACACTGCCTCTGTGTAGTGCCCCTAACATTTCCTATGTCCTAGTAAAATCTGCACCACTGTCTCGAGATACTATACTCTAATATGGTCAATTTCTCAACATGTAATGTGCAGTGGGACAATAACTCATTGGATACATGCACTCTGAGATATTCCTATCTGTTGTACAGTCCTACACAAGTTCACCCTTGACACCCAAATAAGATACAAGACTCCTTTATGTGCACTGTTGTATACGAATTGCCCTACACTCATACACTCAATCTTTATCCAACTGAACATAATTTCTCACTCTCTGATACTCTTTTGCACACAGGTTGCACTGTACACAAGGGTCTTCCATACACCTGGGTACACATGGATGTACTACTACACACCAATAACTAAATCTACACACAACTAATATTCTCATTCCCATACAGTTTATATATATATATATATATATATATATATATATATATATATATATATATATACAATAATGTGAAAGTAAACTCTATAGTCATTTTTCTATACACCTTGAGTGCACCATGCCAAGATACATAATGTGTCATGATACCCTATCCATCAATGATCCAAATTCCCAAATACTAACTATACACATTAATTACATATTATAATAACTAATGTAACTATTTAAATTAGAAATTAAAGAGATATCACACATATAAGCACAAATCACCCAAAATAGGTCCCGTATCATAACGTATCCCAAAATACCATGATACGGCCTACTCGTGTCCAATTGTGGACACGTAGCTAGTATCTCAACCCCGATCTAGGTCCAATTTGACTAAATTAGTCTCATGTCACACACTTGATGTGTCAATCTCGTAATTTTTCCAAAATACATACAAATTGCCATGTAAAGTCACAATACACAACTAATTAGTCTAGAACTTCTTCCTATAGGTAGTCCTATGCCATGAGAGGGTTTCTAATATTCAAATGCATGATTTGGAAGTTACAATGAGAAGAAATTTAGAAATTACCAATTGGGAGGTGGATTCCCAATAAAAACTCAAGTGGACACGATCCAGACACGATGTCTTCATCAATGCTCTTCCTCCTTGTGCTCCTTGCTTCTCCAAGCTCCAAAACTTTTTTAGAAATAAAAAATAAGGGGGAACGAAAGTAAAATAAGAGAGAAATTGTTGAAGGAAATATGAAAAAATTGGAGATCTCAAAATAAATAAACAATTGAGAGGAGAGAGAGAGAGAGAGAGAGAGAGAGAGAGGAGACCCTCTATATATGGTCGGCCCCTTATTTCCTCCTTCTTTAAGCAATTGACAATGACAACTATGCCCCTACATGCTAATATGAAAAATAATTAGGAAATGAGTATTTTGGAAAGTCTTTAACTAATTACAATTAAACTAATTACAATTAAACTAATTCTTCTAAGTTAATTAGTGGAAATGGGTTCATTGGACATAGTCCATGTTGGCTCACTATTTGTCATGACAAGTCTAATTTAGGTTCACTAATGTCAAGTCAAATTAAATAGGCTAGCCTACTAACTAAATTAAATGCTACAAGCCTATAAATAAATATCTAGCACTCTAATAATCAAATAACTAATACAAATATTAAATAAATATTCATAGCTCACTAATATTATATTTTTAAAATTAAATAACTAGGCCAAATTATAAAATTACCCCTAGCTGGAAAAGTGAGACTGACAATTCGAATATTGCCATCTACCAATGAGGATTTAAACAATACCATGGGGACTAGCCTGCACACCCCAATTTATATGACTGGAGGTGGCTAGTTAGGCGCAATCTAGAGATTACATTCTCTCTTAATGATCTACAAGTTTAGTTGCCTAGTTAAACCTAATGTTAACTGGAATCTCATGGCATGGTCACATGGTATTCTCCTTATATGACGTACCGTAGTACGACCACGCTAGATACGAATCCACTTTGTCACTTGATAGTTTAATTTGGATTCATCCTAGCAGGATGCAACAATCAACAGATCCTAGTCACGCCTGGTCATTGACTAACCCTTACGTCCATGCTGGAGATTGAGTTATATTACATGTCACGTAGCGCATAGGTACACCGCAGTGTAAACATATAATATAATCGCGTAGGGACACTTAGCACGTAGGAACACATAGCACGTAGTAAGTGTATCAAAACAGATTCAAGTGGTCGGGTCATGACGCATAGATGGGTGTAATACTTTATGGTCATCAAATTCACACATACCACTCTTAAAGTCCAAAGAAAAATTCAACCAAAACTAGTCCAATAAAACGTGTACAAGGAGTCGCATGCGTGTAGAAGGATCAAGACCGCATGAGAAGTCAGGCCGTATGACAATCCTGGCCGCATGGAGTCATGCCGCATAGAGTCGTGCCGCATAGATCTAGGGCTAGATCTACTCCTCGGGATAAGTGATAAAGCAACAGAAATAAATAAAGTGTCAGTGATGTGACATAAACTGTGAGGTGACATAAAGTATGTCAGGAAGAAAAGACAAAACCATGAAAATATGTACCACAGTTTCAGAGTCATGCGTCCAAGGATGGTGGCCGCATACCCTACTTACCGTTTAAGTATCAGTGTCACATGGGTTCGATGCCGCATGGAGTGTTTTGGACTTAGCAAATTTCTTATTCGTTCAGCGACTAAGCACAAAAAGTCCTTTCAGAACACATATGTATTAACGAGTCATGCGTCAAAAGAGATGGACGCATGCTGGTATACGACAAAGAGTTCAGGCCGCATAGCATCTTCATGCCACATAGCCCTCTCTGACGCATATGGTGCTGGCTGCATGAGATCTTCATCGTTCCAAACAGCAGGTTCAGCTATGGCAAAATTTCCAAAATTGAATGTAAACCCCCTCACCCGAAATTAGGTTTACTTGGCTTATATAGTAAAATTAGGGCTAGTTTGAACCCAATTAGAACTTAGAACACGACATTTGATTTAACTGTACATTATTTTATCGCGTAGTGCATCTTACCTTTGCTTCGTTAATTGGAGCACTACGTTAGCCATTGCCTATCTGCAAAGTTCACAACCTTGTCCTAGACATGCTCGCCTACCTTTCTAACCTTTGTGTAAATTATAATCATGCTTTCTGGTACGACATTTTAGTCGCACAATAAATATCACGGACGTTATTTCTTAAATTCTAAATAAATACGACTCTGTACCCTTATGCGTTCCAATCAGAATTGGAGACATAATCTTGACCCGTTTTGTACAACCAAATTTATGATAATATTCTACTCTGATTTCTCTATGTCCAGGATGCTTGTGCCTCATCAAATTTTAGCCTAAGGTATTTCCAATTAATTTCAGAACATCGTGCGCAGTAATTTTAATGAATTAAAATCCAATTTCTGCCTTTGTGCAATTTTCCAATTGTTAGGAGCTTTTATGCAAAAATGCATTGAGATATCCCCACCATTGGACAATACGTGAAGAAACCCAATTTTCCCTTCATGTGGATTTTTTTGTAATTTTTGGGATGTGCAACGCGCGCACATCGCCCCGTATATTAAACATATCCTTGTATTTAATTAATGCAAAATTCTAGCCCTCCCAACATCCCCATGAGAGCCGAAGCACAAGCCAAGGAGCATTGACCCAGCCCAAATCCTAGGTCGAACCCAAGCCCAAATTTTTACATGTATAAATATATTTTTCCTAGTTTTCTCCAACAAAAATAATAAACCACAAAATCCCTAAACCTAAACCTAACCCTAACCCTAGCCGACAGTCGCCACCACCACTAACACGATCACCCCCTCTACCTCCTCCGCTCTGCTCGGCCTTCCCATGACTGGAGCAGCACCCCGATCTTCCCTCTTCCTCCTTCCCCGACTTCCTAAAAATCGGTGCAGCACAGTCGCCACCACCACCACCATCTGATCGGAGCAGAGCTCTTCCTCTCCACGGTTCCACCCCTCTTCTTCCCCTTCCTCTTCAAGATTCGGTTACAAAACCCTAAGCCGGCGAGCTCGTGACCATCGCGGCGCTGCACCAATCACATCTACCATGGTCAAAGCCTCGGTGCCGACGTCGGATCCGATGGATCAATCGTAGCTCTGGCGAAGAGAGCTCAGCGACGAGCTGCTCCCAGTGATCGAACCGCTTGAACCCGTCGATGAGTTTTCACGATCAGCTCATCCATGGCGATCTTCTCCTCCGCTCCGCCAGTGATCCATCATTTTTCCATTGGTGATGGACTTCTCCGGTGATCGTCCGTGACTCCGGGACGTCGACGATGAAAGGAATAATTTCGTGTTCTCTGCTGAGGTCGTTATTCGAAGTCCTTCTTCTCAATCGGTCGATTAGCTTTGTTTTCATCAGTCTGTCCTCATCGATAGTTGGTGAAGACGAAGGTCATCGACTACCCATTGAACTCGAAGTCGATCGGTCAATCGACGAGCTCTGAGATATAATTATCAAGATTGCTTCGAGATCTGTCAAAATCGAAGGAACAAGCTCAATATTAGTTTATTCGAATCAGTGAGCCATGTGGCCTTTCTCATTGATTTTTGACATCTCATTCGAATTCAAAACGGTCTTTTAAAGTTTTATTGTTGAATATGCTCTTAACATGTTCGATGAATTATCACATGAGTGGAATCGGCAGTAACAACTCGAGCCATTCAAATACTTTGTGTGAAGCATACAGTTGAACACAGTTTTTCAATGATCGACGGTTGGAATCGATAAGTCCTACGTCGGCAAGTTGGAGGAGACAATATCTTGGTGCAGCTTTGTCTCAGACTCGACCTTGTGTTTGTATTCACAAGATCGGATGCCAAGGTGGATTTAGTTCAACCTCACCGTTGGATAAGATTTTGGAGGAGTACCTGCAGAATCCACTGATACAGGGACAACTATTGGTATTCAAACCCCAAGTAAGTGTACCTTGCCAAATTCTGCAGTTTTGCTACTTATTTTCTTGATTTATTTATATGTTGTACATGCTTAACCTAGAACAGTGTGACTTTACTTAGCGTTCGAATAATATTCGGGTGCCAACTTCGTACGCGGAGTTGTGTAACGTCACATAGAGTTGGATATCGAGACCCTATACTTCTCGTGCTTGCATTATCAAGTACGTTATACCCAGGACACCTGATACTATTCATGAGAACCCAGGACACCTAATACTATTTATGAGACAGAATCTTCTTGAAACATTCAAGGTGATTCTGTGTAGGTTGCAGGATTTTGACATAGACATTATATTCATGAATATTATATGACTTGTTGCATTAGCTGTGATCTCGCGTGACATGGACATGAGACATTATGGACATGAGACGTGTGGTTACATTGGGTGGGGAGAGACACACAGGCTACAGGCTGTTTTACTTATATATATTTATTATTGTGAGGCCGTAGACTCTACATCAGAGCTAGGCACATTACGTATTATTATTGCTACCGGCTCCCCGACACAGAGCTTGTAGCGGTCTCAGCCTGAGTACTAGTGATGCTCTCACTTGTATTTCACATAGATGGTTACATATTTACCCTATTTATTTTATTTACTATTGTACTGCATTTATTTTGGCTTGTATTATTTTGTACCTTACTATGTCCCCTGAGGACCTGGATCCGGATTATGTCCCCAGGATTAGCAGACGAGATCTATCCCGAGGTATACGGGACAGCAGCAGGAGCAGGAGTTGATACAGGAGCTGTACCGATTCCCGAGGACGAGGTGATGGCTGAAGACTTTTCCTGAGTATCAGTGTTTCGTACTCAGTATCTACTTTATTCAAACATTTATGTTTTGGTCTGTTGAACCATTGTATCAGATTTATATCGGGTTGTTCCCCCAAGTACTTTGTTGAGACTGGTTGTTAATTTTCATTTCTTATTGCTGTTGATCATATTTATCTTCTATGAATGAGATTAGTTATGGCAGGTTTTAGTAGACTTTATTTTACAGCTTAAGTACGCCCTGGTGGATCCATTAAATTGGGTTTGTCCATCAGTGTGTGCTGTTGGCCATTGCCACGTATCTAGTCCCTCGATATTTTGGGACTGGGGCGTGACATGATTTTTGTGGTGGCCCATACAGGTCAAGAGCATATTGTCTCGGTTACATTACTGTACCGAGCAAGCCTGCACCTAGGATTAGAGTATAGGATCTCATCCACAACTGACTATGACTCATCCTACTTCCAATCCATTCTGTTGAATAATTGTATCCTGCTTGATTCGTGTGCCTTCTCATTTATTCCTTGAGTGTAGCCTTCTCCTAGAATATAGAAGTCCCTGTTGATAGAATGATAAGTAGGGTAACCTTCCTATTAAGAGTACAGCTAGGATATTGACACACCCCTAAGTAGAATGCTTAATGAACACTAGCGTCCCTCACCTATAGAATAATTTACCATTATTTCTTGTTATAGTCATGAATGACCTAAGAGTAGTATAGGCACTACTAAGAGCTAGCTAGAGATTTGACCCTAATGTTTGGCCCCAATCTTGAGGAACCAATAGAAATCCGAGATCGAATGTTAGGACTGAACCTAATGTGCATAGTGAGATAGTGTTAGGATATAGTTTCTTGTCGTGATATTAGCAGACAGTACCTCAGGAAGCCCTGAGCAACGAATATGACATTCCCCTTGAGATCATACCTCAAACATGGAGAATTGCTTGCCACCTTCCCCTTAGGAAACCATGATATTATCTTAAGCCCCTATTTTAATTTCATATCTTGTCTCCCTGCAAACTTAGCGTTCGCTAATTGTGCGACGACTAAATTATGATTCTTCTTTTCTTCATCTTTTAACTCATGCCACATAACTCTTATGATTGAAGGCCAAGTGATCTTATTCTATGTTAGGATATATAGTTTGCTAGGGTTATAGTTTGGTAATTTAAACTTTGAATTTTGTGCGTGGTAGTTAGGATTTGATAGTTTGAGTTATTTCCTTAGATTATGAGCTGATTACTCTTATTTTTAAATTACGTAACATGTACCCCACCTCAGTATGGATTATATCCTCTTTTCCCTTGAAGACCAGTAACTCCTCCATTCATACTATTGATACTTGTATTCTAGGAACACTATGATTAAGACTTAAGATGACCAATACTTATATGATACAATAGGAGACCCTAATAAGTACTAAGATCCGTTCCTCGTATAGCCCAATAAGAGTTGTACTTTATTTACTAGAACCTTATTAATTTGTAGGATCCCCTTTAGACTGTCACAGTGCTAGTTTATTATTATTTCTAAGTAGGGTAGTATGCCTCACAATATAGTATCACATAGGCCCTATTGACCCATTGATGAAGTATAATAGGATGACACAACTTTAGACTTGCGTAAGAAGATAGTGTTTATTCAGACTGTAGAAATTATAGGTCCATACCCCTATATTTGGTCGACTAGCGACTTAGATAAGGAGTAGTATGACAACTAGAGAGACTGTAGAGTCTTATTTTTGGTTTTGTTTGTGAACTTGAACTATTTTGTAATTTCTCTCATTAAAATCTAGCATACTTATATTTTGTACTACCTCGACTTATGCTGCTGTTACAGCCGAGTTTTACAAGCTCAGTCTTTTATCAAGCTTGTTCATGACATATGTATTAGTGGACACGTACACTAATACATTTCAGAATCAGTATACTATAGTCTGATCAACCATAGTGCGCTTGGTTTGCCCTTCGTATAACTACTTTACGTGGATTGAGATATATAGTGATTAGTAGACGAATGTACTTGCCCTCTAGATATTTCTGAGCATATCATATCCGTTATATAACTGTACCGATGCGAGCATGTGAATAGGAATTGTCCAAAATAGGATTTCAGTACACAACTGCCTTGACAATTCCCATTGAATTTTTTTAAACGCCTTGATCCCCATACATCTAATCTATTACCTCCCATTGAACTCTTTATTATTGTTTTTCGTCTTCCCTTTTTTCGGAAAAACGAAACCTCGTGCATAGCATAAGTTAATACACAGATAGTGTTAGAGGTACCCTATGGGCCAAATACATTAATTGATGATTATTTTGTAACCAAGGGCATATCCCATGTAATATATTTGGTGTTAAAACTTCTGAGGATTGAGTAACAGGAATAAGTAAAATTTGAGGAATAAGACTACATAAATGTAAGAACCTTATGTGATAGATGGATAAATTCTAAGTTGGGTAGCAGTCGCATTATCAACTCAAGAGAAACTTCTCTTAGTTTGGGATCGAGAAAAAAAAATTGGATGTAGAGGTTCAAGTCATTTTAAAATAGAGAATTCTAGAAGAATGATTAATATGATAAAGAATTGATGAATTTTAAAAACCAGGATATGGAAAACCAAATACTGATACGTGAGCATATGATTTAAAATTTTAATATTAAGGATTGAATCATTGATTTAAATTTTGAGGATAGATATAAAAATCTAGATTCGGACAATTGGTGAATTAGAATTCAAATTCCATAAATTGAGGACTTAAATTAAAAGTTAAATGTTGATTATGGGATTACCTATTTAAAAATATTGAGGATATAAATTGAATTTAAAAATTGAAGAGTACGGAATTCACAAGTTGAGGATAGAAATAATTGATTATAATTTTCTAGAGGAAATTTTAACAGTTGAAGATGGCGATGTAAATTCTGATTTGGGATGTCATAGAGATTTGAATTAGATTGGATGTGGATTATTAAATTGAGAAGGGAGAAGACAACGCGATGTGTTGACGTTCAATTTAAACAATGGTTCAATTTGAAAGGGATTTCGATGGATTTGAATAAGTTAAATTTTGGAGGAGTACCTGCGATTTAACTTGCCTTACGTACGCAAGTTAAGGAGTTAAACCAATTATGCCTTATTTTAATTTCGAGGACCAAATTATTTCTAAGTTGGGTAGATTATAAACTCCCTCACCCGAAATTAGGTTTACTTGGCTTATATAGTGAAATTAGGGCTAGTTTGAACCCAATTACAACTTAGAACACGACATTTGATTTAACTGTACATTATTTTATCGCGTAGCGCACCTTACCGTTGCTTCGTTAATTGGAGCACTACGTTAGGCATTGCCTATCTGCAAAGTTCACAACCTTGTCCTAGACATGCACGCCTACCTTTCTGACCTTTGTGTAAATTATAATCATGCTTTCTGGTGCGACATTTTAGTCGCACAATAAACGTCGCGGACATTATTTCTTAAATTCTAAATAAATACGACTTTGTACCCTTGTGCGTTCCAATCAGAATTGGAGACATAATCTTGACCCATTTTGTACAACCAAATTTATGATAATATTCTACTCTGAGTCCTCTATGTCCAGCACGCTTGTGCCCTATCAAATTTTAGCCTAAGATATTTCAAATTAATTCCAGAACATCATGCGCAGTAATTTTAATGAATTAAAATCCAATTTTTGCCTTTGTACAATTTCCCAATTATTGGGGGCTTTTATGCAAAATTGCGTTGAGATATCCCCACCATTGGACAATACGTGAAGAAACCCAATTTTCTCTTCATGTGGATTTTTTTATAATTTTCGAGATGTGCAACGCGCACACATCGCCCCGTATATTAAACATATCCTTGCATTTAATTAATGCAAAATTCTAGCCCTCCCAACATTCCCATGAAAGCCGAAGCCCAAGCCAAGGAGCATTGACCCAGCCCAAATCCTAGGTCAAACCCAAGCCCAAATTTGTACATGTATAAATATATTTTTCCTACTTTTCTCCACAAAAAATAATAAACCACAAAATCCCTAAACCTAAACCTAACCCTAACCCTAGCCGACAGTCGCCACCACCACCAACACGATCACCCCCTCTACCTCCTCCGCTCTGCTCGGCCTCCCCATGGCAGGAGCATCACCTCCATCTTCCCTCTTCCTCCTTCCCCGACTTCCCCCACCTTGGTGCAGCACAGTCGCCACCACCAACAACAACTGATTGGAGCAGAGCTCTTCCTCTCTACGGTTCCACCCCTCTTTTTCCCATTCCTCTTCAAGATTCGGTCACAAAACCCTAAGCCGACGAGCTCGTGACCATCGCGGCACTGCACCAATCACATCTACTATGGTCAAAGCCTCGGTGCCGACGTCGGATCCGATGGATCAATCGTAGCTCTGGCGAAGAGAGCTCAGCGACGAGCTGCTCCCAGTGATCGAACCGCCTGAACCCGCCGGCGAGTTTTCACGATCAGCTCATCCATGGCGATCTTCTCCTCCGCTCCGCCAGTGATACATCGTTTCTCCATTGGTGATAGACTTCTCCGGTGATCGTCCGTGACTCCGGGACGTCGACGATGAAAGGAATGATTTCGTGTTCTCTACTGAGGTCGTTATTCGAAGTCCTTCTTCTCGATCGGTCGATTAGCTCTGTTTTCATCGGTCTGTCCTCCTCGACAGTTGGTGAAGACGAAGGTCATCGACTACCCGTTGAACTCGAAGTTGATCGGTCAATCGACGATCTCTGAGATATAATTATCGAGATTGCTTCGAGATTTGTCAAAATCGGAGAAAAAAGCTCAATATCAGTTTATTCGAATCAGTGAGCCATGTGGCCTTTCTTATTAATTTTTGACTTCTCATTCAAATTTAAAAGGGTCTTTTGAAGTTTTATTGTTGAATATGCTCTTAACATGTTCGATGAATTATCACATGAGTAGAATCGACAGTAACAACTCGAGCCATTCAAATATTTTGTGTGAAGCATACAGTTGAACACAGTTTTTCAATGATCGACGGTTGGAATCGATAAGTCCTACGTCGGCAAGTTGGAGGAGACAGCATCTTGGTGCAGCTTTGTCTCAGACTCGACCTTGTGTTTGTATTCACAAGATCGGATGCCAAGGTAGATTTAGTGCAACCTCACCGTTGGATAAGCTTTTGGAGGAGTACCTGCAGAATCCATTGATACAGGGACAGCTGCTGGTATTCAAACCCCAGGCAAGTGTACTTTGCCAAATCCTGCTGTTTTGCTACTTATTTCCTTGATTTATTTATATGTTGTACATGCTTAACCTAGGACCGTGTGACTGTACTTAGCGTCCGAATAATATTCGGGTGCCAACTTCGTACGCGGAGTTGTGTAACGTCACCTAGAGATGGATACCGAGACCCTATACTTCTCGTGCTTGCATTATCAAGTACGTTATACCCAGGACACCTGACATTATTCATGAGACAGAATCTTCTTGAAATATTCAAGGTGATTCTGTATAGGTTGCAGGATTTTGACATAGACATTATATTCATGGATATTATATGACTTGTTGCATTAGCTATGTTCTCGCGTGACATGGACATGAGACGTTATGGACATGAGACGTGTGGTTACATTGGGTGGGGAGAGACACACAGGCTACAGGCTGTTTTACTTATATATATTTATTATTGTGAGGCCGTAGACTCTACATCAGAGCTAGGCACATTACGTGTTATTACTACTACCGGCTCTCCGACACAGAGCTTGTAGCGGTCTCAGCCTGAGTACTAGTGATGCTCTCACTTGTATTTTACATAGATGGTTACATATTTACCCTATTTATTTTATTTACTATTGTACTGCATTTATTTTGGCTTGTATTATTTTGTACCTTGCTATGTCCCCTGAGGACCTGGATCCGGATTATGTCCCCAGGATTAGCAGACAAGATCTATTCCGAGGTATACGGGACAGCAGCAGGAGCAGGGTTGATACAGGAGCTGTACCGATTCCCGAGGACGAGGTGATGGCTGAAGACTTTTCCTGAGTATCAGTGTTTCGTACTCAGTATCTACTTTATTCAGACATTTATGTTTTGGTCTGTTGAACCATTGTATCAGATTTATATAGGGTTGTTCCCCGAAGTACTTTGTTGAGACTGGTTGTTGATTTTTATTTCTTATTGCTGTTGATCATATTTATCTTCTATGGATGAGATTAGTTGTGGCAGGTTTTAGTAGACTTTATTTTACAGTTTAAGTACGCCCTGGTGGATCCATTAAATTGGATTTGTCTATCAGTGTGTGCTGCTGGCTATTGCCACGTATCTAGTCCCTCGATATTTTGGGACTGGGGCATGACATCAAAAATTTATTTTCTACATAAAAATTATGTTTTAACTCCGAATTAAGTGAACCAAAAGCAAAAATTCTCAAAATAAAGTGCTCCATCCATCCCCAAAACTTTTTTTTTTCAAAAATACAATATTTTAGTAGATCAAAACTACCAAAAACTCAAGGAACCCATGAAACCCTAAGTTATAAAAGTAGATCTACACAAATCCACCCATCAAAACCAAAAACTTCAAGTACTAAAAGTGCTTAGAATCATCATAAGCACACAATAGAGTAATAAAATGCAAGAAAAAGCAAGAATCAAAAATTAAGGGATTTTTCCATGTGGTGCAAGGTGTACTTGCCTAGAAATGAAAGAAAGGGGGGAAATAAAGAATGAGGGAAGAGAGAAATAAGTTAGCTTATATAGCTAGGGTTTATAGTTTAGACCATGGGTTCAAATTCATGAATAAACCAACTCACGAGTAAACCATGAACCATGCTAAACCAATGAATGGGTCTAGTCTCCATGTATGCAACCTATTGATCATACGAGCAAGAAATACTTTAAGCAAAAATAAATACAAGAAAGAAATAAATATATATCCCAAAATACGTATTTCGGGAACGGGGAGTGACATCTCTACCCACCTTAAAAAAATTTCGTCCTCAGAATTCAAACCCAAGGCTAACTAGAGAAATCAGAATAAGCACTACGCTATCTACAAGATCATGCAATCAAATTCAAGCATATGAAGAAACGATATCACATAGCATGGATAAACAAATCATAAGATTCAAGATACTAAGACATAAGAATGAATATACCTTTCGAGTCAAATAGGTACGGATACCGAGATTGGATATCATCCTCGTACTTTCACATTGACTCTCCCAAAGGGTGATAACCTCAAGAAACTCGGACAAGATGAATAGTCCGATTCTTGAGCACCTTCTCCCTTCGGTCCAAACTGGATACGGCTGTTCCTCCTAAGATAAGTCGGTACCAACGACTAGCTAGAAATGGTCGAGGATATGACTCTGATCCGAGACATACCTATGCAGCTGAGATACATAAAATATATCGTGCACCTCACGTAGCAAAGGCGGAAGGGCACGACGGTAAGGAACATCGCCTACCCGCTCGAGAATATCGAATGGATCGACGTATCGTGGACTAAGTTTCCCGCGAATCCCGAATCTAATGACTCCACGGGTTGGAGAAATCCGTAAGAACACGTGGTCGCCGACACAAAACTCTAATAGCCTACGATGCTGATCTGCCTAATGTCGATGCCTATCTTGCGCAACTCGAAGTCGCTCTCTAATTTGCTGACAACTTCTACTATCTACGTGATCATTTCAGGACCTAATATCTTCTGCTTGCCAATGTCATCCCATGCCAATGGTGACCTATACTTTCTCCCATACAACATTTCAAAGGGTGCCATTTGGATGCTGGCCTGATAACTGTTGTACGAGAACTCGATGAGATGTAAGTGATCTTTCTAAGACCTACCAAAGTCTAAAGTACAAGCTCGTAACATATCCTCCAATGTATGGATGGTTCTTTCTGATTGCCCGTCTGTCTGAGGGTGATAAGCGATACTAAATCTCAACTTAGTGCCCAAACTCTGGTGCAAACTCTTCAAAAAATTTAAAGTGAACCGAGTGTCTTGATCTAATACGATACTCACTGGGATGCCGTATTATCTTACTATATATTGCATGTATATCTCCGCTAACTGCTCTGTGGATTGGCCTACTCTGTAGAGAAGAAAGTGAGCTACTTTTGTGAGATGATCTACTATTACCCAAACTGTATCACGACCAATCGGGGATCTAGGTAAACTAGTCACAAAGTCCATCGTGATATGTTTCTATTTTTACTCCGGAATAGGAAGCAACTATAATAATCATGCTGGTATCTGCTGGTCGTCCTTCACTTGCTGATATACCAAACACCGAGAAAAGAATCGTGCTATCTCCCTCTTCATCCCATTCTACCAGAATTATTGTTTGATGTCTTGATACATCTTGGTACCTTATGGATGAATTAAATACTGGGAACTGTGCGCCTCGATCATTACTTCTTGCCAGATATCTCCACTTGGTATACAGTGACGATTTCTGAACCTAAGAGTTCCATCTTCATGAATAGTCAACTCTTTCCTGAGACCAGATTCACACTCTGTCCGAAGCTTCTGAACTTTTGGATCCTCTACCAGAGCTGCCTTAATCCTCTCTACAATGGTTGATTGTACCTATAAACTAGCCAATACTCCTATGTCATGTGGACGTACTATCTCAATCCCTAATTCTCGAAGATCTTCTAAGATATGCCGCTTTAATGTTAATATAAATGTACTACCTCTCCTGCTAAGAGTATCCGCTACCATATTTGCCTTGCCTGGATGGTACTGAAGTTCTACATCATAGTCCTTTATCAATTCTAGCCACCTCCTCAGCCTCATGTTCAAGTCCTTTTGGGTGAATACATATTTTGAGCTCTTGTGATCTGTAAATATTTTTACCCGATTACCATACAAGTAATGCCTCTATAGATTAAGTACAAATACTACCGCCGCCAACTCCAAATCGTGAGTCAGATAATTTTTCTTGTGATCTTGAAGCTGCCGCAATGCATAAGCTATCACTCTTCCGTGTTGCATCAATACACACCCAAGTCCTTTGCCTGACGCATCGTAATACACTATAAACCCTCCAAAACCTACTGGAAGCGTGAGAATCAGAGATAAAATAAATCTCTTCTTCAATTCTTCAAATGATGTCTAGCACTCTGCTTACCAGTCGAACATAGCCTTCTTGCACGTTAATCGAGTCAACGGTACTAAAATTCTTGCAAAGTCTGCTACGAATCTTCTGTAGTATCCTGCCAATCCCAGAAAACTATACACTTCAGCTATTATCTTAGGAACTGGCCAACTCTCTACGGCCTCAACCTTCTTCGGATCTACTGCAACTCATGTTCCAGAGATGATTTGACCTAAGAATGACACGTGATCCAATCAAAACTCACACTTGCTGAGCTTTGCGTATAACTGGTGTTCGCTTAGAATCTGTAAGACCTTTCGAAGATGCCCCTTATGTTCCTCTTCGCTACTGGAATAAACAATAATGTCGTCTACGAAAACCACCATGAACTGATCTAAGTATGGCATGAAAATACGGTTCATCAAATCCATAAATATCACAAGAGAATTAGTCAGTCCGAATGGCATAATAAGAATTTGTAATGCCCATATCGTGACCTAAATGCTATCTTGGGTATGTCTTGCTCCCAAACTCTTACTTGATGATACCCTAATCGAAGATCGATCTTAGAGAAAACCTTGGCTTTACTCAGTTGATTAAACAAATCACCGATCCTTGGTAATGGATACTTGATCTTTACTATTACATCGTTCAACTATCTGTAGTCAATACATAACTGTGATGACCCATCCTTCTTCTTTACTAGAACCACTAGCGCTCCCCAAGGTGATCCACTGGCTTGAATAAACTTTTTTGACTTCAGTTCCTCTATATATTGGTGCAGTATGTATAGCTCTGATGGTGCCATTTGGTAAACTTTATAACATATTGGCCCTGCCCCAGGGATTAATTCTAGACAAAACTTAATGCCTCTTACTGGGGGTAAACCTAGTGGTTCTTTCGGGAAGACGTCTAAGATCTACTTAACTATCTTAGGGAGTTATTCTTCTACTAACACCGTCGTTGCGATCCTCTCTTCATATTGGTCTTCCACAAATCTGTCGAAGGTGAAACCTTTCGTGCCCGGGATACTAAATAATACCTTACCCTTATGGCAATCTATCATAGCATGACTGTCTCTCAGGTAGTCCATACCTAAGATAATGTCAAAGTTACCTATAGGGAACTCGATCAATCGTGCTGGTAGTGAACGCCCGCACACTATGATCGGACATGCTATACATATTCTACTAACTCCTATGAGCCCATTACCATTGAGTATATTCAGCCTCTCTGACAATGCCTCAAACTCCAGTCCAATACGTATCGCGAATCGTGCAGATACAAATGAATGAGATGCGCCTGAATTAAATAATGCTACTACAGGAAAGGATGTGATAGAAATGTTACCTGCCACCACGTCGCCCGATGCTAAAGCCTCATCCAAGGACAAGGTGAATGCTTGCCCTTGGCCCTGTTGTGCTCCTCGCTGCTATCTCTTTTGGTGACGCTGTTGTGGCCTGTGTTGGCACTGCTGCTAATTTTGCTGCTACTGGTATATCTCAGCTTACGTCAGTAACAAACGTTGAGCTAATGGCCTTACTACTATTGCTGGCTCTCTCCGCTGGGCTACCCCTGGTGCTGACAGTGCTGGTAACTGTTGGACTGGCCCTCATGGCCTCTGCATCATCGGGCAATTAGCAATCTTATGATCTGGACTACCGTACCTCATACACAACCCATTGGCTATCCTACATACATCTCTAGTATGGCCTTCCTTACCACAATAAGTGCAACCCAACGGTACTTTCTAGCTCTGTTGCTGTTGTTTTTGTCTCGGCTGCTGCTGAGCTAGTACTATCACTGTCGAAACTGACGTCCTCCTCGGCGCTGAATCATGGATGCGAACGCCAGGTGATGATGCTAATGTCCGAGGTACTCCTCTACCTCCTCCTCCACTCTGAGCATGAGACCTTTTCTGGCCTCCCATCCTTGCCGATAACCTTTGTATGGTAAGCTCGTGCCTCCGAGCTTATATCAGTACCTCTTCATAAGTCTAGTAGTTGTGCCCCTCTACCAGTTATAAAATCTCCAGATGAAGTCCTTATTGGAACCTTATTGCTCTATCCGACTCTGCAGCCACCATAGTTAGAACGAATCTACTTAGTCTGCAAAACTCAGCTGCATATCCATCCACTATTTTACCGGCATGCTTGAGACCGATAAATCTCTGTTGGAGCTCATACTGTGCTATGAATCCAAAATATTTAGCCCTAAATCAATTCCTGAAACTATCCGAAGAGATGGGATGCCTCAAGCCAACCTCTACTGACGTCCACCAGTCACGGCAAGGTCTTGAAGCTGTAATCAAACTTGATCAACTTGTTCATCAGCCGAAACCCTTGCTGCTGCCATAATGACCTCAATATCCTGTAACTAGACATCTGTTGTGATGGCATCCTCTGTGCCATCGAAGTAACTTGGGTTAAGTCAGCAAAATCTAACTGATGCCCCCGAATCAGTCATTCCTCCTATTTCCAGGGCCATCTGCAAACCCTGACTCAACAAGACATTATGTTCTTGCTGTTGAAACTGCTGATGCTGTTGTACCATCATCTGGTGTTATTGTATAGCCATCATTCCTCGGAGGATCTCTAGCAATGTCGGGGTGTCAAGTACCACTGGTACTGCTGGTACTGCTGGAGGTGCGATTATTTCAGGGGCTGGTTTCTCGATATGTCCCACTTCTAGTTCCACTGTGTCAGCTTCTTCAATTTCTAGCTCTATTCGTATTTGACTCTGAATATGTGCTCCCTTCCATTGTTGCCCAGGGAAATCCTGTCCTTATATGCCTACTGCTCTAGCGACTGAAGAAGCCCTAAAGAAAAGGACAAGAACCATCAAGAATAAGACATGAAGGATCAAGTAGGCAAGCAGTTTAACAGTTCAAGTGGTGGTATCGAGGAAGATGAAGCAAGATATCAAGGGGAAAAATTTTGATTGAGACTCCTATGACCATAACATCCCATAAGTCTGAAAACACAAACTTGCATGGGTCACCACTAAAACCTTGTCACGTCCCAGTACCGAAATACGGAGACGGACATCGCCAGCTCCCTCGTACAAGGTATAGAACATCGTATGACGGTCACGGCTGTAACTAAACAAGGGGGTGGATACTATAAGCAAGTCACTTAGGGTCACATAGAACATCTAATGTCTCAATCAGTCAAATAAGAACAGTAAACATATAACGTATATGACAAGGAATTAAGGCATCCCAAATGCCCTGCCACAACAATCAAGAAACCAGCTATACAAAAATAAAAAGGCTGGCAGAGTAACAAGAGTACATGACCATGATTAACTATAGTCTGATTTATTATTATCATATAGGAAACTATATATCCAAATTTTCAACTAATAAGTGCCGGTGGCTAAATGCCCAAAATGAATAAAATATGAAATAACGAGCAGGAAAGAAGAAACCCACTCGTTTCCCTCAGTGGCCATCCCCCTGGTGCGCGCCATTATTCAGGGGGAGTACGCTTGATCCTTGGGTGCTGGCTCTAAACCTGGCCATGCAAAACCAGTAGGGTTAGACCCCAAATAGCAAGTACCACAAAGGAAGCACGAATACAGAAATAAAACCAGGTTATAATATATATATATATATATATATATATATATATATATATATATATATATATATAGTCCTGTCTTATAGTTTTGGTTCATAGCCTATCGTGACACAATAATTTAACCCTACAACCAAACAAGGACAAGGGTCAAACCTTCGCACCATGATAGTCCATGTCCCTAGACTATTTGACAACAGATACAATACACAAACACGCTCAATTATATAATCGGCCAATCACTTGTACGACTTACTAGATGGAGTCTGGGTTATCCCAGAGATATTATGCATATAGGAATCCTTATATCGAACCAGGTACTAGCAAGGTTAGCCGAGCCATAAATTTTTGCATAGCAGATAATAGTATTCATCGGTCCCTCATAAGGCCACCGTGCTAAGATCACATAGAACACATAGTATCATATAGTATTCGGATATTGGTATCCACTAATGTGGATTTAAACAATATCTATGGGGACTAGCCTGCACACCCCAATTCAGATGACTGAAGGTGGCTAGTTAGGCACGATCTCGAGATTCTATTTCCTTCCAATGCTCTACTAGTTTAGTTGCCTAGTTAACCTTAATGTTAACTAGAATCTCATAACGTGGTCACATGGTATTCCCCTTATATGACGTACCGAAGTACAACAATGCTAGATACGAATCCACTTTGCCACTTGATAGTTTAATTTGGATTTACCCCAGCATGATGCAACAATCAACAGATTCTATCTACGCTTGGCCATTGACAAATCCTTACGTCTATGCTGTTGATTGAGTCATATCACATGTCATATAGCGTATAGGTACACCACAGTGTAAACATATAATATAATCGCGTAGGAACACTTAGCACGTAGGAACACATATCACGTAGTAAGTGCATTAGCATGGATACAAGTGGTCGGGTCATGACGCATATATGGGTCTAATACTTTATGGTCATCAAAGTCACACATACCACTCATAAAGTCCAAAGGAACATTCAACCAAAACTAGTCCAATAAAACGTGTACAAGGGGTCGTATACGCGCAGAAGGATCAAGACTGCACGATAGGTTAGGCCGCATGACAATCCTGGCCTCATGGAGTCATGCCGCATAGAGTCATGCTTCATAGAGCCAGTGCTAGGTCTACTCCTCGGGATAAGTGATGAAGCAACAAAAATAAATAAAGTGTCAGTGATGTGACATAAAGGGTGAGGTGACATAAAGTGTATCTGGAAGAAAAGACAAAACTATAAAAAGATGTGCCACAGTTTCAGAGTCATGCGTCCAAGGATGGTGGCTGTATACCCTACTTGCCGCATAATTGTCGGTGTCTCATGGGTTCGATGTCGCATGGAGTGTTTTGGACTTAGCGAATTTCTCATTCGTTCAACGACTAAGCACAAGAAGTCCTTTCAGAACACATGTCTATTAGACAGTCATGCGTCAAAAGAGATGGATGCATGCTGGTATACGACAAATAGTTCAGGCCTCATAGCATCTTCATGCCGCATAGCCCTCTCTGACGCATATGGTTCTAGCCGCATGAGAACTTCATCGTTTCAAACATCAGGTTCAATCATGGCAAAATCTCCAAAACCAAAAATTTGTTTTCTTTATAAAAACTACGTTTTAACTCAAAATTAAGTGAACCAAAAGACAAAATGCTCGAAATAAAGTGCTCCATCCATCCCAAATACTATGTTTTAGTAGATCAAAACCACCAAAAACTTAAGAAACCCATGAAACTCTAAGTTATAAAAGTAGATCTACATAAATCCACCCATCAAAAATGAAAACTCCAAGTACTAAAAGTGTTTAGAATTATCATAAGCACACAATAGACTAATAAAATACAAGAAAAAGCAAGAATAAAAAAATTAAAGGATTTCTTTAAGTGGTGCAAGGTGTACTTGCCTAAAAACTAAAGAAAGAGAAGAAATGAAGAATGAGGGAAAACAGAGAAACAAGTTAGCTTATATAGCTAGGGTTTGAGGTTTAGACCATGGGTTCAAATTAATGAATAAATCAATCCACGAATAAACCATGAACCATGCTAAACCAAAGAATGAGTCTAGTCTTCATGCAAGCAACATATTGATCATGCAAGCAAGAAATACTCTAAGCAGAAATAAATACAAGAAAGAAATAAATATATCAGGTGAAAGTATCAGGTAGTCAGCTTTCCAGCGACTGCACCAAAAATCCCCTACCGGCGGCAACCCGGATATCAGGTGCAAGTATCAAAGGAGGAGGAGTTGCCCTTCGCCTCATGCTACTCAACTGGAAAGCTTCCTGCCTCCAAGGAAAGAAAGAAGTCAGATACCTCTAGTCCGGCGCTCTCTACCACCGCATCGCGAAGGCGATTACCTGAAAGGCTGACGACGGCAACTGCGAAAGGCATCTTCTAAGGAACACACTCAAGGAATAAGCTGTTAGCCCCTAGGGGTAGTTCATCCTCAGAACCCCTGGGGGTGGCCCAAGCTGGTGGTAGTGTCCCCCTGGAAGTACGCGACAACCCGGCGTTCCGAGGAGACTATGATTCTCAAGGAACGAATGCCAAGATCCCGGAGGATAACTACTCCCACCAGGATGACACAATCTTCTACGCTGGGGGTAGTATCCCCTCCGAATATAAGGAGGACATAATGGCTCCCGCCCTTCTTGAAGATCACCCACTACAAGGGTACGAAATAGGGAGCACGACATCCACTGCCCCCTCTATTTCTTTCTGTGTGAGGACGGTGTACATGTCCAGAGACGACCATGAAGGTCCCAGTGACCGATAATGCCTCAAGATGCTCGAAGCCTTGATACAAACGATGAGTGCATCAATACAAGCTTTTTTCCAGATAATGCTGGAAATCAAGGCAAATATGGCCTCCAAACCATTAAGGGCCTCTGTATAAGCAAACTTGGACTGCGGGGATTCAAATACGACCAGTCCACCCGCGGGCGGCGTTCCACTCCTACATAGCCCATCGGTGCCTTCGGCAGAAGATGAAGCTAAGGAAGCAAGGAGGGAGGTCCGAGAACTTCGGGCTCGCCTAGACTCCATGAGCAATCGGGACTCACTCTATGATCTCGGGGTGCGATAACCAAACTCGATGGAGTAGAGGGACATACCGTATCCGCCCAAGTACAAGCCCTTCAACATTAACATATTTGATAGAAAGTCCTTCCCTCGTCGCTTTATGAGCTACTTTGAGATCACTACGGGACACTTACCTACATCGACGATATCCTACCAGGCTCTTCATCAGATCATTAGCGAGGGTAGATTTTGATTGGTTCCGCAGTCTCGAAGATAATTGTATCTCATCATTTAATGACCTCAAGCATATGTTTCTTAACATATTCTATGAGGTAGAAAATGATATGACGATGTCTTCCCTGATGGACGTCCCCAAGGGAGAAGGAACTGACGAGAAACTACATCGAGTGGTTTTGTCAGGCCGCACTAAGGTTGCCTCCTAGCAATCCCGAGGCCACACTCATGGAGATATACCAGAAGAACATACTCCCGACAGTCAGCCTATGGATGGGCGAGAGCCAGTTCAAGGACTGGACAACGTTCATTGTAAGTGCGATCAACACTGAGAAAAAGCTCAAAGACGCTCGACACTTGGGGATCCATATCCCTATTGCTGAGGAAAAGAGCAAGCATCCCAACAACAAAAACAACAACAACAATACTGGCGGTAATAGTAGTCATGACGGAAAGGGAAAATAGGCTATGGTCGCTACTTTGACCAAGATGCCTGAGAAAAAGCCGACGGAGGCTCCAAAATCCAAGGAGACTTACTCTTTCGAAGATGATAATGTCAAACCATCTTCAACATGATGATATAGGTAGACAAAATTTGGCTCCCCGACGTCAGACGTCAGCCTGAGGCGGCGGAGATTGCCAACCCAAAGTACTGTCACTTCCACCGCTACGTCCATCACCCGACACAGGAGTGCTATACCTTGAAGCGGTACATCCTACGTCTGATAGACACCAAGGCTCTTTCCCTGGACTTTAATGACGTGACGGTCGTCTCCAATATGGTGTCCCTCCAATTTGGCCACTTTCCACCAACGGAAGCCCAAGACGAAGTAGTCCCGGTCCCTATGGTGACCATAGAAGTGGTCAACCTTCCACTAGCTCGAGACCAGATGGCCAGGCTAATACCTCTTGCCACACCACGTGGAGAGGTCATATGGGTCCATCATGACCTTGTGTCAGACTTGACACAGCCCGCGACATCCTCCACCTCCAAATCCAAAGACAAAAAATCCAAGGCCTGTTATACAGTTTCCTCCTCGGCTGAAGAGCTGACAGTAGGTGCAACAAGGTCAGGCGCAATATAACAACCGATGCACGACGATACGCCCCTGGTTATCGCACCTACCACCATTGGTCCCGGGCCATCTCAGCCCCCACTAGTGGATAAGTCTAAACAGAAAGAGACGTGCTTCAACAAGCCATTGCGCAAGGATATACCACATAGGATGAAAAGGCCCTATAATTTTGACATCTTAGCACAATTAGCCCACACTCGGGCAAAATTATCACTATTTGAGCTTTTATGGCTCTCTAAAGACACTTGGGCTGTCCTGAGTGAGGCACTGCAGAATGCTAATATCTATCTAGCATAAGTCAAGCTGCCAACGAAGATTATGTCATTTTTCATATTACAACAACGCCATAGATGCGATACCCAATATTATCTTTTCACAACAGAACATGTTGCTCAAGAACAATAGGCACAATCCGCCCCTGTACTACACCGGGTATATTGGCGATATCAAGGTGGACCGAATGCATATTGACCCAGGATCGTCGATCAGCATCATCCCGAGAAGTTTACTTCAGACCCTGGGGATCCCGATGCATCGTTTGGAGGCCACCAATACCGCCATCAGTGGCTTCAACAAGGGGAGGAGTTACCCTCTGGGTAAAATCTTCTTAAAATGGCAGATCGACGACTTGAAAACAGAAGTCACCTGCTACGTCATAGACGTAGATACATCCTACAATATCTTATTTGGTAGTCCGTGGATACATGAACACAATATCATGTCATCCACCCTCCACCAGTGCCTAAAATATGTAGACGAACACGGTTTCATCAAAATAGAGTTCGCTGATATTAATCCGTTTAAGGGTATCGAGATCAACTACTATGAATCGATCCTCTACAAGAAATCCTGCCAAGATAAAGGTGGTAATGAGGCCAACGATGAAGCCGAGGCCACAACAACACCCAAGGAGCCTTTGAGAATCTGCCTCAAGGCTCGTACTCTCGATGCGGCCGTACCTCTCATCATTAAATCGTGCGGGAAGGCACCTAAATCTCCGGTACCTTCGGTATTTCCATAACCAATGGTCGTCCGCCTTCGCAGGCCGAATCGACTACCAAGAGAAGATTTTGCCCTATCTACTCCTTCCGAACCAATGGTCATTCGTCTTCACTGGCCGAGTCGATCACCAAAGGGAGACCTGACCACACCTGCGACTTTCGGATCTTTGGTGGTAAAATTACGCAGAAAACCACCAAAGCCTTCGCTTACGCTGGGGGTAGCCAAGGAGAAGGATGAGCTGGAGGTATATATATCCGCCAATGTCAATATCCCCTCCCCTGACAATATAATCCCGCCAGAAGAGATATCGTATTTCCTCAATAAAGGACTATATTTGAACTACTCAGAGCGTATGCATATAAGTACACTCTACTCCCTGGAGCACGGTCTGGACCTTCACCTGCACACACAAGTGACCACTCCACGCACCGTGTACCGTCTTCGCTCTAGTCAGGATTCTTATTTCTTAGTCCCACCCAAGAAGTAGGGAGATATGATCATCATCTTTAGCAGAGTGGAATGCCGCCGGTCCTTCATTCCAAAGGAAGTAGAACCAGAATTCGAGATAGGCAGAATGCCACTCTACCGGTACAGCTCGCAAGCCCTACATCTATCCAAAAAATGGGATACAACCTGGAGGTCACCGAAGGATTAAACTATGACAAAGGCCGAATGGTGCCTTTATGACTTCCCCCCCTGCGGGCAAGCTCAAGGATTACTATCATAAGACTAAGCATGGCTTAGGATATATAACGCCTCCTACAACCCCCGAGGGCTCAGATAAAGAAGATGAAGAGCACTCACACTCTTAAGAATCTTTAGCCTGTGACTCCGAAGTCAGCATCGAGAACATGTCTAGACAAGCATCGTCCTCCAATATGGTGTCTGTCGATCTTGAGGAAGACAACAAGGATCCACCCGAGCTCTTTGAGATGGAACCATGGGCCCAACACTTGGGTTCATAATGGGAGGTACAATTTTAGCAGCGAGAACCTCCTACCGAGGACGAGATTATTCAAGTCAATCTAGGTGACGAGACCTCCCCAAAGCCTTTTTTCGTCAGCAAAAGTCTGCCCGACGAAGACCGGGAATCCCTATTATAACTTATCAGGGAATACATCGATGTCTTTGCCTGGAGTTACAAAAAAATTCCAGGACTGGACCCTCAAATCGCGGTCCACAAAATCAATATTTGGCCAGACGCCAAACCAGTCAAGCAACAGCAACGACGGTTTTGGCCAGGCGTGATGGATTCTATTGAAGCTGAAGTCAACAAGATGATAGCTAGTAGCTTCATCCGCGAGGAACAACACCCCGACTGGGTAGCCAACATCGTACATATCGTTAAAAAGAATGGAAAGATCTGAGTCTGCATCGATTTTCATGATCTGAACATGACATATCCCAAATATGAATTCTCTCTCCCAATTACTGATGTAATGACCGGCAACACTTGTAGCTTTGAGCGCATGTCCTTCATGGATGGCTTCTCAGGCTACAACCAAATCAAGATATTCTTTGACGATGAGAAACATACATCATTCTGGACCCCGATATGTATATAATGCTATACTGTCATGCCTTTTGGCCTGAAGAATGTAGGTGCTACATATGAGCGAGCTATGAGCACCATTTTCTGTGAACATCTGTACAAGACGGTAGAATATTACGTTGACGCCATCGCCATCAAGAGTCGCTCCAAGGATGATCACCTCCAAGACCTGAGGACTGTGTTTGACTTAATGTGCGCACACCACCTCAAGAGGAACCCTACCAAGTCCTTAATGGGAGTCTCCAGCGGCAAATTTCTGGGTTTCGTCATCACTTCCTGGGGTATTCACATAGAACTCGATAAGACCAAGGCCATCCTGAAGATGCACCCACCAAGGAACCTCCGGGAACTTCGTGGCCTACAAGGGAGGTTGGCATACATCAAGAGGTTCATATCAAACCTCTCTGGACGTTGTCGGCCATTCACACAGTTCATGAAGAAATATGTCTCCTTTGTTTGGAATGAAGAGTGCCAACGAACGTTCGACAACATCAAAGAATACCTATCAAACCCTCCTGTACTGGTGGCCCGATCATAGAAAAGCTATTTCTGCTCTATATACGCGCAATGGATCACTCTCTCGGTGCCCTGTTAGCCCAGAATAGTGATTCAGGTAATAAATAGGCCATATACTACCTCAACCGAATGATGGTCGGCCCAGAGCATAGATATACTATCGTTGAGAAAGAGTGCCTTGTGCTGGTATTCGCCATCCAGAAAACTCGATACTACATGACTGGACAGACCATTCATGTAATCTCACGAGTCAACCCCCTCAGGGTCCTCATGACCAAACCTGGGGTACTCAGGTCCCTCTTGGCTACCTGTGCAATACTATTATCTCCATATGATATGGTATTCGTCCCACAGAAGGTTGTCAAGGGTCAAACATTGGCTCACTTTCTGGCAGTCCACCCGAGGTCAGAAACCTCAAAGCTCTATGAAGAGATTCCAAACAAAGTGACAGATGCCAACGTCACCTCACACAAAGCGGTTTGGCGAATGTTCTTTGATAGTGCTTTAAGAGCAGGACCCAAAGGCAACATCATCACTGGGTCGGGATAGTGTTGATCTCCCCATACAGCCTCGTCATCAATTGTGCATACTCTCTCACAGGGCCATGTGCCAATAATGTGGCAGAGTACAATGCCCTAATCATCGGACTCCAGTTCGCCAAATAAGTCAGAATAGAGTACTTGGAAACCTACGTCGATTCTCAGCTAATCTTCAATTAAGTTCGGGGAGTATATGAAGTTCGAAATAAAGACTTGATCCCCTACTACCAAGCTGTACACATCATCATAGTGACTTTCGAGATATTCTTTATTGAGCATGTCCTCGGTTATAAAATATTTAAGTAGACGCTTTAGCCAGCCTCGTGGCTTCCTTGGCAGTACCAGACAATATCCATCAATTAATCATAATAATCGATAAAGAGCTGGTCTGTCCCAAAAGTAACCTATGCTATAGCCTTAGCTATACAGCGGAGGTCAATACCGATACTCAAGATTAAAGGCTTCCATTCATCGACTACACAGTCTATGAAATTCTTCCTAAAAATCTAAAGGAACCTACTTCAATTAGAAGATGCTCCCTCCGTTTCTATTATAACACGAATACCAAAATATTGTACTGTCGGTCCTATAACGACCTTATTCTCTGATGCTTGTCGAATACAGAGGAAAAATAAGCCCTCCACGAAGCTCAAGATGGCGTATGCGGCACATCAATCTGGTCCAAAGCTACATGACCGTCTTCGGAGAATGGGCTACTATTGGCCGACGATGGTAGCAGATGCTGTCGATTACGCAAGGAAGTGCCAAGCATGCCAAATATACACAGACTTCATCCACCAGCCATCTTAATTCCTATACCCAACGATAGCATATTGGCCGTTTGAGGCATGGGGAATGGACATCATCAGGCCAATCAGTCTGCCTTCATCAAATGGACATCGGTTCGTCCTGGCAATCACCGACTACTTCTCCAAATAGGCAGAAGTTGTTCCGCTCGCTGAAGTCAAGGCAGCCAATGTGATAACTTCTTCAAGCATCACATTATATATTGCTTTGGCTTGTCGTGAAGGATTATCCACGATAATGGTCCACAGTTTATAAGTCACGCCTTCTATCAGTTTTGTGATAAGAACCGAATCCAAAACATAGACTCCATGACATACAACTCCGCAGCAAATGGTCTAGCATTCGTGTCTTCCAACAAATGTGACTGAAATGAGAAACTGGATGAATATCTCTGGGCCTACCGAACAACAGTCCGGACTGCTACTGGAAATACACCATTCTTCTTGGTGTACGGAAGTGAGACAAAACTACCATTGGAGATCCAAATTCCTTTACTACGAGTGGCTCTCTCCAACCAACTAACCACGGACGACAACTATCACTGACGGTTACAAAAGCTAGAAGCACTCGACGAGAAACGACTCTTAGTCCAACAACGCATAGAGCTGTATCAAGCGCGTCTCTCTGGAGCCTTCAATAAACAGGTAAAATCGAGAACGTGTCAAGTGGGTGACCTCATCTTAACAGTAAGAAGATCGATGGATATCGCTCACAAGACGGTTGGCAAATTCTAACCTAAATGGGAGGGCCCGTTCGTTGTGGAAACCGTATTTTCCAATGGTGCATTTCGGCTAGCAAAACCCAATGGCGACTTGCTCCTGATGTCTATCAATGCCAAGTTCCTCAAAAATTACTACGTCAAAATTAGACAAGTACTCCTCTATTTTTTAATTATATCGTATCTTCCTCGGCGTTGGTTCATATCCACAGGATCTCTGGACTATCGCTCTAATACACTACTCCGGCGGAGTCTGCCATGTCCATATTAACTCTGAGCAAACTTTTCGGTCATGACCATCGATCATCACGTCCATATTACCTCTGATTTTGATTATATTCAAACTTATTACCCGTACCTAATCTGGAGTATGCCTGCGGTATTAAGTCCACAAAAACTGTCACGTCTATATTACCTCTGGCAGGGCTTATCTCAAACCTATTACTTGCACTAACGTGCACAAAAATTAGTGGGCCCACAAAACCTAGCATGTCCATACTACCTCTGATAGGTTTTATTTCGAATCTATTACTCGTAACCCAAGTGCGCAAAAGTGTAATAGATCCACCACAATCTCCTAGCGGTATGTCCTTAAAATCTATAAAACCTATCACATCCATACTACCTTTGATAGGGTTTATTTTGAATCTATTACTTGCACCCCAAGTGCGCAAAAGGGTAATAGGTCCGCTAAAATCCCTCAGGGGGATATCCTTAAAAAGCTACGGTATGGTACTACATTCATATTATCTCCAGTACAATATCCAAAAGTCCACAACATATAAAAATTCTAAAAAATGAGAGACTTCATTAATTAATATTCAAGATCATGAGTATATATGATGGAAATCCATTACATTCGAGGGTTCTCATTAGTATTCATGGTCATGAGTACATATGATGGAAACCTGTTTTAAAGAATTTTTTATGAAGTCTCGCTGATACAAAACTTTTTTATTAGAAGCGCCCCTCCGGGCTATCGTCGCTACTGATGCAAGTCGAGCCTACAACAAAACTTAATGCTTTATGGCTCACCACTCCACTGTGCAAACCTCATTAAATGGAAAATCCATGCTGATGGATAGCAAGAAAAGAGTAGAAGCAGGCACTCTACAACTATGCGGGAAGACTAACGACATGAATGGAAATTAATCCAAATCTTGTCATCGACCCCGCTTTCTCCCGGCCGATAGCGAACCACATAAAAGGGAGAAAAGTAGCTGGCGATGTGTATGAACAAGGAAAACTCGGCGTATGCCACGAGATCTTTATTCTCGTCTCCTGGATTAATTCTTGCCAAAAGGACCTTGTCTCCTGGCAAAATGTCGCATAAAGTTAGTTTTTATCCCGAACAAGGGGTGTTATGATATCCTTCCATGCCCCATCATAGACAACATGAGTGAAGACAAAACCTGCATAAAGAAGACGTGTCAGTCACAATAAAGATTATAAAAAGGCATAACTTTCGCATACCGCTGCTAGGATGCAACCACGTATAGTTAAGCCTGTCACGACCCAATTCCGTAGAATCACTTGAGGCGTCCCCCGAATCGTGACCGCTGTGCTGGCCTGGGGTTGCGCCCGCACAAGGCTTTAATGATTTGCATAGCAAGCACATATTCAGAGTACGCAGATAAATTGAAACACAGATTTGAAATGGAAAAGTTCTCTTTATTAATAATGAACATCTATTACAAACTCTTGAACGAGTTAGCTAATATGCCGAACGGCTTACAAAAGAGATGACTCAAAATGAGATAGCAGTCCTGTACATTACATCCCTTTATAAACTTAAAACGATAAAGACCTCCAGGCTGGAGGACGGCTTTGCCACGGAGCTGCATTTGTGTATGAAGAGTTGCAGCTTCGGACTTCAAAAGGCTTTGAGGCACGGTAAAGATGCGCTAACAGCTGGACTGGATCGGGAAGACGACTTTGGCTCCTCTCTCGGTTCGCCTTGGTGCGGAGAACCTGTTTCAACGAGGGTCAGCATATCGAAACATGCTGGTAAAGGCGAGCTAGCCTGACTATACCAATCAACACGTTGTTTAGTGAAGCATACATATTTTGTAGGTTTTTTATCTTGCCTTAGTTTATTTACAAGTAAGCAGCATATTGAATTTTTACTGAAATGAACGTGCCACCGTTCGGTGGATTTTACCAGCCCGTCTGAATTACCTGCACAATACTTACCATGCCTTCCCTGAAACGAAGACACAAGTTAGTATGCAACAGGTTTAAATATACACGATGATCACTGGCATGGTTGCCATAATGGACTAGTCCGAGACAAGGATAGCATCCAACGATAGTACACGAGGCGTTGCAAGCCATCTTATCCCGTACACGATGACTATACACGAGTTCCGCCCGGATCGGATCGGTGCCAGTGCCCCAGCGACCGTCCGCAGAACTATACCTTGTGCACAAGTTGTCCATGATCGAACACGATTAACAAGTTAACAATTCATGTAGTTGAGGCAACACGATTGCAAGAACACGAGTGCACGACAAGCAGTAATACATGATTCATTTAACATAGCCTTCCTGAACAATTATGCATATACAAGATGTGTTCTATACTTAGCACGTTTTATAGAACATTTATACGAACAAGCATACGATAAGGCAGCAGTTCCCAGGTTTAATTGACAAGCAGTATTAACCAAGTCTATTCTCTTTTATCTTGGTTTCTTTTATTATTACTTGGTATCGTTTGATCGGGGCGAAGGAGTGAAGCTTGGAAGCAGGGATAGCTAATCGGGTTGGTAGCCACTCACTTAGATTTTGGAAAGAAGAAGGAAAGAGGTGCTTCACGACTCCGCTCGCAAGCCGCCTACTGCTCGTTCACCTGCACACGAACAGCTCGATTAATACTTCTTCCTCTCTTTCTAATCTCGGAATAGAAGTGCAAGTCAATGAACGAAAACAATGAAAACCATCAAAACCGTTCAAAGAAAACAAGCAAATCCTAAAACCAACTCAAAGCACGAAAGCAACAAGCGACATCGAAAACCGAGGCAATAAAAGATAGCAGCGGAGAGGTCCCTCCTGACTCTGTCGCTAAGCCGATCCTTGGGGCGCAGTCCACTGAATATGGGAATCAATTCCGAAGAAACAAATTCATAACGAGGACGAGTTCTTAATTCAATCTATCCCGATCGAACGATACCGACTTGTGTTTCTTAGCCGCGCTCTCCGCATCGGAAGAACGGGGCGCTACATCCTACCCAACTAATTGGAAGTTTTGTCCCGAAACTTAGGGTAGAACTCACCGTTAGGGATTATTTTGTTGGGGACGACGATCAGGAAGGTTCGGACAAGAATTAATGGCATGGCCTAATTGTCCACACGCTAGGCATAACCCAAGTCTCAAACGACAATTGTTGGCAGTGTGCCCACATTTTTTACAGAAATTACACGATGGCCCTGGGTTTCCTCTTCGGTGCCCTCCGTTGTTAGGGCATTTTGCAGCAGTATTTCCTCTATCGTTGCTTTGGCGTTTGTGAGTGTTGGTATGCACAGCGCCGACAGGAACGTGAGGTAGTGAGGTTCAAGCGATAGGGCGTGATTCATAACTTCACGCATCGTACGATACTGAGGAACGGCTACGTGCGAATGGATGGCAGGGCGTAGTCTACCTTCAAACCTTCTAGCTCGACTCGCTGCATCAGGTAAATAGGCCCTAGCGAATTTGGAGAGTCGGTTGAATTCGGCGGAGTACTCTTTAACTATCATACCGCCTTGCCTCAGTTGTACGAACTCATTTTCCATTTGACGTTGTACTGGAGGGGGTACAAACTCCTCTTCGAATGCGGCACGAAAAGTCGTCCACGAGATCGCCTCCTCTCCATGATCAAATTGGAGAGATCGTCGATGCACGTCCCACCAATCGTGTGCGTTGAGGCGGAGCTGTAGTTGTGCGCAGGAGACGCGATTATCTTCGGGGACCTCTAGCAGAGCGAAGTGATCTTCAAGTTCGGCCAACCAATCTAGAGCTACGACTGGGTCCTCAGTCCCGTTGAATGGGGTATTGCAGACTTTCTTGAAGTGGCCAAAGTCGAAGGCAATCATGTCCCTCGTCCTTAGAATTTGCGGCGTCTCTACTTCAAGCATGGGCTGTTCCACCGGAGTCGCTGGCGTTGCCGCGGACTGGTTGGATGCCAAAGTCTGAACGATCTGTTGCAGGGTATCTACCTGCTTCTGTTGGACTGAGAATCGTGCTTCTATATTGTCTTGAAACTTGAGCTGACTCTCTTCCGCCCGCTTTTCGGCCCGTTCATAGCGAGCCTCGTCCCTTTGTTGGTTTGCCTCCAACATCTGCAACATTCGTTGGACGGGATCGATGCTTGGCACGGCTCGCTGGCTCTTTGAACTTCCCGAAGTATCCGAACTACTTTCTTGGCCTTGCGTTTCGTCCGGGGTTTGCGCTGCAGATTGCGCTGGAGCCATTCCTTCAAAAGAAGGTAAATTACATTAGGATCATAATGTATTATGGACTTATTGTATGAACGTATCTTATTTTGGCCTAGCGAGTTCAAGAGTTCGCACAGGAATTTAATCGTTAAAGGAACTTTTCCAGCACGAAGTCTAAGAAACTTGAATCTGTGCTCTGATACCACTATGTCACGACCCAATTCCGTAGAATCACTTGAGGCATCCCCCGAATCGTGACCGCCGTGCGGGCCTGGGGTTGCGCCCGCACAAGGCTTTAATGATTTGCATAGCAAGCATATATTCAGAGTACGCAGATAAATTGAAACACAGATTTGAAATGGAAAAGTTCTCTTTATTAATAATGAACATCTATTACAAACTCTTGAACAAGTTAGCTAATATGCCGAACGGCTTACAAAAGAGATGACTCAAAATAAGATAGCAGTCCTGTACATTACATCCCTTTATAAACTTAAAACGATAAAGACCTCCAGGCTGGAGGACGGCTTTGCCACGGAGCTGCATTTGTGTATGAAGAGTTACAGCTTCGGACTTCAAAAGGCTTTGAGGCACGATGAAGATGCGCTAACAGCTGGACTGGATCGGGAAGACGACTTCGGCTCCTCGCTCGGTTCGCCTTGGTGCGGAGAACCTATTTCAACGAGGGTCAGCATATCGAAACATGCTGGTTAAGGCGAGCTAGCCTGACTATACGAATCAATACGTTGTTTAGTGAAGCATGCATATTTTGTGGGTTTTTTATCTTGCCTTAGTTCATTTACAAGTAAGCAGCATATTGAATTTTTACTGAAATGAACGTGCCACCGTTCGGTGGATTTTACCTGCCCGTCTGAATTACCTGCACAATACTTACCATGCCTTCCCTGAAACGAAGACACAAGTTAGTATGCAACAGGTTTAAATATACACGATGATCACTGGCATGGTTGCCATAATGGACTAGTCCGAGACAAGGATAGCATGCAACGATAGTACACGAGGCATTGCAAGCCATCTTATCCCGTACACGATGACTATACATGAGTTCCGCCCGGATCGGATCGGTGCCAGTGCCCCAGCGATCGTCCGCAGAACTATACCTTGTGCACAAGTTGTCCATGATCGAACACGATTAACAAGTTAACAATTCATGCAGTTGAGGCAACACGATTGCAAGAACACGAGTGCAAGAACACGAGTGCACGACAAGCAGTAATACATGATTCATTTAACATAGCCTTCCTGAACAATTATGCATATACAAGATGTGTTCTATACTTAGCATGTTTTATAGAACATTTGTACGAACAAGCATACAATAAGGCAGCAGTTCCCAGGTTTGATTGACAAGCAGTATTAACCAAATCTATTCTCTTTTATCTTGGTTTCTTTTATTATTACTTGGTATCGTTTGATCGGGGCAAAGGAGTGAAGCTTGGAAGCAGGGCTAGCTAATCGAGTTGGTAGCCACTCACTTAGATTTTGGAAAGAAGAAGGAAAGAGGCGCTTCACGACTCCGCTCGCAAGCCGCCTACTGCTCGTTCACCTGTACACGAACAGCTCGATTAATACTTCTTCCTCTCTTTCCAATCTCGGAATAGAAGTGCAAGTCAATGAACGAAAACAATGAAAACCATCAAAACCGTTTAAAGAAAACAAGCAAATCCCAAAACCAACTCAAAGCACGAAAGCAACAAGCGACATCGAAAACTGAGGCAATAAAAGATAGTAGCGGAGAGGTCCCTCCTGACTCTGCCGCTAAGCCGATCCTTGGGGCGCAGTCCACTGAATATGGGAATCAATTTCGAAGAAACAAATCCATAACGAGGACGAGTTCTTAATTCAATCTATCCTGATCAAACGATACCGACTTGTGTTTCTTAGCCGCGCTCTCCGCATCAGAAGAACGGGGCGCTACAAAGCCTGCACGAACGAGAAGGATAAAACCTCACCCATGTGGCCAAGCTACATACAGGCTCTACACGCATAAAATAGATGATTCCTCATCCATACAGCCTTGCCAAAGCTCGGCGCACATGTCAGACAGGTTCTGCGTGCGTGCCATGAAAGAGTGCTCATCCACACAACAGAGCTCTGTGAGGAGGTCTGCACATGTCCAAGTGGAGCCTTTATCCAAGCGATAGAACTTTGCTAAGGCTCGGCTTACGTTGGTAGCTCCATGACCTTAGTAGCATAACACTAGAGATATGGTACCCCTTTAGCTCAGAGTAGAATTCCTGCATCAGGGGGCCACAGATCAATCCTGCTTTTGACCGACTCCTCGGCGAGAGAGACAGTAATATCCAGCATCTTCATGAAGGAGAAGGAACTGAAGACAAAGTTCTCTCTTATCCCCAAGTTGCCTACTTATATGCTCCAAGAGACGCATGAAGAGATCGAGGTGACGAATGGGACAGTTATGGTGATGAACCTGATGCCTCAATTTTTGATGCCACTTCTATCTTCTTGGAAATAATTGCCTTGAGCCCCGTGTCTAGAGATGATATAGAATTCGAACAAAATCTACCCATGGGTCAAGGCAAAATCTGGTAGTTATTGAATAAGGGACATCCTGGCAGCGTTTGTCAATGCGGCTCAATGACCATGCGTCCCGAACATACCTATCCATGCTTCTTATTCAAAGTATTTTAAACTTATCAGTTTAAAAACTTTGAAGGGGATCTTGTAGAAGCATGGTAAAGATGTATCCATGCGCTCAACGTCCATGCATCCCAAATAAAACTCAATAGATGATTGACCGCATGGACACCATGCGATCCAGAAAATGGATACCCATGCGATCCAAACAAGCGTCCTGACAACTGGATGCTGGTAGACCTGACATGACATCCTGACAACATAGATGGTGCCTGACAGAGAATCCTGACAAAAAAGATTTTTTCTTGATAGCCTAGAAGGACGAGAACACACTAAGAGGCATAAGTCCCAAGTATAATACAAAAGCCACATAGACAATACGACAAAAAGATCCCATACGGCTCTGAACCATGCGATCCAGACTCCATGCGGTCCATGTGCCTCTGGCCCATGTGTCCCAGACTCCATGTGTCCCATGTGACTCTGGCCCATGTGTTCCAGACTTCATGCATTCCACGCGTCTCTGGTCTTGTGTGTTCCAGATTACGTTTGTCCCGTGCATCTTTGGCCACATGTGTCTCAGATTCCACATAGACCAAGTCTTGCTGTTACAACTGAGTGGTCCTCTCCAACCAAATAGCGGCCATGTGTCCATTTGACCAAGTTGTGCCTCCATAGTTGAGAACCGCCCAGATACTTAGCAAACAACAAAATCCCAACAAATGCCCACGTGGCAGCGGAGCCCGGATTCTCGTGCATAACTGTAGCACCCTTCCGTTGAGAGGGGACACATGGCAAACACCATAATCCATGTGGCCCAAAATCCATGCAGCCAAAATATGACTATAAATAGTAGGGTACTAGACCCGGACAAAGGGCTGGCAGGCTATCTGCGAATCAACACTCAAGGGAGAGATAAGAGCTTCTGCATCGGATCGTCCATATAGTAAAGAGAGTTGCTACACTCCTAACCCTCCATAGTTATCCCCCAGAAAATAAATTTGTACTTAGATTATCTCCTAGGACTTTTTTTGTACGTTCTTAGTTTGTTATATCAAATCTAGTTCTCCTATTTCTCGTTTTGATATTGAATGGCAAAAAGTACACTTTATTTAAATTAAAATAATTAATTATATAATAGGTCAAGGATTATTAGAATCCTAATAAAACCTCATGGACCCTTAAACAGATGTCCCTTTTGGGCCCAACACAACTCCAAGCAACCAACACCCAAATGCCCAACCAACAAGTATATATATAAACATGCAACCCTCTCCACTTCCTAGCCCTAGCCGCCTCTCCTCTCTTATGAACGACCACAACAACATACCCCTCCCTTTTTAACATCTCCTCTTCCTCCTCTCCCTTTTCCACACCTTTACGCACCCCCACGAGCACCCCAAGGCCGACCCCAAGGCCCATCCTTCACCCGAACACCCCCATATTAGGTCAGCTGCTACTGCTGCTTATTTATGCTATAAACAACAACCAAAACCCCTCCAAAAATCTATTTTATTCATATATTTGAAGTTCCCTAGTACTCCGTCAAGTGGCATTAAGTTTGGAGTCTGTTTGGTACTCCGTTTGGCCGTAGTGGCGAATAAGGTCCCCGCCGTAATCACGTACATATAATTTTTTCAATTTCAAATCTCCTTCCTATTTTTCATAAAATAAAACTCATTTAGAACCATGTTAATGTTAGAAAGTGATTAGAAATATTTTAATTTATGTAAAATCATATTTTTATGTACAAAACTACCCCTAGTTGTTGAACAATCTAGATACGGACATAGTGCATCAATACTAGTTGTAGTTCTTTAAAGGTTGCCATATTTTGACTATGTAAATAAATTCTAAAATTTAATATATTATAATTATATAATATTAATATAATATTTTATTATTTATTAATTTTTATGCAAATAGGATAGTTGCATGCATAAACTATGTAACATAGTTGCTACGAATCACTAGTTGTCTCCCGTAGAGACTTTTTGAATGCAATGATATTAGGTTAGTTATTTTCATATAATTATAAATAATTTCAGAATTAATAATTTTTAATAATTAATAATATAAAAATAATTTTGAAAATATTAATGACTCGTAATATTCTGGTGTGTAGCTATTTGCATGTGCAACCAATGTTGAATTAATAACTAGATAATAACCTAATTTAACTAGAAAAGTAGAGTCTAATTAGTGCAATATTAATTGGTAGGTGTTCGAGACGTTTCTGTGGAGAGCTCCGGACCAGACTTGTTGTGCTCGCAGTTTGGCTTGGAAGGCAAGTGCACATTGCTTAATTGTATTGTTCAGTTACATTCTGCCTGGTTGCTATTTGTTAGTTGTGTGCACGCATTTTAGAGTAGTAGACTTACCTGGTATATTATGAAGGTATGTGGTATCTTCTGACCTGACACTTGTTCAACACATTCTCTGAGTGAGAGAGTGCACGGACTAGCGTGTTGACTGGTCATTGATACGTCAGATCGCTTCTTGTGTTAGTAGTTGATGTTAGTTTAGTTTCTAGATTTTTATTGACGTTGTTGCATTATACCTGTACCATATATAAGGTTCGGATAGTATATTTGGATGGGGAGAATCTACAAGTTAGCGTATGGAATTTCTATTTTTTACTGTGTAAATGGTGTACGCCCGAGTTCTGTTGAACGCCTGGTGGGATGACTGGTTCTTCTATTTCTTCTCCCTCATGCGCCACTAGAGATGTCTCGAGTGCATATCACATAGATGGTTTAGTTACCCTATTTATTATTTAATACTTTACTTTTATGCATGTCAATTTCTTGTGTACTTGTTATGTCCCTCTCAGGACCTGACACCTTTTTCAGATCCAGACGAGCACTTGTACCCGACGGACTACGAAGTTGGAGATTTTTCTGATGAGGACCGTGAGGTGGAGCCACAGGAATTTCCTTGAGTATCATGAATGATAGTTGCTTAGTGTCATGGGTGTCCTTATCTAGTTAGCTGGCACCCAGACTATTTCATTATTGTCTAGTTGTATTTTCTTTCAGTATTCTTTCATACTTATTTTGTGGATTGTTCTCCACTAGACTTTAATTGTAGTGGATTCTGAGACTTTATCTATTCATTCAGTTTTTTGTTCTTTGATATTTGTAGATGAGATTAGATTATTACCGGCCTGATATGTTGTATCTTAGTTATATTTTATAGTGTACTGTGACTGGTTAGGTCCATTAAATTGGGTTCCTATACTTGTTCGTACAGCTGGCATGTATATGTATACCTAGTCCTACGTATTTTGGGACTGGGGCTTGACATATTTTTAGTAGTGGCCCATGCAGGTCGAGAGCATATTATTTTGGTTATGTCAATGTACTGAGCAAGCCTGCAACTAAGATTAGAATATAGGATATCATCCTCTTATTTGACTTACTTTCTTGATTTGTTCCAAATTTTTTGAACTCGACTACCTTCCTTGACCTTCAAAATTATATTCTCTTAATTTTTTTGATGTCACTATAACCATTTCCCTACCTCTCCTTATTTTGGAGGGATAAATGTACTCCTCTAATAGTTCCTTGAGTATAGGCTTCTGGCAGAATATGGAAATCATTGTTGTTAGGTTTAGAAGATAATTATGATAACATGCCTACTAAGAAAATGAAATATAATATTAACAGCTCCTAAAAGTTTAGAATACCTAAATAAGTCCTAATATCCCGAACCTGTAAATTGATTGCCCATTATCCCTTGTTATATTTAGGTATGACTTGAGTGTAGTATAAACTACTAAGGTTAGTTAAAAATGTGGCCATATTGTTTGACCCTAGTATTGAGGAAACAATAGAAATTTATTGTTGGATATTAAGACTAAAACTAACTTCGATAGTGAGATAATATATAAGAATTATAAATTTAGATTATTGTCTTGGTACTATTAGAGTAGTATCTTAGGAAACCAAGAGGAATGAATCAATACCTTAGTGGAAGCAATGGTTGTCACTACCATATTTCAGAATAAGGGTATTTTCATCTTTTCTAATATTAATGTGTTAATATTGCATGATAATTATTTATATTTAATTGCTATAATTTTGTTTGATTGGTGTACTTTGCCGTTGCTTCGATAATTAGAGCGCTACACTTGTCATTGCCTTCCTACAAAATTTACACCCTTGTCCTAGACGTGCCAGTCTTCTATTTTGATCTTTGTGTGACTCATAACTATGCCATGATGTGCTTCATTTTAGTTGCACAACATTCGTCGTAACCGATTATATTTAATTCTAAATAAATTCAACTTTGTATCTTTGTGCATTTCGATCGAAATTGGAGACACAATCTCGACCCATTTTGTGCAACCCAAATTAGGGTAATATTCTATTCTGAGTCTTCTTCATTCATGACACTTGTGTCCTACCTAATTTGAGCCCTATGTACTTCTAATTAATTTTATAACACCAATTACATTTATTTTAACTAAATTAAACCATAAACCCAACTATGTGCAATTTTCTAATTGTTGGGCACTTTTATACAAATGTGCATTAAGGTGTCCACCCCATTGGACAAAATACATGAAGAAACCCATTTCTCCTTCATGTGAATTTTTCTATAATTTTTGGGAGTGTGTAAAACTCAACATCAACCTCCTCAAACCATAGCCCTCCAAACTTTGAACCAAATAAAATCCTAGCCATCCATTTTGAATATATGTAATCCTAGCCCTTGAAATATCTTCATGAGAAGCCCTTTTTCCAAGGGTTTGACCAAGCCAATTTCTAGGTCAACCCAATACTATACATATATAAATATTATTTTCCTTTATTTTTTCTTTTCTTTTTCTATTCCTAAACCTAATACTCCCAGCCGACTCCCCCTTCACCCCTTACTGTTCATCCCATCATCACCTTCCCATCAACCACCCACCGGAATGAAACCACTCGCCAGAGTTAACCCGCCGTGAACCCAGCACACCACCCCGCCTCTCCTTCACCATGCCGAACGACCCCACCCGTCGCTCGCCTGAAGCCGCTGACCCGCTGCCCTCAACCGACTGCTGCACTACGAGCCGCTGAATGCCGCACCCCCGGAGCCAACCTGCTGAACGCTGCACGACCGCCATTCTCCTCCAGACCCGTTCACCTGAAGCACTCGACCCGAGCCGCTGATCGCCGAAGACTGAAGCACTCGACCCCGTCGACGACCCGCTGTACCTCGATCCGCCGACCGCTGGACGCTGCACCCGCCTCCTCGTCGACCAGACCCGCCTGCACGACCGCCAAACACGCCGGAGTTGACCCGCTCGTCTGAACTGAGCACCCTCCTCGACACGAACGCCTCGTTCCCGCGCGCACAGGTTTGAGATACACTTTCTTATTTGCGTGCACGTACTCATACGCGCATACGCGTATTGTTCATTAGTATACATATGTATATTTAGTTATGTTTAGTAGGTATGTATTTGGCAAGTATATATATACATATATATATATATATGTATAGTATATGTATTCCATTAGTATATAATTGATATGTATATAATTATTGGTTGTTATATACGTATATAATATGGTACGCATATATATTATAAGTAATTTAATGTTATATGCTAGTTAAGACTATGTATATTTATATATGTACCCTGAGACCCTAGTGTTAATTTTGGATATCCTGTATTTACATTGACCTATGACCCTGCGAATTGTTAGCAGACTGCCTTATGTACACTGACGTACTGGCGAGACCCGTGTTATTTTGACTGTCTAATTTTATACAGCAATTACAGATGTGTCACCCGTGCAACTAGACGCACACTTGACCCTGTTAGAGGACAAGTAGCACTCCTAGCATAGTCTCTGAGCTCATGGTATTTATGATTGCGTGTATGTTAGTGTATCGACTGATATAACATTATTATTAATTGATGTCTATAGGACTGTTGGATCATTCAGACGAGACTTTGGAAACATGACATTGGTATTTTCAGCAGAGGACCACAAGCGAGTATATTCTCTGACAGTTTTTATTATGTTGATTATCTCTATAATTCTAGTTGTATAGCGTATATAATTCTGATACTGTTGTATACACGAGTTGGCATCATCGAGACCTGTCACGAGGAGTCGTGATTGGGATCTATTGTGCTAGCTGGGAATGGGGGAAATATTAGTAGCTTATGTGATCATACCCAACTCTACATGTATCATAGCTCACCCACACCTCACGTCGGTGTAGCCTGACCATTACATGCCTCATAGCCTGTTAGATGTGATTAGCCTGACTATTGCTCGCATCATAGCTATCCGAATGGTTAGCCTGACCTTACATGAATCATAGCTAATTATATATAACAAGCCTGATCAGTCCCAAGCCGATCACATGATATGCTGATGTTTCACACACTTAGTTAGATGTTCTTGTCATGTATCTCTACTTTATTGATCTAGCATTCCTTATGTTCTAGTATTGCTCTAGCATTTACTTATATTCCAGTTCATTGTTCTAGCATGCACTTGTATTCTTGTTCGTGATGACATTATTCCTGTATTTCTTATTCCAGTATTTCTATTTCCAGTACTTCTTTATTCCAGTATTGCTATTGCCAGTATTCATATCTATCTTGTATTTCTTTATACTGTATTATAGTTTTTGTTAATATATGTGGAACTGCTGTTAGTGCGTGTACTTTGCCCCAATACTGACTGGATATTTTTTCCAGAGGATCTTGAGGACTTCTATCCCATATATTATGGACCAGGTATAGATGCAGACTGTACACCAGAGATCTTAAAGGAGGCTATTCCTTTAGAGGAGACATTACCTGCAACTATCAAGACAGCATTATCTTATGCATTTGAGACTTACTTTGAGGTTTTTTTTGAGTTTATGTTTAGACTTATTCTTATTTATGATGAGACTTGTGGAGACTTTATGTTGGACAGCTAGACTGCAGTTTATCTCTATTTTGAGATATTGTGTTTAACATATGTCATTCTTTCGTATCTTTTATCGTGCCTTTATACTCTTATAGTTGTTGTGATTGAGTTTGCATTATGAGCTATTGTGAGATGTATATTGTCCTCCTCATAGAGTTGATATCATTGATAGGTTATGAGTTATATTTAGTATTTATTGTGACCTAGACAGTGTTCTACCGCCGATGCTGCGGCGTAGGCTGGACGTACCCATGACTCATGCCCAAATTTTGGGTACGGGTTGTGACAATGGTACCATATCTTTATCCTAGCAGATCCCTAGAATCTATGATCATTGCAGATTCATATTTGAGTATTCCTAAGTCACCGACAGTGCCATATCATCTAACCTTGGGTAACTATCTTTCCTTTATTATAACTTCATTGCCGTTACTTTAAACATCTAACCATTACAAGGATTTGACTATATTTCAAATCGTGCCAACCTAGGAGACTATCATATCCTCGCGAATATCATCTCCTCTTAGGAAATATGTTATCATCCAACTATTTATATGATTTCCCATCTTGAGTTAACCATCTACCAATTATAGATTAATTGCCATAGCTCTTTAAATAATTGAACATAGTAAATGATTAGAACCTTTTTTTCCTTGACCATATCCTGAATACGGAGACTAGCATATCACCTTCTCTTAGAACACCATGATAACCACTTACGTTAATTATTCCTTCTATCAATCATAGATCCCTTATCATGCTCTATAATCATTTGTACCTAGAAAATAATTAAAATCCTTCCTTGATCACACCCCAACCTTGATAACTTGCATACCATCTCGTCTTAATAACCACGTTATCATCAAGCGCCTTATTTACTTTTACATCTTGTTTTCTCATTACCTTAACTTTGATGTTCGTTATTTTGTGCAATGACTAATTTTTTTTTCATCTTTCAAATCGTGCCACCTTACCCCTCTAATTTCAGGCCAAGTAATTTCTTTTATGATAGGATTATAGTTTAATAGAATTATGGTTTGGTTAATCTTAAATTATGATTTTGTTGATAATTGTTAGAACTTGATAGGTTGAGTTGTTCATTTAGGTTAGAATATAATTTTATAATTATCCGTTAGTTCCAAATCATATAACCTTCATCAATATATCTCAATATAGATTATATTCTTCCTCATGTTGCGATCCAGCAACTTCTCTATTCTCAATATTAACACATTTTGTTCTATAAGCACTAATTATAAGTAAGAGTTAAGGATGACCATCACCTTAGAAAGTTTTTTAATGCACTAGGATACCCTAATAGTACCAAGATCTTTTCCTTATATACCTTAATAAGAGTTTCTACTCTATTTACAAAAGCAAGGCTATTTTGTAGAATCTCCATAAAGGAATTATAATACTAGTTGAATCTTTGTAAGTTGGGTAGCGTGTCCTAGAATTTCATAGTTATTAAGCTACACTAATAAGGTATAATTGAACGACACTGAAATATATGCTAACATAAGGAGATGGTATTTTCCAAGACTACAGAATCCTAGCAGTCTGAACCCTAATTGGTCAACCATGGACTTAGACAAAAAGTTAGTATGACAACTGTGGAGACACAAACACCGGACAAGTCTTAGATTCTTGATGAATTTAAACTATTTGTACTTTCATTCATCATAATCGCACGTACTTATATTTTGGACTATCTTGACTTATGCCGCTATTATAGTCTAGTTTTGTAAGCTTATTCTTTTATCGAGCTTGTTCATGACATATGTGTTATTGGGGACGTCCACTAATACATTATCTAATTAGAATCGATGCATTATGGTCTAATCAATCTTAATGCACTTGATTCGCTCTTCGTATGACTATTTTGCGTGGATTGAGATATAGTTTACTTAGCTTATTAGACAAATATGCTTGCTCTCTAGACAGGTCAGAGCATATCATATTGGTTACATAACTATACTAATACGAGCCTGCAAATAGGAATATACCAAGATACGAACTCAATCCATAATTGATTTAATAATTTTTTTTTTGAATTCGATTCTCTCCCTTGGCCTTCTTAATTGTAATCGTTTATTTTTTTGACATCATTATCATTGTTTCTTATCTTCCCTTATTTCGGGGAGATGAACACCCATGCTTGGTATATGTTAGAAAATGGTTAGAAATAAATATTTCTTAGAAATATTGCATTATTAGTTTCTTTCTATATTTTTAATATACTTTTGAAGATAGGGAGGAGTATATGGATATGCGAAAAAAAACTATAGGTACATAGTTGGATTAAATGTTTTCGAGAATAACTAATATTAGAGGAACTTATGAAAATTCTTTTGGAAGATAAAAAAAATCTTGTGGAAACTTAAAGTTTTGATATAGTGTTTTGTTCTAAGGTGGATAGAAGTTGTAAAAATTATAAATATCAAATTCAAATTATAGTAATTTTTTTATATTGTAGGTGAAGCACGTAGATGATGGTTAAGAAGGTAATTAAGAATAATATGATTGATATATTTGAGTACTTTTGCCCTTAAGGTTTTTTTGAAATTTTTTTAGAATTTTTTGAGATTATGTGAAGGAAAAAAACTTAAAGATATAGATTTGAATATGAGGATAAGCTTATGGGGATTGAATTTAAATTTTTATAGGATGGATTTAGCAGGAAAAAAAAATAATTTGATGATTCGAGTTAAAGTTTGAATTTTAAGAAATAAATTATTAATTTAGATTTTGAGAATGAAAATTTAGTTTAAAATTTGAAGACTACGAATTCAAAATAAATAAATTTTGGAATAGGATTAGATTGAATGAGCTTTGGTTATTTAAATTTTTGCGGAGATAATGATATATCAAATTTAGATTTAAATTTTGTTATTTAAATTTTAAGTCGATTATGATGTATTGAATTTAAATTTAAATTTGAAATAATTGATGAATTAGAATTTTCTTTTTTGGAGTTTAGATATCTAGGATAAACATTAATTTAAATAAAGAGTTGAGAATTTAAGATTATGATATGCTTGGAGTTGTGTTAAATTTTAAGGATATTATGATAACTGATTTAAATTTAGATTTGAAGTAGCTTGAAATATTTAAATTTTGTGAGATTTAAAATTTGTAAATTTTGATAAGGTTTGACTAAAAATACAAATTTAAGGATTTTAATAAAATTTAAATCAGTAGAATAATAATAAAATTGAGAATTGGTTCTAAGTTAAATTTGAGAAGTTTAAATCTTGAAGTGGGCACATTTTGAAGATTTAATGTTAAAATTTTAGGTTTTGAGAATAAAAAAATTAATTTTGAGGATCTTGTGAAGTCATAACCAATGATTTGACCCCATGATTATATTATTTTTTTGAGTTCAAAGTTGATAAAAATTTTGTTATTTAAGATATTAAATTTTTAGGCTGAAATCTTTTAAGATGGGTATATTGTGAGCACCCAAATTTTTATATAGGATTATTTTGGTAATTAGCAATTAATTTTTTTAATTTAAATATTTATTTTATAATTTATTGAACTATAGACACTTTTTGCCATGATCTTAAGATTTTAGTACAACACTAGCCCTTACCTTCCGACCAACTGTCTATACTAGACTTAGACGAACCAAAGTAGGTTGATGGATTGATGTTACTCATAAATTTGCATCTGTCCCGACCCGCACCCGAAATTTGGGCATGAGTCGTGGGTACGTCCAGCATACGCCACAGCATCGACGGTAGAACGCTGTCTAGGTCTCAATAATACTAAACATAACTCACAACCTGTCAATGATACTCAACTCCATAGGGAGGACAATGAATAATGTATTGCTCAATAATTCACAATATATACTCAATCATAATAGCTATAAGAAATAAATGGCACGATGAGATAAAAGATAAGAAGTACTGACATAAGTCAAGAACAACAACTCAAAATAGAGATAAAACTAAAGTCTAGATGTCCAACATAAATAGTCTCAACATAGTCTCAACATAACTCAACGTAAGTCTCAATATAAACTCAACATAAGTCTTAAAAGATGCATAAAATAACTGTCTAAATAGCTGCAAGTAGTATCTTCTCTAAGGGAAGGGACTCTTCTAAGATCTCTGGTATATAGTCTCCCTCTACACCTAGTCCATAATGTGTAGAACAGAAGTCCTCAAGATCCTCTGAAAATATATATCCAGTCAGGATTGGAGCAAAGTACATGCACTAACAGCAGTTCCATGTATATTAACAAAACTATAATACAGTGTAAAGAAATACAAGATGGAGATAAATACTAGAATAAGAAATACTAGTGAGTATGAAATACTGGAAATAAGAAATGCTGGAGGATATATCATCATCAATAGCACAACTAGCAATGAACAAAAATATAAGTGAATGCTAGAACAATGAACTGGAAATACATGAATAGAGTATCTAGCTAAGTATGTGAAACATCAGTCTATCATGTGATCGGCTTGGGACATATCAGGCTTGTTACATATGATTAGCTATGATTCATGTAAGGTCAGGCTAACCATCCTGTTAGCTATAATATGAGCAATAGTCAGGCTAATCATATATAACAGGCTATGAGGCATGTAATGGTCAGGCTACACCAGATATGATGTATGGGGTGAGCTATAATGCATGTAGAGTGGGGTATGATCACATAATCTACTAAAATTTCCCCGTCCCCAACTAGCACGATGGATTCCAATCACGACTCCTCGTGACAGGTCTCGATGATGCTAACCCGTGTATCCATAGTACCAGAATTAAGTACGCTATACAACTAGAATCATAGAGATGATCAACATAATAAAAACTGTCAAAGAATGTACTCGCCTGTGGTCCTGAGCTGGCAATACCAATATCCTGTTCCTGAAGTCTCGTCTGAACAATCCAACGATCCTATATACATAGTATAATAATAATATAGCATCAGTCGTTATACTAGCACACACACAAATATAATACACTGAACTCAAAAACTATGCAAGGGTGATACTGGTCAACTAGCAGGGTCAAGTGTGCGTCTAATTATACGGGTATCATATCCTCGATTACTGTGCATAATAAGACAGTCAACTAACACTAACACATGTCTAAAACTCTAAATCCCGTATAACACCAACATATGTCTATGCTGGTATATTGGTGAACACAAGACAGACAGTTCACTAATACTTAGGGTCATATAGTCATGTGTAAATATGGGATACCCAAAACTAACACTTATATAATACTGTCATACATAGGACTAGCAACCAGTTTCCCATAAAATATATATCTTAACCTAACTGTTATACACACACGCACGCACATACTAGTTATTAGGTTTACTTGCATAGTATCCTGCAATCATATCTAACAAACCAACTCCCACGAAGTAACATGCTAACCCTAATTATCATTCACATTTGCACATTAACACAACACGAAAGGAAGGCAAAGTCGAACCTGTGCGTGCACGGGGTCGACGGGATGGTGAAGGTGGTGATCGGTGGAGGAGACTGTGGTATGGGATACCGGAGGAGGAGAAGTCTGGTGGTGGTGCTGTCGGGCTCCGGCGAGGTCGACAGGAAGAAGGTCAGGGTCGGCAGACAGCAGGGTCATTGATGGCGGTGGTGATGTAGTTAACGGTGGTGGTGGTGAAGATGTTGACGAGGGTGGTGATTATGGTGATGATGGTGTCGCTGCTGTCTGAGGAGTCCTGCGGTCGGGGTCAGGGTTGCTCGAATCGTGCTGGTGGCGGTGATGATGATGGTCGACGATGATGGAAAGTCGATGGCGGTTGGGGATGAGTCGAGAAGAACGGAAACAAGGGGAGTCGGGGTCGTCATGCTGGCGGTGGTGGAAGTTCAGGCGAGGGGAGTCGGGGCGAGTCGGGATCCGGTGGGGGTGGCCGCGGTGTGGCTGCAGTCGACTGTGAGGGGCTCGAGAAGTCGAGATGACCGGGAGGGAAGGCGTGGCGAGGTCGCCGGGGGTCTGTGGCTTGCTCGACGGGGTCGACGGGTCCGGCGGGATGGAGGCGGGGTGTGGGATGAAGATGATGGGGATGAGGGAAGTCGGCTAGGGTTTAGGGTTTTAATATTTTTTATGATGATAAAAATATAGAGAAAAAGTATATATATATATATATGGGTAGAAAAAGAGGTGATGTAAACCTAGGGACTAGGGCTTCCCAAGTACACCTAGGGATTGGGGTTGGCTTTTACATGTAGGAAATTTAAAGGCTAGGATTGAGTTGGTTGAATGGAGGGCCAAGATGGTGAGGGGGTAATGTTTGATTGTTGCATACTCCAAAAATGTGAGAAAATTATATAGGACTGGTCAAAGAAGAGGGATGCTTCTTCATGTGTTGGGTCCAATGGAAGGTGGACACCTCACTGCACTTTTGCATAAAAGTCCCCAACATTTAGAAAACTGCATTCAAAGTGGGAATTGGGATTGAATGAGGGAAGACACCATGTTTGGTGTGATGTGGTGGATAAAAAGGGTGTTTTGTGTTTAGTATGAACCTTGAGGGTGTGAGTGGAGGATTTGCTTGGTGTTGGGTCTAGTTTTGGGTTGAGTTGGGTCCTTACACCAATTTAATTAAAATTAATATAAACGGTGTTCTTAAATTAATTGGAAGTGCATAGGGTTAAAATTAGGTGAGACACAAGTGTCATAGACATAGAAGACTAAAAATAGAATATTGTCATAATTTGGGTTGCACAAAACAGGTCGAGATTGTGTCTCCAATTTTGATTGGAACGGACAAAGATGCAAAGTCAAATTTTATTTGGAAATAAAAATAAATGTCTGCAACGAATATTATGCGACTAAAATGAAGCACAAAAGGGCATATTTATAAGTTACACAAAGATCAGAATGGAAGACTGGCACGTCTTGGACAAGGATATAAAATATGTTGGAAGACAAAAGCTAGTGTAGCGCTCCAAATATCGAAGCAACGGTAAGGTACAATAATTAAATAAAATCACAGTAATAAATTATAATCCCAATATTTAAACCCAAAAATATACTAATTAAAATCCGCAATCCTATAGTTTGGTCAGGGGTTCATCTAGTGGGCTTCTAGGTCTAGTCCACTAACTCATGCATTAATGAATACTATATATAATATATAAAATATAACATGTAATATAATATACACAATACTTATAATAATTAAAATACAAAAATATCCCTATTTTAGAATGTGGTAGTGACAGCATTGCTATGCTTCGGTTTTGTCGCACAACTTTCGTGATATAAAATCTAAATATTGACAATTTAGCACTTTGTCGCTGCGTACGATTTTAATTGTCAACATCAACCCTTTCCATCTAACCAAATTCACATCCATGAGCCTAACTAGACCTAACATGTTCATATTAAGGGTGTTCCATTCATTTAAATTCCTATATGCTTCATAAATATCACATGGTTCTAATCCTAGTTTAAATATCCAGTTTTCTATTTTAGGAAACTGTATCTTGCATATCTTTTGTGCACTTTATTTAAATTAAAATAATTAATCATATAATAGGCCAAGTATCATTAGAAGCCTAACAAACCCTCATGAAGCCTTAAACACAAGTTTTTTTTGGGCCCAACACAACTCCAAGCAACCAACACCCAAAAGTCCAACCAACGAGTATATATAAACATGCAACCCTCTCCTCTACCTAGCCCTAGTCGCCTCTCCTGTCTTAGGAATGACCATAAAAGCAGTCCCCTCCTTTTTTAACATCTAATATTCCTTCTCTCCCTTTCCCATACCTTCACGCACCCCCATGAGCACAAAGCCGGCCACAAGGCCAATCATCCACCCGAATACCCCATATTAGGTCGACTACTACTACTACTACTACTACTACTTATTTTTGCTATAAATGGTGACCAAAACCCCTCCAAAACCTATTTTCTTCATCTATTTGAAGTCCCCTAGCATCCCATTAAGTGGCACAAAGTTTGGAGTCCGTTTGGAGTCTGTTTGGTACTCCGTTTGGCCGTAGTGGCGAAGAAGGTCCCCGTCGTAATCGCGTACGCGCAAGTTTTTCAACTTCAAATCTTCTTCCTATTTTTCATAAAATAAAACTCATGTAGAACCATGTTAATTTTAGGTAGTGATTAGAAATATTTTAATGCATGTGAAATCATATTTTTATGTACAAAACTATCCCTAGTTGTTGAACAATCTAGACACGGACATAGTGCATCAATACTAGTTGTAGTTCTTTGAAGGTTGCCATATTTTGACTATGTAAATAAATTCTAAATTTAATATATTATAAAAAAAATTTAATGTATTATTTTATTATTTATTGATTTTTTTGATACAAATAGGGTAGTTTCATGTATAAACTACATAGCGTAGTTGCTAGGAATCACTAGTTGTCGCCCATAGAGACTTTTTGCATGCAATGATATTGGGTTGGTTATTTTCATATAATTATAAATAATTTAATAATTAATAGTTTTTAATAATTAATAATTTAAAAATAGTTTTGAAATTTTTTAATGACTAGTAATATTCTGGTGTGTAGCCATTTGCATGTGCAATCAATGTTGAATTAATAACTAGATAATAACCTAATTTAACTAGGAAAGTAGAGTCTAATTAGTACAATATTAATTGGTAGGTATTCGAGATATTTCTGTGGAGAGCTCCGGAACGGACTTGTTGTGCTCGCAGTTTGGCTTGGAAGGCAAGTACACCTTGCTTAATTATATTATTCAGTTACATTATGCCTAGTTGTTATTAGTTAGTTATGTGCACGCATTTTAGAGTAGTAGACTTACCTGATATATTGTGAAGGTATATGGTACCTTCTGGCCTAACACTTGTTCAACACGTTCACTAAGTGATAGAGAGTGCATGGACTAGCGTGTTGACTGGCCATTGATATGTGAGTTCGCGTCTTATGTTAGTAGTTGATGTTAGTTTAGTTTCTTAATTTTTATTGATGTCATTGTATTATGCCTGCACCACGTATACGGTTTGGATAGTACATTGGAAGAAGATAATCTACTAGTGAGTATATGGGATTTTTGTTTCTTACTGTGTAAATAGTGTTATACCCCCAAGTTCTGTTGATCGCTTAGTAAGATGACTGGTTCTTCTATTTCTCCTCCCTCATGTGCCACTAGAGATGTCTTGAGTGCATATCACATAGATGGTTTAGTTATCCTATTTATTATTTACTGCTTTACTTTTATGCATGTCAATTTTTTGTGTACTTGTAATGTCCCTCTGAGGATCTGGCACCTTTTCCAGATCCAGACGAGCACTTATACCCGACGGACTACGGAGTTGGAGATTTTGCTGACGAGGACTTTGAGGTATAACCATAGGAGTTTCCTTGAGCATCATGGATGATAGTTGCTTAGTGTCTTGGGTGGCGTTATCTAGTTAGCTGGCACCCGGACTATTTTATTATTGTCTAGTTGTATTTTCTTTCAGTATTTTTAGTACATATTTTGTGGATTGTTCTCCACTAAACTTTATTTTTAGTGGACTCTGAGACTTTATCTATTCATTCAGTTTTCTATTATGTGATTTGTGGATAAGACTAGATTATTACCTGCCTGAGATATTGTGTCTTAGTTATATTATATAGCATACTATAACTGGTTAGGTCCATTAAATTGGGTTTCTATACTTGTTCGTACAGCTGACATGTGTACGTATACCTGATCCTACGTATTTTGGAACTGGGATATGACATAGTGCACTCATGTCCATGTATTGGTTTATGTCTTACCTCTTGATAGTGACTCGTCCTAGTGCACTCATGTCTTCTTATTTCTTATACATGCCTTATAGTGGCATGTTGTAGCGCACTCCTAACCATGATCCTTTATCGTCCTTTATAGTGGCTCATAGTAGCGCACTCCTATTTTATGGCTTATATTTTTTTTGGCTTGTCTTATGTTTGTGATTTTAATTGTCAAATCATTGTCCGGTCTCGTATATCCCTGCGAGGAGTATCCTGTCTAGGATGGAGTCTGCAGAATTTTACACCCAGAATCCTAAACAAAAATGTTAAGGATTAAAACAACTAGCTTGAATAATTAGAGCATTGGGTGGGGAGAATCTCCAGGTTGTATGTAGTCTCGTTATCCCATCGTCTTTCTTAGATGATATGGAGCACTCCGTCATGAGGGACACATTTCTAGCAAACCGTCGAGTGGGGCAATCATGTACATATTTATTATTTTTTGTCATTATTATCAGCTCACCGTCGCGTGGTGCATAGATAGCTCACCGTTGTGTAGAGTGTACTCAGGATCACCATTGTGTGATGCCACCTCCTTAGGATGCAGGCCGATTTGGTTGCGCATCTGCTATAAATATTTGTCTTAGTTCTGATTGGATAGCTTAGATAGTCTGCAGGGCATGCAACCATAAAAAAATTATCAAATTATATTTATTAGTAATCAGGATTATGCTAACCCTAGTTAAGTAATAATGGCAAGCCGTAGAAAATGCTTGATCGTGCTTCTTTGGTTGTGTGCTATTTAATTTATGCTCATGTATTTTCTTTTCTTTTTTCGCATTGTAATATGTGTCGGTGGGTGGCCATAGGCTAAGTTCTACTCGAGAAAAGATCCATAACCCCGGTTCTTGTTTGGTTTTAGGGTTATGGCTCCAATTTCGAGAAGTTTTCAAGCTCTCTTATTGCTTACCGGCTTATCCTTTTCTATAGTTATTATATTCAGTTACTATTCTCATCATTATGTTGTTGTAGTTATTAATTTGGACACATTAACGGTCATAGGGTCGGTTCCTAACTTTTGTCTTTATTTGATATAAGGGTAGAAAATCAGTCATATTGTCTATTAATGGGTCCTATTGTTTCTGTAGTTTTTATATTCAATTATTATTCATTTCCATGATTAGTGTTTATACCATATTTCAGATTCTATACTCACATGATATACATGACCCCAATATTGTACATGTTCACATGCTTCAGATTACCTTACATGTTCACATGCTTCAGATTACATTACATGATCACACGTCCACATTTATTTTACTTGCCCTATGTTTACTTTATGTCACAGGTTGTTTACTTTATGCCGCATATTTTTCTACTAATTTTCTTTTCTATTCTCGAGATAAGTCCATTGGTAGCGCACGAATCTCAATCCGTATTTATTTATTTATTTTTGTCTCTATTCGTTGTTATAGGTTTTTGTTCATCCTATTGGCTTCCTTTATGATGCTTGTTGCTTGGGGTTTTGAACCTACTGGTTTTGAATGGCCAGGTCTAGTAACAGACCCGAAGGATCTACCTTCACTTTTACCGAATGGCTCGCACTCGGAGGATTGCGGCTCAGATAAGCGAGTGGGTTATCTTATTCTTCCACTTTATTTTTTATCTTCATTTTGTGGTATATTAGCCAAGGATATGTGTTAGTCCTTGCTTCTGTGTCTTTTTTTTTCCTCTATCTTTAAACAGAGTATGTATATTTTTTGGATCGCTGTTAGTTGTATATTTACGTAACTTTTGTATATTCAGTAGATGTATCTTTACAATATGTCAACTCTCATGATTATGTTTGCATATGTGTTTGGGTCGCCTTACCCATCGCATATATGATTTACTCTTTATTGTTTCTTGTGTTTATTTGATTGAGAAAGGATTTGTATGACCTTAGGAGTCGTTAATGGCATGCTAGAGTCCTCATACTTGTCTTCTAGACAACCAAGATCGTATCCCGGGGTACCTTTGTACTCTGGTATATGTAGCTAGCTTTGTCAAGCCTCCACTCTCCAGTATTCTGGTTCTGGGGCCTGACAAGATTTTAGTGGTAGCCCATGCGGGTATATTTTGACTTGTGAAGGTATCATCTTGTTAGAATCTTAATCCATAATTTTGTCTCCCTTGAAATTCCTTTTACCTCATTATCTTTAAAATTCTTGAACAGATAAATTATTTATTGATCTTTGATCCTTTCCTGTCCATTATTGATACCTTGTGTTCTTATTATTCAGGAGCATTATTCCTATTCCTTAGAATCCTTTGTCAGAATCTCATTATTTAGTGCCAGTGGTAGGTCAGCAATCAGTTGAGGCAATACAAGAGTTAGGGTACCCCATACCACCAATACAGTCAGCTATGCAAGCAGAGGTAGTCCTAGATCAGCTCGATGTGCATGCACTACTAGGGATCATCAAGGATATGATTGAGTCACAGCAAAAATGAAACCTTATTCTCTAGCAGAGTATCCAGATGTTGATAGAGCGTAGTGGGCAGGGATGCCAGAGGTATTTTAAGTCGAGAACTTGTAGCCAGAGGGAGTACAAATTGGGGCAAGGCAGTACCAGTCGTCCAGTCAGTCAGCATATCCAGCCCAGTTGTTTGTGGTGGAAAATAAAAGAATGAAAATGTATTCAAGACAGGGTTTATATGAAACCCGTGTTCTTTGGTTTACAAACAAACTTGTATAATTTAATCCTATACGAGGATGTCAAAGTACAATTTATAAATCTGGGTAAATATTGTTATAGGTGTCTGATCTGCAGTCGATCACTTTAGCCCTTGGACCACACGATGATGAAGAAGTGCCGTAGAAGACAGGAAGCAGCTTCGAAGATTACAAAAGAGGGTGGATGCACGATGCCAAAGTCGTCGATCCCTACTCTTTGCCTGAGCTCCGGATTCTTCTCTCTCTCTCTCTCTCTCTTGTTCGATCTTTCTTGGAAGTTTGACCTTGGATCTATATTTCTCCCTCTCTCTCCTTTGTCGACCTTAGATCTGATATTGGACTTCTTGACCAATTTTTCGACCGTTTGATCTTCAATTTTCTTCCCCCCGTCCTCTGTTGATAGAGGTCTCTATTTATAGAGTTTTAGTGTCAGTGACCACTCCGTCAGGGTTGAAACCGAGTAGTGGAAAGTACAGCACCCTTTTACACAACGGTTAAAATAACCAATGCCTGCGTATAGATGATCCTTTGAATGAGCGTATGACGCGGGTCCAACTAAGGGATAAAACGCGTATAATCGCTACGAAGATCACGGCGTAGAAGCCACGTAGGTAGGTATCCCTCGTGTAGAAGAGGTGGGCATAGAAGCCAATGTCTGTCACCATGGCGTAGAAGCCAATGTCTGTCACCATGGCGCAGAAGCCAAGTAGGCATAGAAGCCGAATAGGCGTAGAAGCCGAGTGGTCATAGAGGCCGAGTGGGCGTAGAAGCCGAATAGTCATAGTGGCCGAGTGGGCGTAGAAGCCGAATAGTCATAGTGGCCGAGTGGGCGTAGAAGCCGCTGCGTAACGTGCCAGAGTGCTGATGTGGACGTCTTAGCCAGAATTACGGCTTTTGAAGATATAATTAAATCCCTCGCATTTAATGCAGAGATTTGCCACCATCCTGTACATTAAATACGGAGGCGTGTTTTGAAGGTCTGCAGCCCTTATGTGCATCCATCGCAGAGACGTGCCTCGAGAAACTGTCACCGCTCTGTACATTAGACGTAGAGACGTGCCTCAAGAAACTGTCACCGCTCTGCGCATCAGTCGTAGAGACGTGCCTCGAGTCCCATACGAAGTACAGCTTTTGATGTGGCAGGCGGTTTGTCTACTGCAGAGCGTAAACAGCTCATGTCTACCTGTGTAAAACAAGGCAGCGTATCCCTTTGTGCATGTAAAAGCAGTTTATGCAAAGGAGATGGCAGTAAATGACAGCCTGGGTTGCAGTATCGTGCCATCATTATAGCCGTCGTCTGGGTAGTCGAGCAGTATCCTTTTGTCAGAAGTCCAGATGTCAGGTTCATTGTAGGATCTGACAGGTTCACTTTGGAGAACACAAAGCGTCCCTCGTACGCTTTAATGCTATATTGAAAGCGGATATGTTTTACGCCATATAGGCGACGAAGCACCCTGTTTTACGCTGAGGCAGTCTGGACATACTACACTTATGCGGATGGTCCTTTGAGCTTTTAATATTACCCTTGTTTTGTATGCTTGATGGCTCTGAGGTCATCTCTTTACGCTGCCCAACACCAATAAGCTACGTATAGCTATCCAGCGTATTTTTTATGCTTCTACAAGACCCCCTTTAAAGCTTTCAAAATTCCTCGGAATTTGAAACGCTTTGAATGAAGCATGAACCGTTCCTCGTAACTCAAAACGCTTCTGAATGGAGCCTGAAACGGTCAAGTCTGACACGTTCTTTCAAGGCTGACTTTATGGCAGAGTTATTAGGGATCGGTGTGATCTTTTTCGCCTATAAAAAGGCTGAGGGTTTTAACCTGTTCTCTCCATATTTCCATTACCACGCAGAGATGATCGCCGGAGTTCGTCGGGTCGATCTGAGTAAGAAGGAGATCATGTTCTTCCAGCATGTAAGGAGCCGAAAAAGATGGCGTCTTCGAGCAAGTATCCACTGCAATGATGGATCATGGAAGGATATCTTAGTCTCCCTTGCTCGGGATAATCAGCAACTTTATATGGCGGTTCTTCCAGGAGAGGGAAAGGGTCGTATTGGACCATACAGCTCACAGGCTGTATATTTCCCCCTGAGACCTCCGCGGACAAGAGCAGACAAACTGTAACTGCTGTCCTCGATCGAGTTGGGTTTTAAAGAAGCCTCAACTGGATCGGTCATGGCGTACGGAGCATGGGATCTGCATTATTTATGCATGCCCCATTCTGTATCCTCCCGCCATTGATCTTCTTGTTCATGACTGTGGTGGTAGATGGACTGCCATGGAAAAAGAGGAAGACCTGCACCGATGTGAGAACCCGGTAGAACAGATTCTGGGGCGGCCTTCCAATGAAGACGAGAAAATCCTTTGTAGACGGGATTTCTCTCATATGTAACCATGAAAAATGAAGAAAAACCCCTTATAGACAGGATTTTCCTCATATGTAATCATGATTTTGATTTTAATAAAATCGTCTTTCTTCTCTGCATATGATCATTTTGCCATACGTTGCTGTAAAGTCTGAATATGTGTAGCTTCGACACGTCTGATTCTTTACGCCGACTCTGATAGAAAGAGTATTAGGCCCTGTCCTGTCTTTTACGCATAACTAGGGATGCGTAGAAAGCCGCTTTAGCAGTCGAGTGTTCGAACTGTCCTGCTGTTAGGAATGAGGAACCGCGTAGAATTCTGAACTATTTTTTACTTCTGATAAACAGAATTCTTGTTTCAGACTTCATCTTCAAGAATGATTTCTCAAAAATCCCTTGGAATAGGGCAAGAAATAGCTGTCGAACTGAGTTGCCATCTTGAGCTGTAGATGAAATATACAGACTGGACTTCTGGATGAACCTCCAATTGTGACCCGAGAAGAGTAATTTCTCAATGTTTGAACTCTGTATGCTTCGGGTGCTTAGGATATTTTGAGGTCAAGAAGGAGTATCTTTTGTGTGAACTCCTATAATCGACCGCCTTGAGAACTGTTCGGATACGCGGAAAGTCAGAGATCCGTAGTGTAGATGAGCTGAAAATCCTGAGTTCGTAGCCTATTGAGCGGAGAAAGCCACCGAGCATGAAATCGTAGATTCGTAGCTGCTGAGCGTAAAGTCGTAGGTTTGTAGCCTCTCGAGCGTAAAAGCTACCGAGCACAAAGGCATCCGAGCATAAAACCATAGACTGATAGCTTGCGAGCGTAAAACTGTAGATTCGTAGCTGTCGAGCGTAGAAAGCTCCTTAGCGTAGAACTGTAGATTTGTTAGCCTGTGAAAAAGAAATCTTCTGAGCGTAAGGTTGTGGATCTGTTGCCTCCGAGCGTAAACTAAACGCCGCCGAGCGTGAGATCATCGATTTGGTATCTGCTGAGCGTAAAATCATAGGTTTGTAGCCTCTCGAGCGTAAAAGCTACTGAGCACAAAGGCATCCGGGCATAAAACCATAGACTGATAGCTTGCGAGCGTAAAATCGTAGATCTGTAGCTGTCGAGCGTAGAAAGCTCCTTAGCGTAGGAACCGCTGACCTACTTTGTGCGAAAAACTTTTCGAATTCGCTGACTGTCCGTCTTTCGAGAGTAGTGGACTGATGTAGTATCCAATCATAACCAAATATTAATTGTGAGATTTGGTTGGGGTTTCGAGGAGTCCGTCCGAGGATTCAAGGAGTCGACCCGAATTCTATATATATCCCAAGCTTTTGAGAGAAAAACCTTTCATCCGTCTTCTGCGAAAGAGCGCCTTCGACTGTTTTGAGTTTTTCTCCTCGTTCTTTCTCCGAGCACTCCGAGTTTTCAGAAATGGCGCCAAAACAAATCCCCTCCACTAAGGGAAAGGGTATAGGTTCTTCTTCTCGTTTTTCTGTCCCAGCGAGAGAGTCTTCAGTCGGGCAAGGTAAACTTCCTTCTGAGCGAAGCATCCCGCCGACGAGCAGCGCACCCGGCCTTAGAGGTAGAGCCTTCGGGATGACAAAGAACGACGAAAAATCCTTCGCACACGTTGAACGTGACCGTGCTAGGTCGTCTTCTGTGCTGATAGCCTCTTTGAGGAAGATGACGCACGGAGACATTTTCATTTTTTATGCCCACATTTCTAATGTGCCAGCGTAAAAACTCCATATTTTCGCAGTTTTGAGCATAAAAGCTCTGACTGCCGAAAACTTGGTGTATCCTATAAAATTTTAGTTTTACGCTTTGCGGATGGGACCTCCGGCGTACTAACTAAAATTTTGGGCAGTCTGGCATAAAGCACGGACTGTATACCGCCAATTACGCTTCTGGATGTGACTTCCGGCGTAAAATGACTAAATTTGTACAGTCTTGGCGTAAAGCACAGACTATCGTTTCTTGGTCTTTATGTTGCAAGATTTGTAATGACATATTTTCCTTGCACTTTTGCAGTTAACTTGCATGAGTCTCCACTGGCCGAGGTGATGGATTCTGTTGCCGGGATGCTGCACTCAAACTATTTGGAGGATCTGTCCCACGTGACATTTCCTATCTCAGGACCCCAGTATCCTGAAGGAAGGAAGATCTTGATATCGGCTCAGGGCGAGCGGACGTTGCTGAACATGATTAACGGAGAGCCCCTTACGTACATAGACGGGGACCAGTACATAAAGCAGCCTTTTTTCTTCGGGGACATGATTGACAAACAGTCCCAGACGAAGCCCAAGAGAGAACCCTGGGTTTTCCCCGCCGAGAGTGTGGTCTTGTATCTGCCAACGATGCCGAGAGATTATCCCATCTCGGCTTTCTCCCATGCTACACATCCCAGGAGGATATCGTGGACGCTGACTCCCGATCTTCACGGGAAGCCGAGGAAGATCTTTCATCTGAAAGGAGATGACCAGGGGTCGTTTGTCAGCCGCCCTTCCGGCGTTGTGACGGTGTTCAGGGGACTGTGCCCGGGCAGCGTCCCGAGTGAAGACAGTTTAGTGATCCAGCCGGTCCAATTGCCGACTTTCTGCAACGACTTCATGGGGCGAGGGGGTATACCCCAAGGAGAATCCTCGGTGCAATGGGTGGATCACCCCAACAAACCTCCGATGGGCTTGCCTAGTTGACTGGGACTTGAAGCATTTTCGGAGAGAGCTGGAGGGCATTGGGCTGTATGCTGCTGTGAGTGCGACGAGTATTGGGTTGCCTCCCAACCCTAACCTGTTTCTGGCACTGATGGAGCGATACATTTTGCTCACCGGGACCTTCGCCACTCCACTGGGGGAGTTAGGGTTGGCCCTCCATGAGATGGCAGTGATCTCGAGACTGCCGATGGGGGATACCCCATATGAAGAGTATGTTCCCACCAATCGGGAGTTAGAGGACTCGGACCCTCGGGCGGTAGAAGTATATCAGGAGCTGATGTGCCACTACTTTGCGTGCACTGCTTTTTATAATGAGCCTTCTGATTTGGCTCACACCACTAAGTGGATGTCCTACCTCTTCTTCCACCGGGCCAGGGCCGCTAAGTCGGAGAAAGTCTCGGGGGGCAAGAATGAGCCCGTGAACTGTTTGGGCATGCTTAGTACCCAGGTCGTCGAGGATCTTATGGAGGATGCTAAGGCTCCTAATCAGATTCTTGATGACAGGGTAGGAAAGTATCCTGAAGGCACTAAGACCTACAGTTACTTGAGGCACTGCCGTAGGCCTCTGTAACGCCCGCAACCGCTCGGAGCGTTACGCTGAGTCGGACTGAATGAATCAAATGCTGGTTACATTTGAAATGTCGGATTTTGGGAAGAAGGATTAATCGAGTTGGTTTCAATGTGCAGATGGCTAGCGGGTTCGATGGAAATCAGGTGTTCGTTCCGAACAGTACTGGATAGCTGAATGGAAACGATAATGCCGTCTTCCTTAGTCCGATCGGTCGGATGATTTGTAGAGCACGGCCTGCTCGTACGGTCATACCAGTTGAGTAGATCGTGCTTGCATCGGACCACGGGTTCAAGGGATTGGCCGTATCGGCAGGACAGGATGCCTAACGGGATCAATCAATGTGAGTGGGCTCTTTCCCTTCTCCTCTACTCCTTCATGCCTAATAATATGGAAACACGTAAAGGCTTGAACACTTGGGCTGAAACATCGGGAAGCACTACACTGAGGCGTGCATAGAGTGTGCGTCGTTGGCTTGGTAGGTTTGTGGCTTGAATAGTTTACGCGTTGGATAGTTGGATACGATAGCTGGATTATTCATTTGAGGCGATCGATTGGATTACTTAGGATTATGCTTGGACGGTTCGAAATATACAAGTTGGAATGATACAATTGAGGCAATGGGAACATTGAGAATATCGGGATTCGGTCGAGCGAGCGTGCATCCGTGCACGAGTATCACTTGGTCGCTTTGTCTTGCAAAGCGAGCAGTTGTGGTTCGAAACCGAACAACTGCATCGGCGAGGGTGTTGTGCCTCTTTTGGGGCATTGTGCCATGGGTTAGCTTTGAGCATAGGTGTTGCACCAATTTGGATTGTGTTGAGAAGAGGCTTCGTGCCTATGAAACACTTGATATTTTGATGCCTCGGGCTATGTTTTGAGGTCAAGATTTGGGTTCTTGGAAGGACATATTGGAAGAATGGTTATGGATGTGTTGGTTGGATTATTGATGGAACGAGTCTAGGATCGCTTGGTGGGGCGAGAATGTTCGATCCTCTCGTCATACCTACGTGTCTGCATAGTCACGGACAACCTGAGTGGCACAGGGTTTGGTTTCCTCGAACGAGTGCTCCAGGGCACCGGGACCGTTCGGCCATGGAGGAGACAATTGGGTAACGCGTCTTGGGCGCGGTGCCAGCGGTTGGATGCGATTCAGGTTGGTTAGCTACTTAGCGCTGTTTCGAATAGAACCGCATTTGATCTGTCCGATCAACGTCCTTTATGGCCTTTGGCCAGTGACTTCATATAAGAATAGATGTTGGCTTGCTTTACTTTGGTTGGTTTGTGTATCGTGTAGGCGCGGCCACCTTGCCTCGGCAAGAGTGTGCACTCGAGAGTGGGATATAAATAAACTTTGGTTCTGGATGGATAATGAGGCGAGACTGATGGTTCGATATGTTATCGTGCAAGCGATGACATTGAGTTAGATGGGTCGGCTTCATATTAAACTGCTTGTCGTTTGGTTTGAGATTGAATGCTAGCATGCTTAAACTGCTTTACTGCTTTCCTTAACATGTCATTCATATGCCATAAAATGAATCTAGGATTCAACTAGAAAGATCACCATATAACTGTTTGCATTCACTATTTTACTTAGTGTCGGCTTAGGCGAGTGGGTTATCCCGCTCATCAGTACGGTTGTGTACTGACCCACGTTTGTGGGCATTATTTCAGGTACACAGGCGTAGTGGCGCTGCTTGGATATACGGGACATGATGTATGAACTGTAAGTACCTTTGTGGGCTAGAGAAAGAGCAAGAGTTATTTCATCGTCTCCGTGGCATCGCCTTTGTGGCATTGACTCGGGGCATCTCATTTGGACCCTATCGTGAGCTTCGCTGTATATACTCTGATTGTGTGCTTGGTACACAATACTTGACTTCCGCTGCAACTTGGTTGTTTCAATGATAACATTTGGTGTTTGACAACATCGCCTTGTACGAGCGCAACTCCAGGCTCGTACGACATCACGTCCCGATGAGAATGATTGTCCTGCGGGAGAGCTGTAAACGTGGTGATTCACGTTCAGCGGGGACTATCGAGCTTGCGGGAGATTGGGGCGTGACAGCCTCTGTCTAAGGAAGCCCGGCTGGCTGGTTTCCTCTCCATATGGCTGCGTCGAGTAGTGGTGCCTGGCATTGCGTCCGCGAACCGCATTCACCAGAACATCCTGTGGCCTGTCGTGCGTCTGGTGTTCGGGGCAAGACTGGGCTTGCTTTCTGCCATGGTGTGCCATATACAGGCTGGCCTGAGACCATGACTGAGGGGCTGCTCGTCGATGAAGCTCGACGTGATAGCTTTCCTAGGGTAGAATTACCATACCTGTACTTGATGGGATGGTTAATTCTCCATAACCCCCGGGTGATGTCTCCTGGCCCTGGTAGTAGCTCGGGGGGTAGTTTCTTGCTGAACTACAAGGACTCTCCCTGGAACGTGAATACAGTTTTAGACTGTCGGCTGGTGCTGAGCCTCAGTCACGGCTGGAAGCTCCTCTGCATTGTCCCCTCTATTCATCGCAATCAATCGGGGATTAGGCTTGAGGATTTAGGTGGAGAGAAGACCAATCTTTCTCCGAAAGATTTTAATTGGTTGGTCTGCATCAGACCCTCCCATTTGCTGTACAGAAGTAAAGATCATTGCTTCTTCGAGCCCTACTTGCCCAGTCGGTTCGCCAGGCAATTTGGGTACGATCAGTTGCACGTGGGCAATGCCGTCACCAGCTTCAGGTCCAGGGGTGGACTCATTGATGGAGCCAGAGGATGGCGATATTTTATCGTGGGTTGTACGGGAGCAATCTTTACCGTGCCGGTCGTTACACTCTCCACGGAGCTGCGCATCCTCCACTCGTATGCCCAGTTCTACGTGGCGATCAACACCTTCCATCACGATTTTGACATGCGTGGAAGCTTTAGGGTGCCTTCTCCCAAGCCTGGGGGAAGAGTCGAAGTCCCCTCAGTTTCTTCTGACGAGGGTGAGGAGTCTGTTACTCCGGATGAGCCTCTGGTGTCGGTGTCGAGGTATGAAGTGCCTCCGCCTGCGGGGGCTTTGGTAGTCTCTGGGAAGCGAAGGGCCCCTACTCCGAAGCAGACTTCCCCTCGCAAGAGGAAGAAGAAGATGGTTAATCGTCCTCTCCGGATTCCTGGTACTGAGGCTCCTAGGGAGGAACCTGCTATCTTCCCTGTTGGGGATGTCTCTTCGATTGGAGGTTCCTCGTCTTTCGGAGAGGGACCCTCAGTTTCGGTTGGCGGTGCCGGAGAACTCCTGCTTGAAGCTGCCGTTGCTGCCACTGCCTCCGGTAGTGGAACGAAGTCGCCTCCGGGCCTGAGTATAAGGTTCCATATACCTTTATCCGGATCGGCGTCGGAAGAGACCCCTTTCGTGCCTGCGAGCGCACCTGGCGAGATTCCAGCCGATGAGCCTCGGTTGGAATTTGAGGAGAACTTGGAAGACTACTTGCCAGTATCAGCTACCAGACCCCTTTTTCCAGGTATGATAGCCTGCTTAGCATCATTAAGAAGTGATTTAGCTGTACTGGCTGCAGATGCGACATATATGCCGTTGGCCGTGGGTAAATATCGTCTTTACGCCTTTCCTTTTTTAGAGAAATTAACATCGTGTCGATATTATCTTTCTCGTCTTCTTTTCAGGGGCAGATGTCTGCGGGGAGAAGAGCGCTGAAGCACTTTTTGGCTCTGCTTCGGCTTCTGGTGGCGACACGGAGGTGCCTGAGTTTGAAGAGGAAATATCTTCAGGTGCCGGCTCGCCCCGAGTAGTTTCGACATCTCAAGAGGAGGATGAGCCTGTCATTGTGATATCGCCTCCTGCGAGTATGCCGATGACTTCGACTGCCGTTGTCGCATCTTCCTTGGTCGTACCACCTGTCGAGGCGATGGCCGTAGCCACATCGTCTGCAACCACTCCTGGAGGGGGACTCGCCAATATTGCGGCCACTCCTGGCGTCCAATCAGATCTGGCTGCGCTGACCGAGCAGTATACCAGCCTCTTTTACACCAGTTTGAAAACGCTGATATCAATGGTGTTGGCGAAGAATCTAGACTTCGAGCGTCTGAAGAAGGCTTCTCAGTTTTCGATCGGGGCGGTCAGGAGTTTGACGATTCTGGGGTAGCTGACGCCCTGGAGGCGATGGTTAATGGTTTGGAGCAACCTATTAACGAATACTTGCAGCTGGCTCGAGGCAGCCTTGAAGCTGAGGTCCTAGCCAGATACGACCTCATGACTGCGCGGCTTACTAAACAGCTGGAAAGCCTAGATAACTCCATCAAAACACATAAGCTGGAGATGGATGAAAGAAAAGCTGTCGTGGAGGAGGCTCTTGCTCTTCAGACGAAGTGCCAATCCGAGCATGAAGGGAACGTAGCGAGGGCCCGCAAGTTGAAGGAAAAACTCGCTCTGGCAGAGGAGTGGGCTTCTCAGTCGTTGGCCGGTCTAGATGTAGCGACTGGTCGAATGAGCACAGCGCGACGGGATTTGGAGCGTGCAGAAGCCGCCCGTGCGGGTTCTCTTCGGGCGAGGGCCGAACTGTCCTTTATGAGCAACCTCGAGGTACGGCTGGAGCGGGCCCGCGCTGATGCCTTGGTTTCCAAGAATGAGAGGATAGCTGCACTGGTGCAGCTGATTCGCGATCTGACCGCTGCCCCACAATGATGTACCCTTTCTTTTTTTTGCTTTCCCAATGTAATTCTGCTCTTTTTTGGGAATAAATAAAGCGAATCTTTTCTGACTTTGTGGACCCATCATTTCGGAATATAAATGACGGGTTTGGGCGAGAGTGATATCAGAGGTAGTATGGACATGGTAGACTCTGGATAAACCTTTAGCAGGACATATCTATTCATAGGTCATACGGACATGATAGAATATGCTTTGGTAGGATATATCTATTCATAGGTCATACGGACATGATAGAATATGCCTTGACTAAAGTTTGTAGACAAGACACTATCAGAGATAATATGGACGTGATAGGTATTGCATTTCCAAATTAGTCGAACATATCTATTCAGAGGTTATATGGACATGATAGAATATGACCCAACTAGTTTTATTTTGGAAGTAGTTTTGTCAGAATTGAGATTCTCGCTATATTCCACTTGAGCAGAGGAGATTAAGCATAGTACCTTTTCAGGAATTTGTCGTTGATAGGAGCCATTAACAGGTCTCCATTAGGCTTGGCTAACCTGTAGGCGCCGTTTGAGAACGTTGTCTCGATCACATAAGGACCTTCCCACTTGGGCTGGAATTTGCCTTTACTCCTGTGAGTAAGAATCATCGGCCTTCTTACGGCTAAAACTAGCTCGCCAGCTTTGAACACTCTTTCCTTTACTTTATGATTGAAAGCTCTGGAAATGCGTGCTTGGTAGAGCGCGATACGCTGTTGAGCTTGGAGGCGTTTCTCGTCTAATCCTTCTAGCTCTTGAAGCCTTAACAGGTCATTCTTTTCTTGGGTTAGCTCATTAGTCACGGCTATCCTGAGTGACGGGATCAGGATTTCAATGGGAAGAACTGCTTCACTCTCGTAGACCAGCGAAAATAGGGTACAACCTGTCAGTGTTCGTACCGTTGTACGGTATGCCCAGAGATATTTGCCCAGCTTCTCATTCCAATCTCTCTTGTTTGAAGAGACGAACTTCTTCAAGAGTTTGATAATGGTTTTGTTGAAAGCTTTCGCCAAACCATTAGCAGCTGGATAATATGCCGTAGAGGCAATATTGTGTATCCGATTTTTATCGCAAAATCGGTGAAACGCTTGGATGATAAACTGAGGCCCATTGTCGTGAATTATCCTCCGGGGTACCCCGAAGCGATAAATAACGTGATGCTTGATGAAGCTGATTATATTAGACACCTTTACTTCAGCAAGAGGGATCGCCTCTGCCCATTTGGAGAAGTAATTCGTGATGGCCAGTATGAACCGATGACCTCGGGAGGAAGACGGGTGAATAGGACCAATGATATCCATACCCCAGGCTTCGAAAGGCCAGGATGCAACCGTAGGATATAGATATTCAGACGGTTAATGTATGAAGTCTGCATGAACCTGACAGGCTCTGTATTGTCTTGCATAGTTGATCGCGTCTGCGATCATAGTGGGCCAGTAATAGCCCATTCTCCTGATACGATCCTGTAGCTTAGGACCGGGTTGATGCGCTCCGCATACGCCGTTGTGAGCTTTCCGGATAATCTGCTGTGCTTAGTCGTTAGAGAGACATCTCAATAGTAGTCCGTCGTAGGTCCGACGATATAGGCATTGTGAAGATGCATCGAAGTAGAAGCTTAATGATCGTCTTTTGACGGATACTGCTTCTTTGGGGTCCTCCGACAAGATTCTGTATGCCACGAAATCTATGAAGGAACTTCTCCAGTCTCTTATAGGGGGATCGGCGTTCATAGCGTAGCTGCGTTCTATGTGAAAGTTGTTCTTCATACAGAACAAATCTCTGTTAAGAAGGATTACCAAATTCTGCCTTCTTATAGGAGTGGCTAAATCCGCAGCTAGACTGGCTAGGGCATCAGCCTCCAGATTCTGAGATTGAGGTACATGCTCTAGGAAGAATCCTTTGAATGTCATGGCTATCTCGACCGTTGCTTGGTAATAGGGGATGAGGTCTGGATTCCGAACTTCATATACTCCCCTGACTTGATTGACGATGAGCAGAGAATCACTGAAAGCTTCCAGGGATTCGACCCCCAGCTCTTTAGCAACTTGGAGCCCGATTAACAGAGCGTTGTACTCTGCCACATTGTTGGAGCACGGCTCGCTAAGAGAATATGCTCGGTAGATGACGAGTTTATCAGGAGTGACCAGGACGATTCCTACTCCTGAAACCACGTTTCCCCTAGGACCAGTTCTGGAGGCACCATCGAAGAATAGTTGCCATGTGTCACTTTTCGTTGCGGAATTACATTCTGTAACTTCATCAGGGATGTCCTCGTATAGTTTAGAGGTCTCCGGGATCGGATGAGCAGCTAGAAAGTCGGCCAATGCTTGGCCTTTGATGGACTTCTGCGGGACATATACCATGTCATATGGTGTTAACAACATCGCCCAAGTCGCGAGTCGAGAATTAAGAGCACTTGGCCTGCATCAGAGCTTCACTCAAGGCTAGACGAGTGTCTTGGGAGAGCCTGAGTAGCTCAAAGATGGACAACCTGGCTGGTGTATTAGCCAGTTGGGCCAGGATGTCGAAGTTATATGGCTTCTCTAAACCTTTGTTTGGAATATTTTTTATAGGTTTATCAAAGCGCACTTCTTTTTGCTTTCCCTTGTCCGCCGGAGTTGATTTTGAAGGACTGGCATCTGGTACGACGGGGCCTGGTCCTGAAGGTTTGGCAGCTGGAGCGTCCGCCGGTGCGTCTTTCTGACTTGATCCGTAGTCGTTGAGGTAGGCTTTTCCTGAACGGGTCGCAGCAAATACCTCGTCTTCGCCTGATGCTGAAGAAGTTGAGACCATATGGCATGGTTTGCATTTGGAGCTCTTTCTAGACGTAGCCTTAGTAGCTTTAGTCTCCTCCTCGAGCTCTGACACCAAATCCGGATGAACCCACATAATCTCGCCCTGTCGTGTGGTCAGGGGTACCAGGTCATGATTTTGACCCCTAGCTGGAGGGAGATTGACGATGTTCATCGTGGTCCAGGAAATGGGTGTGATACCATCCGAGACTTCTTGGGAAGGCAGATTGCCAAACTGTAGAGAGATCATGTTGGCCGTGACCGTCTTCTCGGTGTTGTGCAGAGTGATGGCCTTAGCATCGATCAACCCCTGGATCTTCCTTTTTAGTATGTAACACGCCTTTGTCGGGTGGTGTATGTATCTGTGGAAGATGCAGTATTTGGGGTCGTTAGTACTATCGACTTCTTAGGGCCGCCTCAGCTCTGGAAGGGTGAACTTGCCACTTTTGACGAGACACTCGAATATACTTGGGATATCGTCGTCGTCGAAAGAGTAGACTTCGACGGGCCTGGAAGTCCCGGGTCTCGTTTGTGCGGTTGCCGTAGTCTTCTGCATGGCCGTATTGATCGCCAGAGCTTCTTTTCCCTTGGAGCTGCGAGGATGGTCGCTGCTGGAAGATGACCTCTTGCCTCTGTCAGAGGCGGAGATCATGATGCCATTGTCGCGCGCCTTGAGACTGTTGTCTTCGACGGCTACGGTCGAGATGATGAACGAGGGCCAATCATGGAACTGATATGGTCCTGTAAACACCGAGACTACGGGAAGGAGGTTCTTCCTGCAAATATCTACCAACGCAGAGTCTGGAACTCCTGGAGGCATCTGTAAGGTGGCTTGACAAAAACGTTCGATGAACGTGCGAACGTCCTCTTTTTCCTTCTGCTTGACTTCGATGAGAGAGGACATAGACATGTCCATCCCTCCCTCGTAGAATCACGTGAAAAATAAAGCTTTGAAGTCCTTGAAGGAAGTAATGCAGTTGTCCGCCAAGCTATGGTACCACTGATAGGCTACTCCTGAGAGACAGCCTTTGAACACCCGAGTGAGGAGGGCGTTGTTCCCTTGTAGCAACACCGTCATCATACTGAAATAGTTCATGTACTGACTTGGTGATGTTTTTCCCTCGAACAGAGCCATAGTCTGAGGTTTGTACCTCGGAGGAAAAGGGACCTCTTCCTAGATAGCTGGGTAAGGCTGGTTGATTTCCAGTTTCTTGAGATGATCTTTGTGCTTCAAGGCGTCAAACTGGGCTTTCAACTCCCGTATTGCCTGCATCGGATTTTCAGTTGGAAGCGGGACTACGGTGTGGCACGGAGTTGGTTGTATCGTGACTCCAATGGGAGGTAATATATTCTCTGAGTGAGGAAGCAGAGGAACTGCTGACTCTTGATCTAGAGCAGGCTCTGGGCTTAGGTTGGATGGTGGTAAGTCCACCCCCACACGTATCTGAGTTGGCGGGACCGATGCTTGAGCCATGGCAGTTGTGTGCTGAGTTAGCATCATCTGGTGCATGTTCTCTATTATGGATTGCATTTGTTTCAGAGATGTCTCCAGTATAGTGATGCGTTATTCCGCGTTTCCTAACGGCGAAGCTTCCTCGCGTTCATCTTCAACGGCATAAACTCCCATTTCCCTGGGTGTCATTAAAGGATTAGTATAGGTCGCTGCAGAAGTCGACTCCATACTCTCAGCATCTGATCCGGGGGACTGGCGACCCCCAGCGTCAGAATCAGATGAGTACGAAGCTGGTTGTTGTGACCTTGCACGGGTATTTTGGAACACCCCAGCTTCAGCGTTCCTGAGGAGCTCATTGAATCTCCTTCGGCTCGGAGGCCTAAAAGGATAATGTCTTGAGCTCGACCCTCCTCTAGGTATGTGTGAAGCCATATTCACAGATGCATGCGCGGGCTCTTCTTCCTGAAAAGACAGAGAGTAGCTCAACCGGTCGAAAACTGACCGTTTTGCTTTAAAACAGTAGCAATTAATCATAATCTTATGACTATTACAACATTGCTCGCCAGGAGGCGTAATAGATATATTGGAAGGTCCCCTCTCCTTACGCTTCTGGATTAGATATTTGCGCAGGTCAAGAGGAGTTGCAGAAGAAGAAGACGATAGCTTGTTCCTTCTGTTCCCATCAGTGAGCATACGGAGATTGGGCACCATGGTTTTCCCTGTGCCCCCTGTGTACAACAGGTTGGCCATCTGGGTGGCGGATAACCCTCGGGGAGGGTGTCTTTCTGCAACCTGAGCTTACTTTATGCCGTGGGACTTCGCCTGGCATAATTTGGAGATTTGCTCAGACTGGCGTAAAGCTGAAGAGGTCCTCAGTCGGCCATTGGCTTCTCGCGTAATTCGGAGGGTAGGCAGATTGTTCCCTTGCTGACGTAAAGGTCGAGAAGTTGAGTACTCTGCCGCTTGCTTTCCCTTGCGTAGATTGCAGGGGTCATCTGCTCTTCCGCGGAAGGCAGATAAATGTTTACGTGCTGAACGCATTTTGTACTTCCGATTTGGCGCTGAGGCATCATCAGAAGTTTTGTCTGTACCGCGCGTAGCGGGAGACTAGTTTCTACGCGTAGAGTGCAGTGGATACCTCTGGGTTAGCGCTGAGGTTTTGCCCGAAGTTTTGTCTGTACCGCGCATAGCGGGAGACTGGTTTCTACGCGTAGAGCACAGTGGATACTTCTGGGTTAGCGCTGAGGCTTTGCCTAAAGTTTTGTCTGTACCGCGCGTAGCGGGAGATTGTATTTTACGTGCAGGGCACGGAGGGAGCAACGCTACAACCTCATTGGTCAGAGAGATCGGAGAGATTGGAGAGTCCACAGGGATGGTAGAGGATGTCTTGGGCACCCAGACCTTCCGCAGCTTCCTGTTATCTTGGACGGAGAGAGAGTGAGAGCTACCCCCGGTTCGGAGCATATTTTCGTAGGCAGACTGGTCGAATTGGACGACCAGTGTCTTCTTCGCGGTTCCTACAGATACCGCATCGTGTTGAGTAATTACTTCCTCATCAGAAGAGAAAGACGTCCCCAGCAGAGTCGCCATCTTGTTTGTGGTGGAAAATGAAAGAATGAAAATGTATTCAATACGGGGTTTATACGAAACCCGTGTTCTTTGGTTTACAAACAAACTTGTACAATTTAATCCTATACGAGGATATCGAAGTAAAATTTATAAATCTGGGTAAATATTGCTATAGGTGTCTGATCTGCAGTCGATCACTTTAGCCCTTTGACCACACGATGATGAAGAAGTGTCGTAGAAGACATGAAGCAGCTTCGAAGATTGCAAAAGAGGGTGGATGCACGATGCCAAAGTCGTCGATCCCTACTCTTTGCCTGAGCTCCGGATTCTTCTCTCTCTCTCTCTCTCTCTTGTTCGATCTTTCTTGGAAGTTCGACCTTGGATCTATATTTCTCCCTCTCTCTCCTTTGTCGACCTTAGATCTGATATTGTTCTTCTTGACCAATTTTTCGACCGTTTGATCTTCAATTTTCTTCCTTCCGTCCTCTATTGATAGAGGTCTCTATTTATAGAGTTTTAGTGACAGTGACCACTCCGTCGGTGTAGAAACCGAGTAGTGAAAAGTACAGCACCCTTTTACACAACGGTTAAAATAACCAATGCCTGCATATAGATGATCCTTTGAATGAGCGTATGACGCGGGTCCAACTAAGGGACAAAATGCGTATAATCGCTACGAAGATTACGGCGTAGAAGCCACGTAGGTAGGTATCCCTCGTGTAGAAGAGGTGGGCGTAGAAGCCAATGTCTGTCACCATGGCGTAGAAGCCAAGTAGGCATAAAAGCCGAATAGGCGTAGAAGCCGAGTGGTCATAGAGGCCGAGTGGGCGTAGAAGCCGAATGGTCATAGAGGCCGAGTGGGCGTAGAAGCCGCTGCGTAACGTGCCAGAGTGCTGATGTGGACGTCTTAGCCGGAATTACGGCTTTTGAAGATATAATCAAATCTCTCGCATTAAATGCAGAGATTTGCCACCATCCTGTGCATTAAATACGGAGGCATGTTTTGAAGGTCTGCAGCCCTTCTGTGCATCCGTCGCAGAGACGTGCCTCGAGAAACTGTCACCGCTCTGTACATTAGACGTAGAGACGTGCCTCGAGAAACTGTCACCGCTCTGCGCATCAGTCGTAGAGACGTGCCTCGAGCCCCGTACGAAGTACAGCTTTTGATGTGGCAGGCAGTTTGTGTACTGCGGAGCGTAAACAGCTCATGTTTACCTGTGTAAAACAAGGCAGCATATCCCTTTGTGCACGTAAAAGTAGTTTACGCAAAGGAGATGGCGGTAAATGACAGCCTGGGTTGCAGTACCGTGCCATCATTATAGCCATCGTCTGGGTAGTCGAGCAGTATCCTTTTGTCAGAAGGCCAGACGTCCGGTTCATTGCAGGATCTGACAGGTTCACTTTGGAGAACACAAAGCGTCCCTCGTACGCTTTAATGCTATATTGAAAGCGGATATATTTTACGCCATATAGGCGACGAAGCACCCTGTTTTACGCTGAGGCAGCCTGGACATACTGCACTTACGCGGATGGTCCTTTGAGCTTTTAATATAACCCTTGTTTTGCATGCTTGATGGCTCTGAGGTCATCTCTTTATGCTGCCCAACACCAATAAGCTGCGTATAGCCATCCGGCATATTTTTCATGCTTCTACACCAGTCTACCATAGAGGCATCACGAGAGCATGAGTATATGGCCAGGAGTACCATATCATCAATTGAGGGTCGTAAGAGAAATCGTTCACCTATGACAGGCTCTTTATTTTAACATCCTTCACCAGTATACCACCATCCATACCAGTACCGGGAGGTTCCAGTCATATGTTCCTACTGTGGGAAGATGGTGCATCTCAGATCAGGTTGTTGGAAGGCTAATGGGTGATATTTCAAATGTGTAGCATTGGATCATATAGTTAGTAATTGTCCATATTCATCTCGAGGACGACCAGCTACAACCGATACACCACCTCAGGCATTTCAGTCTCCTCAGTTATCACCTCATGCAATGGTTGATCAGAGTGAGCCATCCTTAGCAGTTCAACCTTGGCGTAGCCACCTCTACCATCTCGATCTCAGAGGGTCAGGCAGTATAGAGCGCAGTTGTATACCCAGTCTTAGGGGCAGTTCCAGTATCCGATCCAGCATGAGGGTACTACCTCAGGGGTCGCATGATTTTATTTCAGTTATATCTTTCATTAGCAGTCCAGGCATTATTAGTGTATCTTGGGTTTCCATCGACAGCCTTGTATTCTACTTATACTTGGAGTGCAACGGTCAGCTCGACTTATTCGGCGAGTAGAGGAGAGTTTCTCGTCCCACTCTTCTAACTGTGTAACTCGTGATATGTGATATCTATTATGTGTTCCGACTATGAAGGAATGTACTGGACAGAGTCATGTCTTCGATTAAGTCATCGGTACCGACTTACCTCGAGACTTGATCCTTGTCCATTTTGGGAGTCAGCGTAGGCCAGCGATGACAGTTTTCTACTCAGCTAACTCAGGAGACATATTTATTCATATGCCTCCAACCTTTCTCTTTCCTGGTTGTGTTATTGCTTGCACATTTATTTATATTGTTGGTTGGTTTCATTACATATCTATATGCAATATTTTATTTTATTGAGATAGCTGTATTTTTTGGAGCTTTTGGTTTTGGTTTCCAGCTCAACTAGCCTTATTGAAATTTCGAGAACAAAATTCTTATAAGGATGGGAGAGTTGTGAGACTCGTCTCACAGTATCATTATTGGTATCCGGATACACATTTTTTTTACTTATTTATTGTTTATTGTATTTCTTGGTATTATGGATTTCTTGTTCTTAATGAAACACTTAATGACTCATGCAACATATTAATTTTAAAATTAGAATTTTTGTCTCCTGACTGGTATATCGTCGGTGTACTGGTCTTTACAACCGGTATACCGTTTGATATTTTTTTTTACTTTTTAGATATTTTTATATAGTGTTTTGAAATTTTCGTTAATAGTGTTTTGATATTTTTGTGAACAGTATTGATGCATTCTATTATCCATTGGTTTCTTGGTACTGACTCACCCTATTATCCAATGGTTACTTGGTTTTCTTTTGGATGGTTAGAATTTATTTAGGTCTTGACGTGGATCACTGACGTGATAGATCCAACGATCATGCTTAATTTACTCCTTCTCCATATACCCTTTAATTTTCTCTCTCCTCTCTCTTTTCTTTCTTTCTCTTCTCTCTTCATTTTCTTTCCACTTTCCTTTGGATATTGGATCTTGGTCTTGAGACCTAAGAGTGTGGTTTCTGAACCCTACTTGGTGGTGAAGTTGAAGGGTTAGGCTGGGAGCTCGACCTTAGGCAAGTACATCTTGCCATTCTATGAACCTAGAATTTGAGATTTCTTTATTATCATTATTTTTTGAATATTATTAGATATAAATGTTTTCTACATGATTTTCTATTACTTTAGTTCTTGGTTTGATTTATTTTCATGAATTTTATACATGTTTATGATCTTATCCATATTTAGATATAACCATGAGACATGGGGTATGATCTTGGTATCTTGTATGATACACTTATTTTTATTGTGTATTCTCGTCCTATATGCTGTGTGAGACTAGTCTTGAGCATTATTGGTTTAGAGTTTGGTGGAAATCGAAACACGTTTAAATTTTTCAAAAATCTATTTTTAGAATTTTTTTTTCAAATATTGATCTATAAAATCTCAAAATTTGTAAAATATAATGATCCCATGTTGTAGAGAATTTGATTTTATACAATTTTGACTTTTGAAATATCGAATTCTGAGTTAAAATGAAATTTTTATGGCTGTTACAAGTTTTCCAAAAATTCTAATTTTTGTTGTTGTTGTCCTGGACCAGTATACCGAAGGTATGCCAATATATATATATATATATATATATATATATATATATATATATATATATATATATATACTCTCTGTCTTTTAGTGAGTATACCACCGATATGCCGGTTTTGGCTGTTTTTGGCTATTTTTGGCCGTTTTTGAGATTTTTTCTGACATTATTGTTTCTTTAGCATAATCTTATGACATTGTATTATTATAATGAGTGTGTAGACCCTATGTACTCGACACCATCATAGGTCCTTTACTGACTATATGTCTTTACATTTGCCTTTAACTTGATATTGCCTTATTCCTATAGTGACTCATAGTAGTGCACTCATGTCCATGTATTGGTTTATGTCATACCTCTTGATAGTGACTCGTCGTAGTTCACTCATGTCTTCTTATTTCTTGTACATGTCTTATAGTTGCTCGTTGTAGCAAACTCCTGACCATGTTCCTTTTATTGTCCTTTATAGCGGCTCATAGTAGCGTACTCCTGTTTTATGGCTTATATATTTTCTGTTGTGGCTTACCTTATGTTTGTGTTTTTAACTGTAAAATTATTATCCGGTCTCGTATAACCCTGTGGTGAGTATCATGTCTATAATGGATACTGCGGAATGCCACACCCGAATCATAAACAAAAATATTAGGAATTGAAACAACTAGCTTGAATAATTAAAGCATCAGGTAGGAAGAATCTTCAGATTGCATGCAGTATCATTATCCCGTCGTCTTTCTTGGATGGATTTGTAGCACTCCATCGTCTGAGGCATATTTCTAGCATACCGTCGAGTTAGGGGCAATCATGTACATATTTACTATTTTATGTCATTATTATTAGCTCATCGTTGTGTAGAGTATACTCAGGATCACCGTTGTGTAATGCCACCTCCTTAGGATGCAGGCCAATTTGGTTGTGCATATGCTATAGCTATTTGTCTTAGTTCTGATTGGATAGCTTGGACAGTCTGCAGGGCATACAACCGTACAAAAATTTCCAAATTGTATTTGTTAGTAATTAGGATTGTGATAACCCTAGTTAGCTAATAATAACAAGACGTAGGAAATGCTTGGCCATGCTTATTTAGTTGTGCGCTATTTAATTTTTACTCACGTATTGCCTTTTCTTTTATCGTATTATCATATGTGTCGGTAGGTGTCAAGAGGCTAAGTTCTGATAAAAAAAAAATCCATAACCTCGATCCTTGTTTGGTTTAAGGGTTATGTCTCCAATTTTGAGAGGCTAAGTTCGTATTTTTACTCTCTTGTCGCTTGCCAGCTTATCCTTTTCTATAGTTATTGTATTCAATTATTATTCTCATCAATATGTTGTTGTAGTTTTTGACTTGGACATATGAATGGTCATAGGGCCAGTTCCTACCTTTTGTCCTTGTTTGGTGTAAGGGTAGGAAACCAGTCTGATTGTTTATTCACAAGTCCTATTGTTTTCGTAGTTATTATATTCAGTTATTTTTTCTTTACATGATTAGTGTTTATACCATATTTCAGATTCTATACTCAAATGATATACATGACCCTTATATTGTACATGTTCACATGCTTCGAATTATCTTACATATTCACATGTTTCGGATGTCATTCAATGATCGCATATCCACATTAATTTTATGTTTTTTTTGTTTACATTATGTCACATGTTGTTTACTTTATGCCGCACATTTTCTGCTTATTGTCTTTTCTATTCTTGAGATAAGTGTATTGGTAGCGCACGAATCTCGATAAGCATTTATTTATTTTTGTCTCTATTCGTTATTGTGGGTTTTTGTTCATCCTATTAGCTTGCTATATGTTGCTTGTTGCTTAGGTTTTAACCGTACTAGTTTTGCATGGCCAGGTCTAATAGTAGACCTGGAGGATCTATCTTTACTTTTATTGGATGACTCGCACTCGGAGGATTGCGGCTCGGATTAGCAGACCCGGTTATCTTATTCTTCCACATTATTTTGTACCTTAATTTTGTGGTGTATTAGCCAAAGACTTTTGTTAGTCCTTGCTTCTGGGTCTTTGTTTCCCTCCGTCTTTGAATGGTGTTTGTGTATTTTTTGGACCGCGGCTAGATATACATTTACATATCTTTTGTATATTCAGTTGATGTATCTTTATAATATGTCAACTCTCATGATTATGTATGCATATGTATTTGGGCACCTTACCCATCGCATATATGATTTACTCTTTTTTGTTTTTTGTGTTGATTGGATTAAGATAGGATTTGTCTTACCTTAGGAGTCGTCAATGGCATGTTAAAGTCCTCCTACTTGTATTCTAGACATCCGTGACCGTATCTTGGGGTAGCTTTGTACTCTAATATACGTAACTGGCTTTGTCAAGCCCCCACTCTCCAGTATTTTGGTTCTGGGCATGACAAGGTTTTAGTTGTCCCCCATGCAGGTCTATTTTTCAGACTTGTAGGAGATTTATCTTGTTAGAATCTCAATCCATAATTTTAGCTCCCTTAAAATTTCTTTTACCTCGTTATCTTTAAATTCTTAAACTTATAAATTGCTTATTGATCTTTGATCCTTCCATGTCCGTTATTGATCCCTTGTGTCCTTATTATTCAGGGGCATTGTTCATATTCCTGAGAATCCTTTGTCATAATCTAATTAGTCACTGCCAGTTGTAGGTCAACAGCCAGTTGATACAGCACCAGAGTCACGGTACCATGTACTACCAGTATAGACATCTATACGAGCATAGGTAGTCCCAGATCACCCCGATGTGCATGCACTACTAGGGATCATCAAGGATATGATGGAGTCACAGCAACAACGAAACCTTATTCTCCAACAGAGTATCCAAATTTTGATAGAGCGCAGTGGGCAGGGAATTACATAGGTATTTCAAGCTGATGACTTGTAGTTAGAGGGAGTACAGATTGGAGTAGGACAGTACTAGCCGTCCAGTCAGTCAATATATCCAGCCCAGTCTACTGTAGAGGCATCGCAAAAGCATGAGTATATAGCTAGGAGGACAACATCAACAGCTGAGGGTCGTAATAGCAATCGTGCACCCATGTCATGCTCTTCATTTCAGCATCCTTCACTAGGATACAACCATCCATACCAGTACCGGGAGGTTCCAGTTGTATGTTCCTACTGTGGGAAGTTGGGACATCTCAGAGCAGGTTGTTGGAAGGCTAGTGGAAGATGTTTCAGATGTGTAGCATTAGATCATACAGTTTTTACCTGTCCATATTTATCTCAAGGACAACCAACTACACTCGATGCACCACCTCAAGCATTTCAGTCACCTCAGTTATCGCCTCCCATAGTGGTTGATCAGAATGAGCCAGCCCTAGCAGTTTAGCTATTGGCACAGGGATCTATACCATCTCAAGCTTAGGAAGCACAGAATGCAGTTGTATGCGAAGTCTCGGGGGCAGTTCCAGTATCCTATCCAGCATGAAGGCAGTACCTCAAGGGTCGTAGGTACCGTCTTTATGATTTTATTTTAGTTATGTCTTTTATTTCTAGGCTAGGCATTTTTAGTGTATCTTGGGTTCCCGTCGACGGCCTTGTATTCCACTAATACTTGCAGTGCAACAGTCGGCTCAAATTTTTTGGCAAGTTGGGCGAGTTTCTTGTCCCACTCTTCTGCCTGCGTATCTCGTGATACATGATATCTATCATGTGTCCCGACTATGAAGGAACTTCCTGAGCAGAGTTATATCTTCGATTAAGTCATTGGTACCGACTTACCTCGAGACTTGATTCTTGTCCATTTCAGGAGTCAACATAGGCCAGCGGGGACGGATTCCTACTCAGCTGACTCAGGAGGCATATTTATTCATATGCCTCCAGCCTTTCTCTTTTATGGTTGTATTATTGCTTGCATTTATTTATGTTGTTGGTTGCTATCATTACCTGTCTATATGCCATGTTTTATTTTATTGAGATATCTGTTTTTTCTGTAGCTTTTGTTTTTGGTTTCAAGCTCGACTAGCCTTATTAAAATTTCGAGGATGGATTTTTTTTAAGGATGGAAGAGTTATGAGATTCGTCTCACAGTATTGGTATTTGTATCCGGATACATGATTATTTATTTATTTATTTATTGTTCAATGTATTTCTTAGTATTCTAGACTTCTTGTTCTTAATAGAACACTTAACGACTTATGCAACGTATTAATTTTTAAATTAGGATTTTTGTCTCTTTACGGGCATACCGTCGGTGTAATGGTCTATACCGCCGGTATACCGTTCAGGATATTTTCTATTTACTTTTTGGATATTTTTATGAATAGTATTTTGATATTTTTGTTAATAGTGTGTTGATATCTTTGTGAATAGTGTTGATGCATTATATTATCCATTGGTTTCTTGGTTCCGACTCACCCTATTATCTAATGGTTACCTGGTTTTCTTTTGGATGGGTATGATTGATTTAGATCTTAACGTGGATCGTTGACGTGGCATATCTGACAGTCATGATTAATTCACTCATTCTCTATATATCCTTTGATTTTCTCTCTCCTCTCTCTTTTCTTTCTTTCTCCTCTCATCTTTTCCTCTCCACTTTTCTTTGGATCTTGGATCTTGGTCTTGAGGCCTAAGAGTGTGGTTTCTGAACCCCTCTTGGTGGTGGAGTTAAAGGTTTAGGCTGGGAGCTCGACCTTAGGCAAGTAAATCTTGTCATTTTATAAACTAGAAATTTAGATTTATTTATTGTCATTATTTTTTGAATATTATTAGATATAAATTTTCTACATTATTTTCTATTACTTTAGTTTTTGACTTGATTTATTTCCATTGGTTTTATACATATTTATGCTCTTGTCCATTTTTAGATCTAATCATGAGAGACAGGATGTGATCTTCGTATCTTATGTGATAACTTTATTTTTATTGTGTATTTTAGTCCCATATGCTGTTTGAGACCCTTACATAGTCTTGTACATTATTGGTTTAAAGTTTGGTGGAAATTGGAACACATTTCGGTTTTTCAAAAATCTATTTTTAGAGTTTTTCAAGGAATTGATCTATAAAATATCAAAATTTATGAAATCTAATATTCCCATGTTGTAGAGAATTTGATTTTATTTTATTTTGACTTTTAAAACGTCGAATTCTGAGTTAAAATAAAGGTTTTATGACCGTTACAAGTTTTTCAAAAATTTTAATTTTTGTCACTGCTGTCCCGGACCAGTATACTTGTAACCAACTAGAATTAGGAGAGAAATATTTTTATTATTTTATTATTTATTGATATTATATTATTAATATATATAGTTATAATAATATTTGTATTGGTTAGTGTGCTAACTAATTAGAATGGACTAAGTGTTAGTTAGTGTCACTTATCTTAGTTCATGACATAGTTATCTAGAATTAATTAAGTTTGTTAGTATGGATAGAATATTTCCCCTATTAAGATTAGATACCCTTTCATTACTAAAAGATTCTATTCATGAAAACTCTAGAATTTAATTAGAAGAGTGGAGAGGGCATTTTGGATATGGTGGGTTGCACACAACCCTAAGGAGGTGGCCGACCCTAATATCTAGGCATTAGCACCCACTAATTAATATATTACATCATTTGCTCATCCCTAAATTTATTTCTTCCCCAATCCAACTCAATTTCTTACCAAATTTCACTCAAACCACTTCCAATTCTACTCATTCTCACCACCATGGAGGCCTAGAGCATTGGAGAGCACAAGGAGGACCATTGGAGATGAGCTTGCTAGGAGATTATGTCCAATTCACTTATTATGTACATTTGGAGGAGTTTTATTGGGATCCAACTACCTAGGTTATTACCAGAATACCTAGAATAAGCCTAGTATTAGCTAGTGTGACTACATAGACTAACAAAATAGGTAATATAAATCTAGAAGTTGGGTGTTGACCTAGTTTCAACCTAGTAACTTAGAAATAACCTAGAAATCTTATGTCAAAATAATTAAAGATGTTTATGATTCCAAAATACCAATTGACATGATAATTCATAAATAGAATACTTGGACTCCAATTTAGATAATGTTTGGTATTCATTGCTCAAGACCTCAGGCGAGTACATTCTCTGACAGTTTCCTTTATTTGATGATCACTATGATACATGTATTAGTGGTGTTATAGTTAATTTCTGATACGGTGGTACACGGACTAATATATATGGATTCTAGTCAGGAGACGTCATGATTTGGGTCCATTGTATTAGTCTAGGGTGGGGAAGTATTGATTTTTTATGTGATCATACCCCAAATAATTGTGCTTAGCTCACATAATACTTCACTTCGGGTGTAGCTTGATCATATACTTGTGCATAGCTCCATATATATGGTTGTGCCTAACCCTATATATATATATACTTATGTATAGCCAATCATATATGGTTGAGCCTTATCTTGTCCAAGTCGATCACATAATAAACTAGTATTTCAAAATACTTACATAGTTACAGTTATTCCTCTATTCAGTTCATACTTGATGATTCATGCCATATACATGTTTACTTGCAGTCTCATTACTTGCCAATGATATGATATCAGTCTTACCTTTTTATTATGATTTCAGTATTACTTCTCCACCATGTATTTATATTACTTTACTATTTTATAGTCATTGTAAATTAATGGAACTGCTGTTAGTTTATGTGATTTGCTCCAATTCTAACTGGATAACATTTTTAGGGCTTGATTTATAGGACTTTTGTCCTAATTATTATGGACACCAGGAGGGTGAGGCTACTGATTATGACCAGGTTGCTCAGGACGAGCAGATCCTAGTGGACGGAGAGACTCAGATAGTTGTTGCTTAGCTCGTTACCTAGTATTTATTATTTGCTACTGGATTTGTCTCTAGAGACTACTTTGACAATTTGGGATGTTATATTGGTTTTAGACTTGATATTGATGTTGTGATGAATTATCTAGACTTGTGACTTGGATTCTCTCGCTTATATCATATCGTGCCATTATCTTCCTGTTAGATTCTTGTGATTAAGTATTGCCATTATTATATATTGTCATTTTGTTCTCCTTATGGAGTTGGGATATTATTGACAGGTTATAATCATATTATTGTGTGAGATTGATAGTTAGATATTAATGACCTAGACAGCGTACTACTGCTGATGCTGCGACGTAGGCTGGACGTATCCACGTACTTGTGTCCCGATTATCCAGGTGTAGGTCGTGACACGTTTTTATGGTGGCCCATGCAGGTCTCAAATTCGCAACTCGTGTGATGTCTTAGTAGTACTTAGACATAGAGTATTATTATGAGCCTGCAATAGGATATATGATATAGGATGAGAGAATACCCAATCATAACTAAAAAATTCCAATCTGATTTATTTTCCTAATTATGTTCATTCTAAATACTTGTTATCTTGATTATTCTGTCCTTCTTTGATAATATAGTATCTTGTGCCATATTAACTTCTTATTTTAATCTGTCTTCAGGATGCTTCCAAAGACCAGATCTCGTCGCTCATGAGCATTTGCAGCTTCCGAGAGGTCAGCGACTTCCCAAACTGCTACTCGGGAAGCGACTGAAGCTGTTCCTCCATCTGCCTCAGCTCAGGGAGTTGCTCTAGCTGTTTTGAAGAGTCTTCCTCTTCTACTAGCATTCCCATTTTCTGGAGGCAAGTCTACTGATGGGGCACAGTTGTTTGTACTGATCCAGAGTATGGTGGATGCTAAGAGGATGCAGCCGGAGGCTGAGCAAGTTCAGGCTAAGGCTCAAAGGGTGCAGCTAAGGCACACCAAGCTCAGACTGCATTGATAAGAGATGGAATGGAGAATGCCTATCATATTGCTTTACAGGCCATGAAGAGAGTCGCTCAGTAGCAGTCCACTCAGCAGCAGTGTCACTACCACATTCTGAAAACAGGGGTATTTTCGAATTTTTACAATATTTAATATTATGTTATTTACAATTAATTAATTGCATGATAGTGTATTTGATTTAAATTAATAATTATGTGATGTGTAATTAAATATATAATCATATGCAGTGTTTAATTATTTTATTTAGCTAGCAGACTAGACCTAGAAGCCCAGTAGACAAACCCCTATCCGAATGATAGAATTTCGGATTTTATTATTTTATTTAGAATTTAATTCTTGGAGTTTATAATTAATTACTGTATTTTATTTAATATTTTTGCGCATTGCCTTTGCTTCGATATTTGGAGCACTATCCAGACTTTTGTCTTCCAACAAATTTCACCATCTTGCCCTAGACATGCCCGCCTTCAATTCTGCTATTTTTGCAACTCATAATTGTGCTCTTTGTACATTATTTCTGGCCGCACAAAAATCGTCGCGGACGTTATTTTAATTTCCTATTTTTTGTATCGTTGTGCGTTCCAATCGAAAATTGGAGGCCATCTTGACCTATTTTTCATGCGACCCAAATTAGGGTAATATTCTGTTCTGAGTCTTCTTCAATATTGGTATTGATGACTTGATCTGATTTTGACCCCAAGTACTCCAAATTAATTGTTGAACACAACTTGCATTTATTTCTATTTAAATTGAGGATACCATTTTATCTGATTTTAAAATTTCTAATTAATTCCAGTGCCCTTCAAATTCAGCCCGTACCAGTCTTACAGCACCCCCTGACCCTACAAAATATCGGACCCCGAATCGCCCGCCCAATTTTCGTCATTTCATGTGTTTGTGCAATTTCCCAAATTTAAGGGAGCCAAATTGCAAATTTGGCATTTTGTGGCCTCACCCAATTATTTTAATCAATGAGGGAGCCTATTAATTTTAATTAAGAACCCTCATCCCCCATGAATAATTTTCTCATGTTCAATCCTAGCCATTCATTTGAAATTGGCCCATCACAACCCTCCATCACACCCTCTCTCTCCCTATTTAATATATTGTACCCTCAACCCTAATCCCTATGCAACCTAGAAACCACTACCTCACAAGCCTCCAAAATCCTTAAACCCCCACCTCTCTCCAACGTAGGATCCTTTTTTCTTTTTCTCTTCTCCTTTCTCCTCCTTCTTCCTCTCCTTCTCTTCCTTTCCTTCTTCTTCTTCTTCATTAATTAGTTGAATTTGAAAAAGAAAGAGGGGGAAACCATTATACCATCACCCTGTACTCAGACCTCCGGCCGGCGAGCGGCCCGGCCTCCAGCCTTCACCCGGCGGCCTGCTGGCTGTAGCCGGCCCCGCTCCGGCGGCTCCCCCTCGGCGTCCGGCGGCTCCCCTCACAGACTCCGGCGTCCGGCGGCCTGCTGCCATCCCTTCCCACTGCTCCTCCCTCCATCTCCCCTGTCCCCATCCGGCGGGCTGCTCCAGCCCGGAGCCCTCGCGCCAGCGGCCAGCGGCCATCCCAAGCCCCTCGCGCCGGCGGCGCTGCTGCACCCCACCGGCGGCCACTCCGGCGGCCGGCCAGCGAACACTCACAGTAAGCCTCTCCCCTTCCCTCTTTATATATATATATATCTATATATATATATATATATATATATATATATGTGTATATATATATATACGTATATATATGCGTATATATATACTAAATGTATAATTATTGTAGGTAATTATTAATGAGAGTATATTGGAATATTAATCAATGTATAATATATGTAAATGTTAGCATGTATATGTATAGCAATTTAATTAATTAATGTATATATATATATATATATCTAATGTATATATATAAATGTTTGTTTATAAATTAGTATGAAATTAGTATATGCTTTTAATTGAATTTGTATGTATAATTAATATAAAGTATTTATATATTTAATTAATGTGAAATTGGCATATGTATCTTATTATTTTACTAATATCTAATTATATGAGTATAGTAGGTATTTAAATAAATTCTATAATTAAGTTTGGCATATATATATATTTTGTATATATATATATATACTTGATATAATTTCAAAAATATATTTTGTGCATGTATATTATTCAGAAATAAAATATTTAAATACATGTATTAGCATAGTATATATATTTCAGTATAATTTAATATATGTACATGTGTATTTTATTTTTCATTAAATGTTAAACATGTATTAAAAATGTGTTTTAGTATTTAATAATATATCTATAATGTATTGGCATATATATATATATGTGTATATATATATTTTTATAAACCCTTGGCATGTTTTTTAAAGTATATACGTATATATTGTATATGTGTTTAATTTGATAGATATAAATACGTGTTCTACGATAAGCATTTTTAATATATAAACACTTAGCATATTTTCAAGGTATGTTTAATTGGTATATATATAAATAAACGTATTTTGGAGTATAGTACGTGTATTTCAATTAATATATATATATATGTATTCTGGTATAAAATATATCATGGTTGGTAAATGTATATTATTTATTTATTAGAAATTAACTGTATACTGTAATGGTAATAGATACAAATATGTATTTTTTTTGTACTTATAAATCATATTTTGGGTATACATAAACAAAAGTATTATATATATATATTTGGGATATAAAATGTATATACAAACGTATTTGATATATGTTAATATATAAATGTACGAATTTTGGAAAATGTGCAATTATAGCAAGTAATTTATATTGGTATATATTTTAGATATATTTCATGAATTATGTTTATATATATATATATACAAGTATTATTTTATTATGTTTATATGCAAGTATTATTTATTTTTAAAATGTATATAGTTATACATATATCTACTATTGATATTGATGGAATTATATGTAATTAATTAATAAGAAGTTTATTTAAAAATGTAGTCCTACTAGATGACCCTAGTTGACTAGTGCCCTGTCTGACATGGCCCTGAGGCCAGTGTTTATAGACTATGTGTTAGCGTAGCATCTGATGCAAATATGGTTTGTTTGTGATATGTTTATAGGACTGTTGGGTTAACCAGGGAATACTCTGGAACAGGACATCCATAAATACCAGCTAAGGACCAAGGCAAGTACATTCTCTGATAATTTCCAATTCTTGATAATTGCTATAAGTTCAATAATCTTGAAATGTTACAACTGAATCTTTGACACTGTGTTACACGGACTAGTATAGCTTGGATCTGCAGTCATGAGATGTTACCTTGATTATCGTATTGACATTGTACACGACATGTATATTTAGACATCGTACATGATAGACTTGACTTGCTCGTGTATCGTGACGTGTCATGATTGGATCCACAGTGCTAGTTGGGGGCGGGGAAATTGCTAGTGAGAAATGTGATCAAATACCTATCGTACAAGTTTATATTATTGGTGTTAATCATACCCCACGTATGATTAGCCAGACTGTAGCAATTGTACATGTCCCAAGCCGATCACATTTCGAAACTACTATTTCAAACACCTAGAATAGATTACAGTTCCCTATTTTAAATCATATACTACATCACCCGTATATGATACTGTTCCTTGTTCTTTTATTTTCATACATGCACTGACTGTATCATATTGCCTATTGCCTGTCTCTTTATATTGCCTGTCTCTCTTAACCTGTCATTACATTTATTCCATTTTCTTCTCAGTAGCTAGCATGACATGTTTTATTGTATTATAGACATTATCAATTAATGGAACTGTTATTTGAGATTGTGCTTTGCTCCTTCCTGACTGGAAACATTTTTCCAGACTATGCCTTAGAGGACCGCTGTCCGACACTTATGGTGAGTAGCTGCAGACTTGGTAGTAGTTGTGATTCCAGGAGGTCTAGCTGGAAATTACTATTTTTAGTTAGTTCTTTTAACAGTCTATTTGGTACCGGATTTGTCTCCGGCATTTTGATGATTCTTGGATATTGTTAAGTTAAGTTATTTCTTGTGGACTTGTGTTGTGTTTAATTTAAGTTTTATTATTCGAAATCTTATCGTGCTGTAATCCTGTGATTGAGTATGTGTTCATCTTATTTGTGTCATCCGTGCCTCCTAATGGAGATTGGATGCTTGCGTGACATTAGTTAGATAGTATCAAGACCTTGACAGCGTTCTACCGCCGATGCTGCGGCGTAGGCTGGACGTACCCACGCACTCGTGCCCCTAAACAGGGTGAGGGTCGTGACACGTTTTTAGTGGTGGCCCATGCAGGTCAGACTTCGCGAGTTGTGCGATGTCGTAGTAGTGTGACATCCTTGTTATACTACTGCGTGCCTGCTATAGAATCTAGGACATAGGATACTAGGACGAGAGCAAATACTCAATCACAATTCCTTGAGAGATTCCTGGGATGACCCCTGAGGATCTTGTTAAAACTTCCAATTTACAATCATTCCCTTGTTCTGTCCATTCTCACTTGTTAATATTTATTTGATTGTTATTGATTAGGTATTAAATTAGGATTTTTGCTTCATTATAGAATTGATTTCATATCGGATGAATTTATAGATTAATTTATGGTATTATTTGATGATGCCCGTCAATGAGGACAGTGGAAGTGATTAACATTAGGGTTATCGGACTACAGAAGGTGGATTTAAAATTTTTAATTGAAGATTGAAGATGAAATTCAAATTTTAGGATTCTGAGAAGATTGAGATTGTTATTAAAATTTATTTTGAAGATTTCAATGAATTGCAAAATTTTAAAATTTGAGGAGTTGAAATATGATTATTAAAAATTTATTTTTGAGGATTTAGATCCGATTCAATAAACCTAGACAAGTCTGTAAGGATCTTTAAGGTGATTAAGTTTTATTTCAGTATTTAAATAATTGGTCTTGAGAAAAGTATATGCAATTTTACTTTAAAACTTATTCGAGGAGTTATTTTGAGGAATTTTTGAGGATAAGATCTTATAGTGAGAGAGATATATTAGTATATAAGTAGATAAGATGCATGTGTAAGGATTTGTTGGCTTGAGCATGATTGAGATCTCATTGTCAACTGGCTTGGGTGTTCAACTAGGATTGTATTAGAGAGAGAGCAGCAGTTAGTATGGTGTGTTACAACTGTTATGCACTTGAGTGATAAGGATAACTAGCATCAACTGTTGCATGAAGGTAAGGAAGCTAGCAGTGAGTGTGTTTGTGATAGAACTGTGATACCTAGGGGATAGAAGTATCAGACCTTGGATGCGTCTTGACCTGTGCAATCACAACCAGGGTTTATTTCCAATCTATCTTTTCTTGAATGTTGCTTCCTTAGAACTGTACTGTCTTTTCTTGATGATATCGCATTTTGCCTTAATTGATTCCTTGGGATCTGTCTTCAGGATGTCGTTGCAGACAAGGTCAATGAGAGCGGGAACATCAGCTTTAGAGGGGTCTGCCACCTCTCCACCTGAGGGACAGACAGCAGTAATTTCTCCTACATCTCCGATGCACGTAGGTGATCTTCCTTCTCCACCTGTTCAGAAGATTGCCGCAGCTGTGACGGACAACCTTCCTCCTCCACCGACTCCGATTTCTGGAAGTTTGCCCATTGACGGAACGCAGATGTTTACCTTGATCCAAGGCATGGTAGATGCCCAGAGAGTGACGGCAGATGCTCAGCGAGTTCAAGCTGAGGCTCAGAGGGTGCAAGCAGAAGCGTACCAGGCACAAACCGAGCTGATGAAAGAAAACATGGAGAATGCTCATCAAGTGACTCTCCAAGCTTTGGAGAGAGTAGCACAGTACCAGCAGTTTCCTGGCCAGCAACAGAGATCAGGCACTATAGTGGACTTCAAAAGGATGATGCCTCGAGAGTTCAAAGGCACCGAAGGGATACTCTACGCTGACGACTGGCTAGAGGATATAGAGAGAAGCCTGCGATTGACCCAGATTTCGGAGAACTTGAAGATAGAAGCCGCTGGCAGTCAGATGTTCGATATCGCACTCACGTGGTATCGCACAGAACCGAGAATTACTGCACAAGGACTTACTTGGGAGACCTTCAAGGAACTCTTCAAGGAGAAGTTCTTTCCCGACGTGGCATTGGGAACCTTGGAAAGTCAGTTTCATGACTTAGTTCAAGGAAACATGTCGGTCGACGAGTACGCTGCGAAATTCTGTAGATTGAGCCGTTTTGCATCGTCTATGATTCGAGACCCAGGAGATCGAGCCCAGAAATTTAGGAAGGGACTGACGAGAGAGATTAGATCACGCACTTCTGGTCGTCGTACCGCTACCTTCGAGGCTATCTTGATGGATGCTCAGATTGTAGAAGAGGATCTGGATCTCAGGCCTAAGAGGAGTCACAATACCTTTGGAGATACGAATGATAGCGCAGGACCAGCCAAGCATCCCCGTATTCAGCACCAACCGCAGTACCAAGTACCATTTCATATTCAGCAACAACCATGGATATTTTAGCATCCACCGCAGTACCTAGCACCAGTTCCCATCCAGCAACATCTATGGGCGTATCAGTATCAACAACAGTACCAGGCACCAGTCCGTGTTGAGCAGAATCAGCAACAGCCTCCAAGAGAGACACAGCAGACTTGTCATTTCTGTAAGAAGCCAGGTCACCTTTGGGAGAGCTGTAGAACGAGGCTAGGACTTTGTTTGCACTGCGACACTGCGGGACATCGAGTAAGGGATTGTCTTCTAACCTCTTATCTTCCCGGCCAGTGCTCAACTTCAGATTATAGAGATCCAGTTAGGCTACCTGTGGAACCGTATATTGCTCAGCACCCGCAAAGGGAACCACCCCAGCAGGGCGGGCATTTACGGTAACGGTCGAGGGACCGATATTGCAGGTAATGTGTTAGCAGTTTCTGTTCTTTCCTTCATTCTGTTCCTATCTATTGATTGATCGATTCCTTAGTACCATAGCTTGTATGCATGATTCTTGTTATAATGTAGTTAGTAGTACCCCTGATACATGGACTGCAACACCGTAACCAATGAGACCATAACCATGTATGTTCCCCCTAGATTGTGTGTGGTATGACTATAGGTAGAATTTCTTAGACCGTGATTATTGGTGTTGACTGTAGTGAAGATTCATGAAGGAGTTATGACTTGACAAGAGGAACAAGATGATTAAAATTTAAGGATAATTATTGATTTAAATAAATGGTTAAGAAATTAACATTGCATAATTGGAGGTTTATTAATTCCAGGAAAGATTTTGACATGTTTAAGTTGATTATTAATTTGAAAATTTTGGGAGATTGTCAATGTATTTATTTAATTGCAAGTTATGAATTTAGAACCTTATATTTGGATATCACATTTGGAGACTCCTTAAATATCATATTGTTGAGTATTTTGAGGAGTGGATATTAAATTTCGAGTATTGAATTATCAACTCAAAACTTTCAGGAAATTTTGATGGACTTTGATTTTACTTGAAGATTTTTCCAGGTTATACAACAATTTTAGAATTTTGAAATTGCGAAAGGACATTGTGGATTATTAAAAGATTTCATGGATGATGAATTTAAATTTGAGGGAATAATAATGTGTATGAATAAACACTAGTATGAGGGTTTTAAATTTCGAGGACGAAATTCTTTTAAGGTGGGTAGACTTGTGACTACCACATTCTAAAAACAGGGGTATTTTCGAATTTTTACAATATTTAATATTATGTTATTTACAATTAATTAATTGCATGATAGTGTATTTGATTTAAATTAATAATTATGTGATGTGTAATTAAATATATAATCATATGCAGTGTTTAATTATTTTATTTAGCTAGCAGACTAGACCTAGAAGCCCAGTAGACGAACCCCTGTCCGAATGATAGAATTTCGGATTTTATTATTTTATTTAGAATTTAATTCTTGGAGTTTATAATTAATTACTGTATTTTATTTAATATTTTTGCGCATTGCCTTTGCTTCGATATTTGGAGCACTATCCAGACTTTTGTCTTCCAACAAATTTCACCATCTTGCCCTAGACATGCCCGCCTTCAATTCTGCTATTTTTGCAACTCATAATTGTGCTCTTTGTACATTATTTCTGGCCGCACAAAAATCGTCGCGGACATTATTTTAATTTCCTATTTTTTGTATCGTTGTGCGTTCCAATCGAAAATTGGAGGCCATCTTGACCTATTTTTCGTGCGACCCAAATTAGGGTAATAATCTGTTCTGAGTCTTCTTCAATATTGGTATTGATGACTTGATCTGATTTTGACCCCAAGTACTCCAAATTAATTGTTGAACACAACTTGCATTTATTTCTATTTAAATTGAGGATACCATTTTATCTGATTTTAAAATTTCTAATTAATTCCAGTGCCCTTCAAATTCAGCCCGTACCAGTCTTACAGCACCCCCTGACCCTACAAAATATCGGACCCCGAATCGCCCGCCCAATTTTCGTCATTTCATGTGTTTGTGCAATTTCCCAAATTTAAGGGAGCCAAATTGCAAATTTGGCATTTTGTGGCCTCACCCAATTATTTTAATCAATGAGGGAGCCTATTAATTTTAATTAAGAACCCTCATCCCCCATGAATAATTTTCTCATGTTCAATCCTAGCCATTCATTTGAAATTGGCCCATCACAACCCTCTATCACACCCTCTCTCTCCCTATTTAATATATTGTACCCTCAACCCTAATCCCTATGCAACCTAGAAACCACTACCTCACAAGCCTCCAAAATCCTCAAACCCCCACCTCTCTCCAACGTAGGATCCTTTTTTCTTTTTCTCTTCTCCTTTCTCCTCCTTCTTCCTCTCCTTCTCTTCCTTTCCTTCTTCTTCTTCATTAATTAGTTGAATTTGAAAAAGAAAGAGGGGGAAACCATTATACCATCACCCTGTACTCAGACCTCCGGCCGGCGAGCGGCCCGGCCTCCAGCCTTCACCCGGCGGCCTGCTGGCTGTAGCCGGCCCCGCTCCGGCGGCTCCCCCTCGGCGTCCGGAGGCTCCCCTCACAGACTCCGGCGTCCGGCGGCCTGCTGCCATCCCTTCCCACTGCTCCTCCCTCTATCTCCCCTGTCCCCATCCGGCCGGCTGCTCCAGCCCGGAGCCCTCGCGCCAGCGGCCAGCGGCCATCCCGAGCCCCTCGCGCCGGCGGCGCTGCTGCACCCCACCGGCGGCCGGCCAGCGAACACTCACAGTAAGCCTCTCCCCTTCCCTCTTTATATATATATATATCTATATATATATATATATATATATATATGTGTATATATATATACGTATATATATGCGTATATATATACTAAATGTATAATTATTGTAGGTAATTATTAATGAGAGTATATTGGAATATTAATCAATGTATAATATATGTAAATGTTAGCATGTATATGTATAGCAATTTAATTAATTAATGTATATATATATATATCTAATGTATATATATAAATGTTTGTTTATAAATTAGTATGAAATTAGTATATGCTTTTAATTGAATTTGTATGTATAATTAATATAAAGTATTTATATATTTAATTAATGTGAAATTGGCATATGTATCTTATTATTTTACTAATATCTAATTATATGAGTATAGTAGGTATTTAAATAAATTCTATAATTAAGTTTGGCATATATATATATTTTGTATATATATATATATACTTGATATAATTTCAAAAATATATTTTGTACATGTATATTATTCAGAAATAAAATGTTTAAATACATGTATTAGCATAGTATATATATTTCAGTATAATTTAATATATGTACATGTGTATTTTATTTTTCATTAAATGTTAAACATGTATTAAAAATGTGTTTTAGTATTTAATAATATATCTATAATGTATTGGCATATATATATATGTGTATATATATATTTTTATAAACCCTTGGCATGTTTTTTAAAGTATATATGTATATATTGTATATGTGTTTAATTTGATAGATATAAATACGTGTTCTACGATAAGCATTTTTAATATATAAACACTTAGCATATTTTCAAGGTATGTTTAATTGGTATATATATAAATAAACGTATTTTGGAGTATAGTACATGTATTTCAATTAATATATATATATATATATGTATTCTGGTATAAAATATATCATGGTTGGTAAATGTATATTATTTATTTATTAGAAATTAACTGTATACTGTAATAGTAATAGATACAAATATGTATTTTTTTTGTACTTATAAATCATATTTTGGGTATACATAAACAAAAGTATTATATATATATATTTGGGATATAAAATGTATATACAAACGTATTTGATATATGTTAATATATAAATGTACGAATTTTGGAAAATGTGCAATTATAGCAAGTAATTTATATTGGTATATATTTTAGATATATTTCATGAATTATGTTTATATATATATACAAGTATTATTTTATTATGTTTATATGCAAGTATTATTTATTTTTAAAATGTATATAGTTATACATATATCTACTATTGATATTGATGGAATTATATGTAATTAATTAATAAGAAGTTTATTTAAAAATGTAGTCCTACTAGATGACCCTAGTTGACTAGTGCCCTGTCTGACATGGCCCTGAGGCCAGTGTTTATAGACTATGTGTTAGCGTAGCATCTGATGCAAATATGGTTTGTTTGTGATATGTTTATAGGACTGTTGGGTTAACCAGGGAATACTCTGGAACAGGACATCCATAAATACCAGCTAAGGACCAAGGCAAGTACATTCTCTGATAATTTCCAATTCTTGATAATTGCTATAAGTTCAATAATCTTGAAATGTTACAACTGAATCTTTGACACTGTGTTACACGGACTAGTATAGCTTGGATCTGCAGTCATGAGATGTTACCTTGATTATCGTATTGACATTGTACACGACATGTATATTTAGACATCGTACATGATAGACTTGACTTGCTCGTGTATCGTGACGTGTCATGATTGGATCCACAGTGCTAGTTGGGGGCGGGGAAATTGCTAGTGAGAAATGTGATCAAATACCTATCGTACAAGTTTATATTATTGGTGTTAATCATACCCCACGTATGATTAGCCAGACTGTAGCAATTGTACATGTCCCAAGCCGATCACATTTCGAAACTACTATTTCAAACACCTAGAATAGATTACAGTTCCCTATTTTAAATCATATACTACATCACCCGTATATGATACTGTTCCTTGTTCTTTTATTTTCATACATGCACTGACTGTATCATATTGCCTATTGCCTGTCTCTTTATATTGCCTGTCTCTCTTAACCTGTCATTACATTTATTCCATTTTCTTCTCAGTAGCTAGCATGACATGTTTTATTGTATTATAGACATTATCAATTAATGGAACTGTTATTTGAGATTGTGCTTTGCTCCTTCCTGACTGGAAACATTTTTCCAGACTATGCCTTAGAGGACCGCTGTCCGACACTTATGGTGAGTAGCTGCAGACTTGGTAGTAGTTGTGATTCCAGGAGGTCTAGCTGGAAATTACTATTTTTAGTTAGTTCTTTTAACAGTCTATTTGGTACCGGATTTGTCTCCGGCATTTTGATGATTCTTGGATATTGTTAAGTTAAGTTATTTCTTGTGGACTTGTGTTGTGTTTAATTTAAGTTTTATTATTCGAAATCTTATCGTGCTGTAATCCTGTGATTGAGTATGTGTTCATCTTATTTGTGTCATCCGTGCCTCCTAATGGAGATTGGATGCTTGCGTGACATTAGTTAGATAGTATCAAGACCTTGACAGCGTTCTACCGCCGATGCTGCGGCGTAGGCTGGACTTAGCAGGCTTCCAAGGGTCTCTTCAAGGAGGAGTTCTTTTCTGAGGTAGCTCAAGGAGTTCTGGAGAGTCGGTTCCAGAACCTGGTACAAGGGAGTATGTCTGTAGACGAGTAGGCTGTAGAGTTTAGCAGACTGAACTGCTTTGTGGAGTATATGGTCAGGGACCTTGTGGACTGAGCCTACAGATTCAGGAATTATTTGGCCAGAAAGATCAGAGTGCACACTACAAAGAGCCATACCGTAACCTTTGCTGATATTGTGGTAGCGACTCAGGTAGCAGAAAAGGACTTAGACCTCAGGCCCAAGAGAGACCAAGATGCTTTTGGTGGTGGTAGTAGTAGTGCAGGACCGACCAAGCATCCCCAGATCCAGCAAGAAACATTTTAGCATCACCACCACCACCAGCAAAATCAGCATGCACCTGTTTAAGCTTCCGTCCAGCAGGTGCAGCAGCAACCACAGAAGTAGACACATTATCTTGTTCATTGTGTATTCTATTGGAAGCAAGGGGATACCTAGGATGTCTGTAGGAAGAGGTTGGGTATGTGCATATTATGTGTTTTTTTGCACATCAGCTGAAGGATTGTCTAGCCCGTCCAGTTCTGGGTGGTGCACCTACTCAGAGATGACCGACTAGAACACATATGGGACCTACGGCGCAGCCCAGGGGACGTCCACTTCTGACCCAGCAGCAACATTTTTCTTAGTACCAACAAAGGGGTGTACCACAGGGCAGGGAATTTGTTATGAAAGTCAAGAAGATGGAGCCCATCGGAGATATGATTGCAGGTTTTATTCTTCTTGACTATATTCCAGCTTTAGCATTATTTGATTCTGGTGCTACTCATAGATTTGTATTTATATCTTTTGTTCTTAAGCATCATATAGTAGCAGAACCTTTGGGTAGGACTTGAAATATCATGACTGGAGGTGGTATTATCCTGGTTAGTGATATTTGTAAGGGGCGGAGAGTTTCATTGGAGGTCAAGATTTGAGTGCATGCTTACTCGTAATGCCACTTCTGAGCTACGATATTATACTCGGGATGGATTGGTTGAGTATGCACTTTGCTAGCATAGATTAACGTGGATCCAGGTTGTTGTTTCTTCCTCCAAGAGAGCCAGAGTTTGTGTTTCCTAGAGGAGCAACGAGGCAGGATGAGGAAATCATATGTGGAGCTATGATAGAAGAAAAGGAGTAATCTCTTTAGAAGCATGACAAATCTCTACCATGCACCAACAGTAATCAAAGGCCATGCGTCACAGTGATTAAGCCCCCTACGCCATAATGATCCAGTGTCATGTGCTGACCGTTTCATAACTAGTGTTCCCATGTGCCAGCAGTGCCATGTGCCACTAAGTAACTAGTGTTCCCATGCGCTAGTAGTGCCATACGCCACTAATTAACTAGTGTCCGCATACACCAGCGGTGCCATACACCAATAAGTAACTAGTGTCCGTATGCGCCAGTAGTGCCATATGCCACTACTTCCTCAAGCATCCCCATGGCCAAGCGAAAAGATACTTCACAGATGCGTCGTTGCAGTTCCTACTGTTATCTCCTCAATGCTTCTATTCAAAGTATTCTGAACTTAAAAAAATTACAAAGTTTAGAAACTTTGAAGGAGATCTTGTAGAAGCATACAAATCATGTAGGCCGCATAGAGCTCATGCTCTCTCAAATTGAAAGTAGGCCGCAGAGGGACCACATAGAGCCTATGCGGCCCAAACAACCAAGGAGTTAGAAGCCATATAAGAAGAATCCATGCGACCTGAATGACCATGAAGTAAGGGGCCGCATGTGATCCCCTGACATGGCATTCAATGCCTGTTAAAAGTTCTGACACACAACTCATCACCCAGAGCGCTTCGGGAATTGTGAGAGAGGTGGTGGCTCATAAAAAGATGGAAAGTCACATCAGTGCTTTAATAACTTCGTCAGATGTGCCATGGCACGAGTTCCCTTATATGCGGCTACGGCACTACGCGGCCTTGTCATCATGTGGCCAAAGTGTCTATTTTGACCAAGGCTAGACGAGAGATCGCATGCGGTCGCAACGCCATACGGCCGAAGTGTCCACAAGACCAAGGCCAAAGGAGAGCACATATGCGGCCAAGCTATTATGCTGCCTTATCATTATGCGGCCAAAGTGTCCAATCGACCAAGGCCAGACGAGAGCTTGCATGCGTCCACAATGACATGCGGTCAAAGTATCTATAAGACCAAGGCCAAAGAGAGCATATATGCCGCCAAGATAATATGCGGCCAAGACGCTATATGGCCAAGATGTTATACGGCTTTCAACTTGCAAGATCTGTCCATTGCAACCAAAAAGATCTCCACGCAATTAGTGCTAATTACGTGTCTAGCTGACCGAGTCACGCATATGAGGGAGTTAAAAATAACCCCAAGATCTTATCAAATATCATATCTCAAACGAAGTCGCGTGGCAGCCTGTCCATAGTATGCAGCTACAATTGCGACTGTATTTTATTGAAGGAGCCCCCTACGGCCACCAAACAGAAGCATATGCGACACATATAGCCCATTAGCATGATGGCTATAATAGGAGAAACTTGGACGTTTCAAAGGGGCTGGCTTTCTACTTCAGAGACCATACCCCCCAGGTGACCTACGTATGTGCACACAAGCTCAAGAGAGAGAAAAAAGAAGAGAGCACAATCATCCCCTCGTCGGACCGTCAACGGAGTAAAAGAGTTGTTGTAGTACTCAATCTCCATTGTCATGTTTCCCAGATCAAAAATATTATACTAGATTTTTTGTCTAGGATTTCTTTGTACTTTTTGTTGGTTGTTAAGCAAAAATTTCTTAAACTTACTTTAATGGCGAATAATGTGGCGAATCTGCTGGAGAATTCCTTCTTCTCTGATGAGAAGGTCGTGACGCAGTCTGACGCGTTGAAGCTGGGTTTGGCCCAGAGGATGCTGGTTGTATGCTTCGACTAGCAAGGCTTTGAGGAAATGCTCTTTGAGGGCGGTGCTTTACCAAGGCTGGCAAATCCTAAGAAGACCCGCAAGACATGGATTGCAAAGGCCGATGTGTCTCACCCAAATGTGGAGAATGCGCTCCTCGTATTTACTTTTACCGTAGGGAACGTACATTATACGTCCACACAAGCTGACCCATTTTATGTGGCAGCCTCTTCTGACAAAAAAGTGCTCAGCACTTGAGCTCTGGCAGAGAAAAATACTACGATGCCAAGTGTTCGAGCGTTAAGACCATGTCAAAGGTCTTATAAGAAGGACTATGCAGCATCAGTCAGCAGCCGAAGACAGATAACCGCATGCAGCCAGGAAAATAACAGAAGTTCCGTCTTTGACCAAATCTCAAGCAGCGATGGTTCCACAGGCAATGCTGAGAAAGACGAAGATGTAAACTTGACTCTTTATACTACGCATTGGCACATTCTAGGACAAAGAAGTCTAAGTAAATATGAGCTCGTCAAGATCAAGCAAATACTCATTCGACCGGCTGTCAGCAGGCACCACAAACTATAATGGGTGCCCCTAACAGAAAGTTATACAAAACTGACACATGCGTCCAGCCCGCAGTGGCAATTGGTCAGGGTCAGTCTAAAGAATCTTCAATTAGAAACCTGGGAGAAGTTCTTGTACGAACCCCAGGACAGGAACCAAAGTCAACACCTACGCACCCATGTGCTCGGTCTACCCGGGCTCATAAGAAGGGTGCAAAGGTGAATCAGCCCTCGCTTGACTTGTGCTACGTGATCAATCACAAGTGTCAAATGAGGGAAACAACTATGGCATATGAAGTATCCTTCCCAGGGTATCACTGTTCCAGCATTATCATCAACTGCTGCTATAATAAAGTAGCAGTATCTATAAACAGGCAGTTAGCATTCCAACGAATGCAACCAAAGTTACCCACCCTGCTGTAACCCGAAGAAAAGGTGCAAAAACTAGATGAAGAGGAACTGCCCTTTGCCTTATGTTATTCTGCTCGGAAGGCCCACTCTATGAGGGAGGGTCGAAAGTCCAACACCTCCAGTCCGTCGCTCTCGGCCAGCGGTTCAAGAAGATGGGTCCAAGGAGGACAGGCAGTTGAATCCACGAAAGGTGTTTTCCTGAGCACCAACTCAAAAAGGAAGCTATCAGCCATTGGGTTAGTTCTTCCTAAGGACCTTAAATAGCTACGCAAGCTAGGGTTGTAATCCCCCAGACCTTTATGATAATCTAGTATTCCGAGAAGACGATGATTCACAAGGAACAGATGCTAAGAACTTGGGGTGGCTTCCGTCGCCAAGAAGATGCATTTCCTACGCTGGGGGTAGTGTTCCCTCCGAGTCCGAAAAGGATATGGTTCTACCAACTTTCTCCTTTGATGATGATGACATTATTAACATCTTTAACGTACTAAAGAAGGGCAACCAACTCATGCTACCAAACATCAGATACCCTGAGGAGGCAAACAAGATCGATGACCCCAAGTACTGCTACTACCACCGGTACGTCCATCATCCAACCAAAGACTATTCTATATTGAAGAGGCGTATCCAGCAGCTGATCGATGCCAATACGCCACCCTCGAATTCGAAGATAAAATGGCCATTGCAAACATAGTGTCCCTCCAGTTTGGTGACTTCCCGATGACGGAGGACCAGGACAGTATTGTCCCGATCCCGAGGGCAACAAAGGAGCTTGTCAATCTCCCACCAACTCGCAGCCAAACAACCAGGCTGGTATCTCTCAGCACACCATGAGACGAGGTCATGTGGGTTCACCCTGACATTGCTCAAGACCTTACACAACAAGTAGCACCTTCAACGACCAGGTAAAAAGAAAAGAAATGCAGGCCGTGTCGCATAATCTTTTTCTTAAAAAATACAAATTGTAGACTTTGGATGCTCACTGCAGTTTAACAAGTCTCCTTCTACACAAAATCTAAGCCTCATATGACTCATCAACAACGGCGAGATAGTGCTTCTCGACGAAATAAATCCCTATCAGCAGATAGTGTCACTCTGCGTATTACACAAATACGCGCAGTAGGCGGTGGTCCTCGGCGTAATAAGCAATCATGCGCTCATGGCAGTGATCCTATGCGCATAATTCAGCCAACTCCTTCATGTGTAGGCGCCAGTGTTCCCTTACACCTGACTCCCTATTTGTCACTAGCCAAAGCATCGGTAGTATCTGGTGCAATAAATGATGAGCTACTACAGTTTTATTATTACTACCAATAGTTACTCTATCTCATGCAGAAAATGGGCTATGACCTCCAGAAGGCTGAAAGTCTAAATTTTGGTAAAGAAAGACGTATTCCTTTCTAATCCGACAGCTATTACAACATCACTCGTAGTGGACTAAGATACGAAAGTGCAAGTACGCATCGTCACTCCAGCAAGATTGTAGTCCGTAAAGTTTGAGCTCCAGAATCTGTCAACAATAAGAGCATATTTGAACTCTTAATCGAGGATAATGTATTCTCGAACCCACCAAGGACAATATTTCCTTAATTTGATGCTTTATCAAGGACCGCGTCTCCTTGATTCAACAGTGCATACATGCTCGCAAAGCTTAACCGAGACTTGCCAATGATTTCGATCAAGGGCAAGTTCTTCAACAAGTACTACGTCTAAGCTAATTCTTTCCAGCAGATTAATTTAAAATATACAGTATTTACATTTGGTTATCCCCAACAAGTGCAAATGCGTAAGGGGATTTGTGTCCCTCTATGATTTCTTATAAAATCTACTATCTGTGTTCAGGGGTCCTGAATACGCAACGGATAATGGATCCACAAAAAATTCTCTAGTAGAGCAGTTCTCAGGTCTAACGAAACGTTCTCGTTGAGACCACCCAAACTTGATTCCCTCCAGCAAAAAAATATGTCCTCAAAGCCCAGTCTCTTCCAAGATATCTTATTTACGATCCCCAGTCTGGATCAAAAATGCTCCCCAAAGTAAGGTGTGATCACCCCAAGCAACAGTTTATGTCCATATTACCTCTGAGCTATAATCCTGTCATTCTCCTCAGTATAGCGAATCTATCACCACAAGAAAACAGTCACCTCCACATTACCTCTATCCTATTTTTCTTTGTTCCCACAGAAGTTTATTTTACCATATCCATATCACCTCTGCATAAGATACTTAACAAAATTCTAATTTTCAGAACTTTGTCATGTCCATATTACCTCTGACTAATGTTCTGCCTATCGACTTTCTACTATCACATTCGTATAACCCCTGATAGTGCCAGTTATTTTATCTTATTATCTGTACTTAAGGTACACCACGAGTAATAAGTCTACAACCCAAGAATTTACCATGTCTACATTACCTCTTAGCAAATATTCTTGTCTATCGTCACGTCCATAATACCTTTGATGGTGTTAGTCATTTCAACTTGTCATCCATACTTAGCTTTAAGTACGCCAATGATGATAAGTCCACAAAAACTCCCCAGCAGAATTATCTCAAAATAATCAAATCAAGATATTTTCTGACGACGAGAAGTATACGTCGTTCTAAACGTTGATAGGAGTGTACTCTACATAGTCATGCCCTTCGGTCTGAAGAATGCATGTGCCACATACCAGCAAGCTATGAGCACCATCTTCCATGAACATCTACGCAAGAAAATTGAGTATTACATTGATGACATCACTGTCAAGAGTTGCTCCAAAGATGATCACCTCTGAGACTTGAAGACTGTGTTCGACCTGATGCGTGCGCACCGGCTCTAGATGAATCCTACCAAATCCTTCCTGGGATTCTCCAGCAAAATTTTTTAGGTTTTTTCATAACTTAAAAGGGTATCCAAGTAGAACCCATCAAGACTAAAGGAATCCTTGAAATTTACCCGCCGAATAACCTCAGAGAAATTCATGGTCTTCAAGAAAGACTGGCATACATCAGGAGGTTCATATAAAACCTCTCTGGATTTTGTCATTCATTCACTCAGCTCAGAAAGAAGGGAGTCTCCTTTGTCTTGAATAAAGAATGCCAGCACGCCTTCGACGACATCAAAGAGTATCTCGTGAACCCTCCAGTATTGGTGACTCCCGTTGTGGAAAGACCCTTCTTGCTATATATACGGGCAATGGATCCCTCCCTCGGAGATCTGCTAGCCCAGAAAAGTAATGCAGGTCATGAACAAGCCATCTACTATCCCAGAAGAATAATGGCCGACGCAGAGCACAGATACAACCCCATTGAGAAGGAGTGCCTCGCTCTGGTCTTCGCCATTCAAAAGACCCGGTATTACGTAGCAGGATAAACCATCCATATGATTTCTTAATTTAATCCTCTCAGGGTCCTTATGACAAAACTTAGAGCGCTCAACTCTCGCCTAGGTACATGGGCAATACTGTTATCGCCGTACGACATGGTATTTGTCCCACAAAAGGCGATCAAAGGCCAAGAATTGGAAGATTTCCTGGTGGCCCACTTTGTACCGAAAACCTCCAAGCTCGACGAGGAGATCCCAGACGAAGTAACGAACTCAAACAGGACTATAAGCGCAGAAGCCATTTGGCGAATATTCTTTGAAGGTGATTCAAGAAGAGGGACCAAAGGCAATATTGTCGCTGACGTCGAGATAGTATTGATTTCCCCATATGATCTGGTCATAAAATACGCTTACTCCCTCACAGAGCCATGCTCCAACAATGTGACAGAGTACAACGCTCTCGTTATTGGCTCCAACTCACTAAACAAGTAGTAGTAGACTATCTGGAGGTCTACGACGATTCCACGCACATAGTCAGTTAGGTCCGGGGCAAATACGAGGTCCGGTACGAGGACTTAATTCCCTACCACCAAGCCATGCTTGGAATAATCTCCACCTTCGAGGGGTTCTTCATAGAGCATGTTCCTCAGTTACAAAATATTAAGGTCGACGCCCTGGCCGGCCTCACTACCTCCCTGTTAGTTCCGGTCAAAACCTATCAGCTGATCACAGTAGTCGGTCAAGAACTGGTCTGCCCAAAAAATAATCTCTGACTATGCCTGAGCTACTCAGTAGAGACAGACACGAGAATCTAAGACTGGAGGCTCCTATTTATCGACTATGCAGTCTATAGAATTCTTTCCGAGAACCCAAAGGAAGCCACTTCCATCAGAAGACTTTCCCCCCGGTTCTATTACGATACGACTACCAAAATGTTGTATCGTCGTTCCTGCGAAGGTCTTCTGCTTCGATGCCTATAAAATACAGAAGCAAAGCAGGCTTTTTGCGAGTCTCATGATGGGGTTTGCAGTTTCCATCAACCTAGACCCAAGCTATAGGACCATCTCCGGAGAATGGGTTACTATTGGCCGACATTGGTAACGGAGGCTGTTGACTATGTGAGGAAGTGCCAAGCGAGCTAAATTCACGCAAAATTTTCCACCAGCCCACAGAATTCCTACACCTAACAGTAGCATCTTGTCCATTTGAAGCATGGAAAATGGACATTATCGGGCCAATTATTCCATATTTTTCTAAGGGACATCGGTTCATCTTGGATATCACCGACTACTTCTCCAAATGGTCGAAAGCTGTTCCACTCGCTGAAGTCAAGATCTTAAACATGATCAACTTTGTCAAGCATCACGTCATATACCGCTTCGACTCGCCACAGAAGATCATCCACGATAATGGTCCATAGTTTGCAAGTCATGTTTTTTACCGATTTTGTGACAAAAATTGAATCCAGAATGTAGCCTCGACTTCCTACAACCCAGCAGCAAATGGTCTGGCAGAAGCATTTAATAAGACCATCATAAATCTACTCAAGAAGTTTATTTTATCCAATAAGTATGACTGGAATGAGAAGCTAGGTGAGTGTCTTTGGGCCTACCGCACAACGGTCCGGATACCTACTGGCAGCACGCCAATCTCCTTGGTTTACGAAAGCGAAGCGGTCCTCCTACTCAAGATCCAAATTTTATCACTCCTAGTGGCTCTTTCCAACCTATTGACCGTTGACGACAATCACCGCCGATTGCTACAAGAGTTAAAAGAGCTCGACGAGAAACGTCTCTTAGCTCAACAACATATTAAGCTTTACCAAGCGCGCCTCTCATGAGCCTTCAACAAACGGGTCAATAAGAGGACTTACTAAGTGGGTGACCTCGTCTTGACAGTAAGAAGATCAATGGTTATGACCCACAAGAAGGCCGATAAATTATAACCTAAATGGGAGGGTCCGTTCATTGTGGAGTCTGTGTTCTCCAATGGTTCCTACTGGCTCGCCAAACCCAATGGCGACTTTCTCATGATGCCTATAAACGACAAGTTCCTCAAAAAGTACTATATCTAAGCTATACTTGTGCTCCCTTTACTATCAGCCGGACAACCAAAATATATAGTGTATATTCCCCATTGTTTATGTCACGCTCCAATCTTCCGCAGGTAATCGACCATTCCTGCTAGGCGCGAATCATCGTGCCAGCGCTCCCGTGGGATGATCTTTCTCATCTGGACATGATGTCGCATGAACACAAGTTGCGTCCGTGCAAGGCCATGATCCGAACATGAGGTAAAATGACTAAGCCACATAGTCGCACAGATAGTCAGAATGCAACAGAATAAGAAATGAACAAGCGATTGGTAACAAGTTTATAGAGTCATCAATAGTGGAAGCATTGAATAACACAAGTATAGAAGTAAAACAAACACTCTATTAAAATTGAATAAGTGTTACATGCGGCGCTAGGCCGAGATTACAAATCGCTCAAGCCCTCTCTCTCTTGAAACAATAAAAGTGTCCCAAGTGGCTATAATTTGTAGAATGATACATAAGCGATGTTCCAACATTATTTCTTGTATATGTGCTTCAGTTCCGGACGCAATGTCCCAAGGCTACAGAGTGAACTCTACGCCTTAGCATGTACGAAGGGAGTTTTCGCGCAGCGAACAAGGTTCTCCCGTATCCTGCAAGCAATCTAGTGGGTTATCAGTACATGAATGCACTGGTGGGGAGGCTTCTCGCCCGCTCGACAAATTCAAACAGGTTATAAAGGTTTCGTGCACCATCTATTAAGTCATCTTTCTAGTCTTGCTTTAGGATCAGTTTTATGGCATAATGAAAAGCCTAACTCGTGTGGCAGTGCACCGTACGATATATGTGTAACACGACAAGACTTACCAACTTACCATTTGTCCTTCCCTCTCCAATGATAAAACCAAGTTAAACCAAGCACGAACATATATAATAAAATCCAGGGGCAATAGCATAAGCAAACACAAGTATCGTAAGAGAGGTTCTGTTTTAGGAGCACGAGTTATACGGACTACTCAGGTATTCAGATACAGTTATAGGTACAGGTGTGTTACTCAGAGCAGTCGCCAAAAAGTAATAACTCGCACGCAGGTTACCGCAATCGAGTCAACTTAATCTTTATGACAAAAGGTCATTGGCATAACTTTATAGTGGACAGTGTAGTCTCAAGACGAAGATGGTGTGCAAGCAAAATATAATACGGGCGGCATTGCACCCATCCCGCCGATAACAGACGATTACCAGTTGGTTTCGTCTAGATCGGATCGGCCCCAGTGCCCCGATGATCGTCTATGGAACTGGATTCAAAAACCCAACTTGTGCACAAGTTGTTCGTGACCATGCGTATCCTCAAGTTTTTCAGATTCTCGCAGGTACATATATAGTTACAGATTCAGTCTGTACAGTATCGACTCCCCGAGCCATCAGATTCAGTAAAAAATGAGTATTAATTTTAGAGATATTATGATGTTATCTTGCTTAACTGTCCATTGATGTAGTCCCCTAGTTCGTAAAATTCCTTGGAGACCTTACAGTCCTGAATACTTTCAATGTTCTAATACTTAGCTCTGAACGACTATTTTGATAGCATTCCTGTCTCAACTGAGTGAATCACATATAGTGAAGTGTGATGATTTGTAGCATATATATTAGTGATGAGCATTAAATTAAGGTAACGAGTACAAGTTAGCATATAAGCAGGCAAGCATGCATTTGTTGGAAACATAAGCATAAGGAAACATATAACATAGCCTACCTTAGAACATAAGCCTTTACGTTTAGCACGGGTCTAAATGGTAGTGCGATGAGTGAAGCTGTACAAGGACATACCGAGTGATATAATATGGGGGTGTGCAGTACAATAAGTGAAGAAGTATACTACAAATAGTATATAATGATCTACTCGAGGCATAGCGGGTTCTACTTTCACGAAGCAAAAGCAGCATGCGAGGGTCCAAGTTATAAGCCAAATTTTAGTTCCATGTTCTAACACAAGCAATACAATATAGGATTATTCCCTTAGCTAGGTGTATTGTATTCTTTATTAGTATGCAAGGAGTGATTCACCTAGCGACTAGCATATATCGTCCATATTTTAAGTGTGCTGGATAAGCAAAGACAAGTTCATCGTAGCCATCCACCTTAGCGATGATTCGCCTCGGTCGAGCGATACTCCGAGCGAGCCTTTGAAAGTCTAAGTCTGAACTCCTGAAGGGCCAAAATCTGGAAATCCTTTGCCTATAACGAGTCTTCTCGCTGAGCAAAATGGGTCGGGTCATTGCACTTGCGCCATTTGAATCGGCTGTTCGCTTGAACGAAATGGGTCGTTATATTATACACCACTAAAAAAGTATCATCCTCGAGATTTCCTGAGCGTAAACCATTCTATTACACTATCGAATCTATCTTAAGCATAGCAATCAGTACTATTAGATCCGTTCGAATATAATTTTCTACGCGTTTCTTATATCGTGTCGCGTGTATGATGGGTCTGTCTCATTGAATGACTCTATCATTCAATCCAAGATCTGACTCGGTCTCTACTGCGCCTTAGCGCAGAATATATATCGCTTAACGGGGGGTATAATATGATCCAACTTAAATGATGATCACGGGCTGAGGCAAACTTATCCAAATTGTTATACTCGTTCATGCGAATCTAACATATTCACTTGCACTAGCATTCGCGATCAGCATATCGTGAGTCTAGATCGTGTACATATTTAAAGTATCCCTCAAACATATGTATGTCAACCAACTTAGCGATAGCGAAGTCTTTGCACTCGAGTTCAACATATCATTGAGTCTTATATCGTGCACACTTTCAAGGCGTCCCTCAAACATATGCATTCAACCAAACTTAGTGATAGTAAAATCGGACAAGCTACTTGCAAAAATCTTAAGGGTTCTCGTCATACGGATCATGATGATACTTCCAACAGGGCCAATAAAATCTAAGTCATTCTAATCCCACTCAAACCAAGCATTGCATTACCATTAAGCATGATATATCTGATCAACCGACTAGAGTCCATATCCACTCGTGTCAAACATAACACACACTTACTATTCCAAGTCTAACTCTTAAGTCTTGCTATCCCAGTTCTATGGCTTGTTCAAGCAATATACTAAAGTTGGTTACACAAGTTCGTTCACTTGGCATGGTCGTCTGCCTAATTACTAGGTTAGATCACAAGGTCATAGGTACAAGTTCAAGCACACGATTAATCATGTAAATTTATCGCACGATGCTCGTCCCAATTCCTAAGGTCAAACCATTATTTATTTGTACGAAATATTCTACCCAAGCTCGTTTTACTCAGATTTCTAAACATCAAGCACATATCATCCTACACACATTAACACATTCGTTTACGAAGGGTTCGAGTCCGTTCAGTCAAATCCATGATATATCCAAGTTGTATGACAAGCCTAGCAATTCTCATAGTCTATTAGTCTATCTTCTTCAAACATATTTGATAGAATATAATTATCCATTAAGTCTAGACCACCAAGCCATGATTCAATTCTAAATCTTTGATCTCAATCATAACTCTAAGTCGTCTGAAACCATCAAGCGAATCTTACTCCAGATCCTAGACTAACTCATCCTTAAAATACTTCTGATTCACTTGTATTCCCAAATTTGTCTTATCGTGTCAAACCATAATTCAAGACGATCCATCAGTTGTCATGCTCCGGTCTCTCGCAAGTTCGATCATCCTCGTTGGACGTGAGATCACCACGCCAACGCTCCCGCTGGATAATCGTCCTAATTTAGGAGTGACACATCTACGAGAATGGAGTTACGCTCGCACAAGAAAAGAATACCGAACATTATGGTTATCATCAAAAAGATCGAGATACCTTATCATTTCACTTTGCTCCATCCAAGATATATATAAAATCCATCAAGTCATATCCGTTCATGGCGTGATTATAATTCGTCTAGCAAAACTATCCAACATCAATGTTACCATTTGATAATCCATAGTCTACTCCTGGCATTCCTCAAATAACAAAGTTTTAAATATTCAAGCCAAAGTCTATCCACTTTTGATACGTTCCATTCATCGAGTTCGTTTGAATAATCATCGAGCATGTTCACGTGAGTTTGATCATCCCCGCCGGCCGTAAAATCACCATACCGGCGCTCCCGCAGGATAATCGTTCTCGGCTGGGACTGATTATTGAGAGTTATCTTTCAAACTGGATTCAAAATTATTCTTCCAAACTCCAAATCATATCCGTTATCTCTTATCTCTTTCATCGAACCACAATATTCCTTTATAAGGCTAACTTCTATTAAGCGATATCCTACTCAAGTTTCAATCTATTTAATTTAATTTAAAATCGCTCACACAATCCATCAAGTTTCCACCAAGTTTTCTTAACCAAGTTATCAATTTTATTTCCTTGAATCCCTATTCAATATAGCATTATCACTTATTCAAGACATTCCCAAATTGTTCAAACCAACTATCGCACGAGACCTATGAATTTGTTTGAATATTTGCAAAATAATCTATACACACCACTCAGGAATCGAGTCGCCCAATTAAATCCTCAATCGTGTTCTCATCACTCACTAGTATATTCACCAAGTCGTTCTTTGGAATTCATGCCCGATACCTAAGTATCGCCTGATAAATCTTAGTCTCGTATATATCATGTTGATAGTCATCCAAGTAAACAATATCTGATTTGTATCTGTCGACATAAAATACTGTCTGAGCTATTTCTCAAAATTCAAGCACGATCTCTATATTCGCCTTAGTGATAAACTGATAATATTTCTATCGGTTGTCATTCTAAATCTGACTTATCTTTTCCTGAATGATATCCCAATCTCACTTGCAACTAGCTTGCACCAAAAGGGTCTTGGCATACGATACTCAATACAACTTAGCCAAAAGGCTGTGTGCATAGCTAACCGTCCGAACGATATTCTATTCTGCACACTAACCAGCTGGATAATCATGTATAGGTATTCAGGTTTGCCCATAACTTACAAATTCTAGCACGAGTCTATTCTCACAAAGTCTAACACAGGCTGGGACAAGGGTCTTTTCATCACTATCCAGTACAAGCAATCATATCATTCACACATACTTTTAAAATTATTTAAACTTATTATATAGAATATTCCATCAGGTCAACGAGAGAGAGAGAGAGAGTGTATGCACATAACCCATGAATGAGCTTTTAAAACTGAGAAAATTGATAAGAAGTTCAAAGGCGTAAAGCCATGCACTGATACCAATATATCATGCCCCGATCTCCCGCAGGTAATCGGCCATCCTCGCTAGGCGCGATCATCGTGCCAGCGCTCCCGTGGGACAATCTTTCCCATCTGGACGTGATATCGCACTAACATAAGATGTGCCCATGCAAGGCCATGATCCGAACAGGCGATAAAATAACTAAGCCACAGAGTCGCACAGATAGTCCGAATGCAGCAGAATAAGAAACAAACAGGCAATTGGTAACAAGTTAACAAAGTCTTTAATAGTAAAAGCAGTGAATAACACAAGTATAAGAGTAAAACAAGCACTTTATTAATATTGAACAAGTGTTACAAGCAACACTAGGTCGAGATTACAAGTCGCTGAAGCTCACTCTCTCTTGAAACAATAAAAGTGTGCCAAGTGGCTACAATTTTTGGAATGACACATAGGCAATGTTCTAATATTATGTCTTGTATATGTGCTTCAGTTCCAGACGCAATATTCCAAGGCTCCAGCGTGAACTCCACGCCTTAGCACGCACGAAGGGGATTTCTGCATCGAATGAGGTTCTTCCGTATCCTGCAAGCAATCTGGTGGATTATCAGCACATGAATGCACTGGTGGGGAGGCTTCTCGCCCGTTCGACAAATCCAAACACGTTATAAAGGTTCCGTGCACCATCTATTAAGTCATCTTTCTAGTCTTGCCTTAGGATCAGTTTTATGGCATAATAAAAAGCCTAACTCGTATGGCAGTACGCCATACGATATATGAGTAATACGGCGAGACTTACCAACTTATCATTCGTCCTTCCTTGTCCAATGATAAAATCAAGTTAAACCAAATAAGAGCATATATAATAATATCCAGGGACAATAGCATAAACAAACACAAGTGTCGTGAGCGAGGTTCTATTTCAGAAGCACGAATTATAGGGACTACTTAGGTATTCAGATATAGTTATAGGTACAGGGGTGTTACTCTGAGCAGTCGCCTATAATGCAGTGACTCAGCAGGTTGCCACAATCGAGTCAACTTAATCTATATAACAAAAGGTCACTGGCATGACTTCCATAGTTGACAGTGTAGTCTCAAGATGAAGATGGTGTGCAAGCAAAATATAATACGGGCGGTATTGCACCCATCCCGCTGATAACAGACGACTACCAGTTGGTTTCGTCTAGATCGGATCGGCCCCAGTGCCCCGACAACCGTCCACGGAACTGGATTCAAAAATTAACCTTGTGCACAAGTTGTCCGTGACCATGTGTATCCTCAAGTTTTCCAGATTCTCGTAGGTACAGATACAGTTACAGATTCAGTCAGTACAGTATCGACTCCCCGAGCCGTCAGATTCAGTACATGTCAAGTACTAATTTTTAGAGATATTGCAATATTATCTTGCTTAATTGTCCATTGATGTAGTCCCTTAGTTCAAAAAATGCCTTGGCGACCTTACGGTCCTGGATACTATCAATGTTCTAATATTTGGCTTGGAACGACTATTTTGATAGCCTTTCTACCTCAACTGAGCGAATCACAAATAGTAAAGTGCGATGATTTGTGGTATGCATATAATTGACAAGCATTAAATCAAGGCAACGAGTACAAGTTAGCATATAAGCAGGCAAGCAAGCATTTGTTGGAAATATAAGCATAAGAAAACATATAGCATAGCCTACCTTAGAACATAAGCCTTTATGTTTAGCACGGGTAATGCGAGGAGTGAAACCATACAGGGACATACCGAGCGACATAATCTAGGGGTGTGCAGTGCAACAAGTAAAGAAGTGCACTACAAATAGTATATAATGATCTGCTCGAGGCATAGCATGGTCTACTTGCACAAAGCAAAGGTAGCATGTGAGGGTCCAAGTTATAAGCCAAGTTTCTTTTCCATGTTCTAACACAAGCAATACAATATGGGATTATTCCCTTAGCTAGGTGCGTTGTATTATTTATTAGCATGCAAGGGGTGATTCACCTAGCGACTAGCATGTATCGTCCATATTTTAAGTGTGCTGGCTAAGCAAAGAGAAGTTTATCGTAGCCACCCACCTTAGCGATGAATCGCCTCGGTAGAGCGATACTCTGAGCGATCCTTTGAAAGTCTAATTCTGAAGGGCCAAGTCTGGAAATTCTTTGCCTCTAACGAGTCTTCTCGCTGAGCAAAATGAGTCGGGTTATTGCATTTGCACCATTTATATCGGTTGTCTGCTTGAATAGAACGGGTCATTACACTTCATCCCCATCAAGTGTGTAAGCACAATGTGCGCTTCTCTTCCATAAAAAATTAATGAAAGTCATTATCTGTATTCCAGGAGTTTAAAATATACAACAGATAATGGATCCTCAAAATCTCCCCAGTGGAGCAATTCTCAAGTCTATCCACACTTTAGGGTAGACCACTCATAATCAGTTCTCTTGGGCAATAGTTCACGTCAATATCACCTCTGAACTACTGTCCTAACAGTTCTCCCCAGCTGAGTTTTCCATGTCCATATTATCTCTGAGCAAACCTCTCTATATGACTATTGATTGTCACATCCATAATACCTCTTATATCGGTCATCATCTAAACTTATCACCTGTACTTAAGTCTAAGTAAGCCAGCGGTGTTAAGGCCACTAAACCTATCACGTCTATATCACCTTTGATAGGGTTCCGTTTTGAACTTATTATTTGTACTCAGGTGCGCAAGAAGTAATGAGGCCACAAAATCTATAACGTCCATATCACCTCTGATAGGATTTTGTTTCAAACTTATTACTTGCACTCAAGTGCACAAGAAGTAATATGTCTACCAAAGATCCCCAAGTGGGATGTCCTCAACAAAAGTAAATACTTCACGTCCATATTACCTCTGAACTATGAGCTTCACATGTTCCCCATCCAAAAAAATAGCCATGTCCATATTACCTCTGGCTCATTTCCTTTTTCTTCCACAAAAATACCCCACCATGATCGTACTTAGCAAATTTGCTTGACTATCGGTTATACACCACAATATCCTTACCATCACAGATAATGTCTCCATCGAACCACCTTAATGGAACTACTTTTACCTATCACGTTCATACTACCTCTGATAGGGCTTAGCGTTATCCCCGTTATGATAATGTACTACGTCCATATTACCTATGGTATAAATACTCATAGCCAAGACATTCACAGCAATAAAAAGAGTTCTAAACAGAAAGCCCCGGGTGGGATGACTAGACCCACCACTTCCACACATCCTGGCCGCATACGGAAAGAAGCTACAGTGAGCTAGGTTAGAAGATCGCGAACAATCCTTCGGGTAATGTGCTATTTCGAAACAACGGCAATTATGATATCCTTTCATGCTCCATGGGGACTCGAGCAATCCGAGAAAGCCTATTGATAAAATACGCTAATTCTGATAGTGCAAAGCGCGAACAAAGAGACCAAGTCCGCAGCACCGAATAGTCACCTATTCCAAGTTAAGTAGCCACATCTGATAGGCCAACATAACCCGATGAGCCAAGTGAACAGATGTGTCAAGCGGAAGGATACTTCACATATGCGCCATTTCAGTTGCTGTTGTTATCTCTTTCATGTTTTTGTTCAAAGTATTCTGAACTTAAAAATATTACAAAGTTTAAAGTTCAGAAACTTTGACGGCGGTCTTATAGAAGCATAAAAAAATCTCTACCATACACAAACAATAATCAAAGGCCATACGCCATAGTGATCAAGCCCCATGCGCTATAATGATCCAGTGTCATACGTCGACCGTTTCATAACTAGTGTTCCCATGTGCCAACAGTGCCTTATGCCACTAAGTAACTAGTGTTCCCATGCGTCAACAGTGCCATGCGCCACTAAGTAATTAGTATTCGCATGCGCCAGCAATGCCATGCACCACTACTCCCTCAAGCATCCCCATGTGTCAAGCAAAAGGACACTTAACATATGCGTTATTGCAATTCCTGCTGTTATCTCCTCCATGCTTCTGTTCAAAGTATTCTAAACTTAAAATAAAACTTTTAAAGTTTATAAACTTTGAAGGAGATCTTGTAGAAGTATAAAAATTATGCAGGCCGCATAGAGCTCATGTCCCCTCAAATTGAAAGCATACCGTGGAGGGGACACATAGAGCCCATACGGCCCGAACAACTAAGGAGTTTGAAACATAAGAAGAATCTATGTGGCCTGAAAAACCATGAAATAAGGGACCGCATGAGATTCTCTGACACGACACTCAATGCCTGTCAGAAGTTCTGACAAACCACTCATCAACTAGAGTGCTTCGAGAATCGTGAGAGAGGCAGCGGCTCATAAAAAGATGAAAGATCATATCAATATATTAATAAATTCGTTAGATGTGTCATGCTACATGTTTCCTCATATGCGGCTACGGCCTTACGCAGCCTCATTATCATGCGGCCAAAGTATCCATTTCGACCAAGGCCAGACGAGAGATCGCATGCAACCACAATGCCATACGGCCGAAGTGTCCATAAGACCAAGGACAAAGGAGAGCACATATGCGACCAAGACGCTATGTGGCCTTGTCATTATGAGACCAAAGTATCCAATCGACCAAGGCCAGACAAGAGCTTGCATGCGGCCATAATGCCATGCAGCCGAAGTATCGATAAGACCAAGGCCAAAGAAGATCACATATGCGGCCAAGACATTATATGACCAAGATATTATACGGACAAGATGTTACACAGCTTTCAACTTGCAAGATCTGTCTATTGCAACCAAAAAGATCTTCACGTAGTTAGTGCTGATTATGTGTCCAGCTGACTGAGTCACGCATATGAGGGAGTTGAAAACAATTCTAGGATCTTATCAAACAACATATCTTAGCCGAAGTCGCGTGGCAGTTTTCCCATAGCATGCGACTACATTTGCAACCGTATTTGTTGAAGGATCCCCCTACGGCCACAAAACAAAAGTATTTGTGGCACCTATAGCCCATCAGCATGATGGCTATAAATAGGAGAAACTTGGACGTTCCAAATGGGCTAGCTTTTCTGCTTCAGAGACTATACCCCCCCAGGCGAGCTACGTACATGCACATAAGATCAAGAGAGAGAAAAGAGAAGAGAGCATCCTTATCCCCTCATCAGACCATCAACGGCATAAAAGAGTCACTGCAGTATTGGATCACCATCATCACGTTTCCCAGATCAAAAATATTAAACTTAGATTTTCTGTCTATGATTTCTTTGTACTTTTTTTTGGTTGTTAAGCAAAAGTTCTTAAACTTACTTTAATGTCTAACAATATTATCTCCTTATTGCAGAGTTTTTGGATATTTTTTAGAGGAGTTGCCAAGATTGTCGCCAAACAGGGATATTGAATTCTCTACAGACTTAGTGCTAGGAGTAGAGCCAGTATCATAATATGTCTATAGGATCAACAACAGTGAGATGGCAGAACTAAAGAAGCAGGTGGATGAGTTGTAGGATAAGGGGTCTATAAGATCTAGTTTATCGCCTTGGGGAGCTCCGGTATTATTTATTCCAAAAAAGGATGGGTCGTTGCAGATGTGTATCGATTACAGGGCATTAAAAATCTCACTATCAAGAACAAATACCCGATATCAAGGATTGATAATCTTTCGATCAGTTGAGCGACGTGAAGGTATTTTACAAGATAGATCCGAGGTCAGGCTACCATCAAGTGAAGGTGAAAAAGGAATACATTTCAAAGACTATTTTTTGAACTCGTTATGGCCAATACGAGTTTATTGTAATACTATTTGGGTTGACTAATGTCCCAATGGTATTCATGAACTTGATGAATAAGGTATTCTACCAGTACCTTGATAAGTTAGTAGTGGTGTTCATTGATGATATTCTCATCTACTCGAAGATGCCAGAGGAGCACGAGGAGCATATGAGGATTGTATTAGAGACCCTTTAATAGGAGAAGCTATATGGGATGCTCTTGAAGTATGAGTTTTTTAGCCCAGGTGGAGTTTCTTTGATATGTCATGACTGAAGAAAGGATTTTTGTGGACCCAAAGAATATTGCAATAGCTGAGTCATGGACTACACCAAGTACAGTTGTAGAGATTTAGAGTTTCTTGGGTTTGGCAAGCTATTAAATAAAGCTTGTGAAGGACTTTTCCAGGATTGCAAAGCTGGTGACCAGACTCATCAGGAAGGATATGGAGTTTGTATGGACCGAGGAGTGCCAGGCTGCCTTTGATGAGCTGAAGAAGAGGTTAACTATACCTCATATTTGACATTGCCATCGGAAATAGATGGATTTACTATCTATTGTGAAGCTTCTGGGAAGGGTTTAGGTTGTGTTCTTGAGCAGAACAAGAAGGTGATTGCCTATGTTTCCAGGCAATTACATCTATATGAGAAGAACTACCCTACCCATGATTTGGAGTTGGCAACGGTTATTTATGCTCTGAAGCTGTGGAAATACTATCCGTGTGAAGAGCGTGTGAAGATCTTCACTGACCATAAAAGCTTAAAGTATGTATTCAACCAGAAGGAGCTAAATATGAGGCAACGTCAATGGCTGGAAATGATGAAGGACTTTGATATATTCTTATGGTATCATCTAGGGAAGGCCAACGTAGTTGTCAATACCTTGAGCAGGTATCCGGTAGCTATGTGTTTGACAATATTCTTGCATCTGTTGGCAGATCTAGATAACTTGGGCATCGAGGTAGTAGTTTATGGGATTGAGATACAGATGTAGGGATTGCAGATTTATTCAGAGATTATGTACATGATCAAGTCAACACTGTATCAGGATGTGACTCTTTGGAGAATCAGATGTCAAGTGCAGGCTGGATTGATGGATAATTTTACCATTGCTGAGGATGGTTCTTTGAGGCACGGTACTAGATTGTATGTGCCGAGTGAAGATCTACGGGAGGAGGTATTATAGGAAGTGCATTGTTATCAATATTATATGCATCCAGGTGCCAACAAGATGTATAGGGATCTGAGAGAGCATGTGTGGTGGTAAGGTATGAAGCAGGAGGTGGCACGCTTCATATCTAGATGCTTAGTGTATCAGCAGGCCAAGGCAGAGAGGCAAAGGCAAGGTTGATTATTTCAGCCATTACCTACTCCAAAGTGGAAGTGGGAGCATATCACTATAGAATTTGTTCTCAGGCTTCCATGTTCTCTATGAGGGAAAGACGTAATTTGGGTCATCGTTGACAGGTTGACCAAATTGGCCCAGTTCTTACCATTAAAATTGGGTTTGTCTACGGAGAAGCTAGTATAGATGTATTTGAGGAAGATCGTCAGGCTGCACGGGGTTCCAGTGAGCATAGTCTCGGATCAGGATAGTCAATTTATATCCCACTTTTGGAGGAGTTTGCAGGCTAGCTTGGGTACCTAACTCAAGTTTAATACCGCATATTACCCTCAAACGGATGGACAATCGTAGAGGACTATTCAGATACTTAAGGATATGCTCCATACCTATGTTCTCGACTTCAGGGTTCGTGGGAGGACTGTCTTCATTTGCTAGAGTTTGCTTATAACAACAGCTACCAGACCTGTATAAAGATGTCACCATTTGAGGCTCTATATGGTCGAAGGTATCGTACTCTATTATCTTGGGAAAATGTTGGAGAAAGAGCTTTGTTGGGGCCTGAGATAGTTGTAGATGCTGTAGAGAAGGTAAAGTTGATCAGGGATAGACTTCGGGTGGCGCAGGACAGACATCGGCATTGGGCCGATAGCCACCGGAGACCATTGAAGTTTGAGGTATAGATTTTGTGTTTATGATTTTTTTGCTTTAGATTGTGTGTTAAGGCCTTGTCTTGTTCTAGGTTGGTGATCTGGTGTTCCTGTAGATTTTTCTGATATGAGGCACGATTTGTTTCAGTGGAAGCAGAAAGCTTAGTTCAAGGTTCATCGAACCTTTCAGTGTTCTTGAGAAGGTCGGTGCAGTGGTCTATCGACTAGACTTGCCGCCTACACTGGAGAAAATACACAACGTGTTACATGTGTCACAACTGAGATGGTACGTGGCAGACCTTAGCCATGTATTGGACCACTCGGAGATCGAGGTGGGCCCGACTCTCAGCTATTCGGAGCATCCGGTGGAGATTTTTGATAGCAGGAAAAATGTGCTGCGGAACCAGACGATTCCTTTGGTTCGTGTATCATGAAGGCATCACTCTCCGGGTGAGTCTTCCAGGAAAAGGGAAGAAGAGATGCACGAGCGATACCCCTATCTTTTTGAGCCGTGAGGTATTCTTCTTTCTTTTTGTGCTTGTTCTGTTTTGGTGTTGGTTTTATCTTTTTATTTTAAGGACGAAATTATTTAAGGAGGGTAGACTTGTAACCACTTAGAATTAGGAGAGGGGTATTTTTTGTCATTTTACTATTGATTGATATTATGTTAATAATACATATAGTTATAATAATATTGATATTAGTTCGTGCGCTAACTAATTAGTATGGACTAAGTGTTAGTTAGTGCCAATTATATTAGTTCATGACATAGTTATCTAAAATTAATTAATTTAGTTATTATGGATATAATATTCCCCTAATAAGATTAGATACCCTTCCATTACTAAAAGATTATATTAATGACAACTCTAGAATTTAATTAGAAGAATGGAGAGGGCATTTTGGATATTGTGGGTTGCACACAACCCTAAGGAGGTGGCCGGCCCTAATATTTAGGCATTAGCACCCACTAATTAATATATTACATTATTTTCTCATCCCCAAATTAACTTCTTCCCTAATCCAACTCAATTTTCTACCAAATTTTACTCAAACCACTTCCAATTCCACTCATTCTCACCACCATGGAGGTTTAGAGCATTGGAGAGCACGAGGAGGACCATTGGAGAGGAGCTTGCTAGGAGATCGTGTCCAATTCACTCATTGTATCCATTTGGAGGAGTGTTATTGGGATCCAACTCCTAATAGGTATAATTTCACTTTTTTTATCAATTTTAATATTATAATACTCATTTGAGACTTTAGAAACCCGCCCATATCCATGACCAACCCACTAGACAAAGAATTATATGGTATTATCCTCAAATCTAGAAGATATATATGTTTTGTGTCCATTTTGGTGGAATTCCGAATTTATGACCACCAAGTGTTTGTCACATATTTTAATGTGGATATTGGTGTCTAATTTGGGTTTATGGGTGTGTCATTGTGTCAACAATTGGATATATAGAGCCCGTATCATGATACACCATGATAAGTATCGGTAGGTTTAATTATTTAGGGGTTTTGAGCCAATAGGTGTTAATTCCTATTAATTGCATTATAATTACTCTTCTAGCTATATACACGTCATAAATTATATGTATTTTTGTTTTTATTAGTTGTGAGGATGAGTATCTTGATGGTGTCGATGTTGGAATAGAGTATCATAATACTCGGTGTGGAATACTAGATTGTCCATGCCAAGTATTTGATACTTGGTAGTGTTGTGTATTAGTGTGAGGAGATATGATACTTGGCAGCATGGTTTTGGTAGTATAAAGGTGTATGGAGGAGTATCCATATATATATCATTAGTGTAGGTATGTGATGTGGTTTGTATTATCTGTTTTGTAGTGTTGTATTTGAGGATTTAGTGGGTTGTTAGGTTCAGTTGCAAGTGTGAGGAGAAGTGAGCATTTGGTTCTGAGTTATAGTTGGTGTAAGGTGGGTTTTTATGCAGTAGGGAGACTATGTTGCAGTGTGGGACTGTGGTGTAATCATGCTGGCAGCATCATGAACTGCAGCAAGATGCATTGCATCAATATGCACTTGCAAGCAACACAGAAACCACAGTGATGTTGGGTGACTGCAGGCAGTGTGTGCTCGAGGGGCAGTTGCAGTGAGGGAAGTCTTAGTATGCAAAGGAGAGGCAATATACAGGCTCGGGTTAGCAGTGAGATAAAATAAAGGTTGGTTGTGTAGCAGCTTGTTATGTCAAGAGTATGAGGGAGTGAGGGGGGAGTATCAGTCCTTAGATCAAGTATTTTAGAAAGAAAGAAATTCTGCAGTGGCTTGGGTCAGGTCTCAGGCGCAGGCCTGAAGAGGGGGTTTGTTCAGTCACTACAGAGGGAGTTGAAGGGGGAGCGTGTACTGCTGCAAGTTGCAGTGAGGCATGACTGGGGACAAGTTTTTGCAACAAGCAGTGGCAGTCACTTGGGCTCGGGTCTACACTGCTTGTGCAAGGAAATTCAGTAGTGACCTGGTTCTGGTGTCAGGTAGAGTATGGGGGATAGAGCAACAGTAGCAGTAGCAACATATAGGGTGTCAACTGGATGTTAAGTCCTAAGAGTTAGTGTATATCAGTGTGTGTTAGTGTTAGTTTTGTTGTTGGTGTTTTACAAGTGAGAAGCTAGTGCCAGTGAGTATAGTGTTAGGTAGAGTTGAGTATCAGTGTAAGATCAGTGAGGATTAAGTGTGAGTGTTAACAAGTATGTATCCTAGGCAAGTAAGTAATTAGGAGCATATCGAGTTATGCTAGGTAAGGTATTGCTTCATATTTAAGGCACTGTGTATCATAGTAACTAGGTATCCTATGATATGGATATCATTGAGATATAGCTAAAGTATTATAAGTTGAGGGTAATAGGCTAAGGGGTGTGTATGTGTATATATATATATATATATATATATATATATATATATATATGGTATCTATTATACTCATTAGAAGCATAAAATTATGACCCAAATGCTAAACCTAAAGGACCAAAGCGTACTTTCTTGAAGTTTAAAGCAGTGGAGTAATTTATGTGATTTGCCTCAACATCGTACTATGCTGCCGTTCATCCAATACAATACGGTGGCGTATAATCTTCATGTTCCCCAATATTTAAAGCGATAAACTTGACAGTTGACAGACTGGCACAGCAGTTGAGAAGATTAAGTCATTAAATACAGAAGATCTCTGAACACACAGACCCAGGTTGTCATTTAGCGACCGAGCAAGGCTGCTACTTTGTCTCAGTACACCAACCTTCCTGCTTTGCCATAGTATGCCAAGGCCGCTACTTACTCTTAGTACGCCAGCGTTGCTACTTTGTCTTAGTATGCCAAAGCTGATATCTTTGCCAGAGTACGTCGATGAACTATCTTTGACAGAGTACGCAAATGTTGCCACGTCAGAAGCTGCCGTCGAAGTCTGACACAGCAGTCGATAAGATCTGGTCATTAATGCAGAGATATTTTGGCATGCTGACCCAGGTTGTCGTTTAGCGACCAATGCTGCCATCTCAGTCCGAGTATGCCACTATTGTTGCTTTGCTATAGTACGCCAATAGTGCAACTTTAGATAGAGTACGTCGTTGATGTTCTCTCTTTCTGAAAATACTAATATTGATACTTTAGCAACAGTAAGCCAATGGTTCTATCTCTCACTGAGTAAGCCAACATTAGTAGTTCAACCTGAGTATGCCAAAATTGGTAGTTCAACCTAAATACGCCAACACTTATATTACAGCCAGAGTATGCCAGTGTGCCAATAAATTTGTCTCTTCAACCGCAGTATGCCAATATGTTATTCTACCCCAAAGTATGCCAACAACTGACAATGAGCAGTTATGATGACCTATATTTCATGCCATAATTTTCGTGGAACATGCATAACTAACTGCAACCACGGCCTGAGCCTTCCTCGTATAGGGAGCTACATATTAAACTAGCAGTGAATTATGCACCCACCATACAGAACATGGGTGAAAAAACCCTTAAAAGTACATGCACAAATGAGCAAACATAGTGTATATTACTCATTTGTACGCACACTCTTCAGTAAATGTTTCAATGTTGAGCGGCTATAAATATTGAATTAGTTTATTTTCTACACACACAGGCTTACAGAGTGAGAGTTCACAGAAGCTTGTTGCTGTTGTTGCTAGTCTTCTTCTCTAATTGTTCGTGTGTTCTTGCATTCTTCACTATCAAGTGGTCCAAGGAGTAAAGTGATCGACTGTAGATCATATCTCCATATTGTACTTTAGATTCTTGTATAGGATTTATTGTACCTCTTTTTCTTTTCTTTCAAGTTTCTAAAACAAAGTTTGAACAACTTTTGGTTTTTGACAAATAACTCAAACCTAGGTTATGACCTAAATACCTAGAATAAGCCTAGTATTAGCTAGTAGTAGCTAGTATGACTATCTAGACTAAGAAAATAGGTAATATGAACCTAGAAATTGTGTTTTGCCCTAGTTTCAACCTAGTGGCCTAGAAATGACCTAAAAATCTCATTTTAAACTAATTAAACATGTTTATGATTCCAAAACACCAATTGATATGTGTTTGTGGTATTAAACGAAAGAATGAAGATGTATTCAATATGGGGTTTACACAGAACCCGCCTTCTTTGGTTTACAAACAAACTTGTACAATTTGATCCTATACGAGGATATGGGAGTACAATTTATTTAATCTGGGTAAATATTGCTATAGGTATATGATCTGCAGTCGATCACTTTAGCCCTTGGACCATACGATGTTGAAGAAGTGCCGTAGAAGACAGGAAGCAGCTTCGAAGGTTACAGGAGAGGGTGGATGCACGATGCCAAAGTCGTCAATCCCTACTCTTTGCCTGAGCTCCGGGTGCTCTCTCTCTCTCTCTCTCTCTCTCTCTCTCTCGGGTTCGATCTTCCAATTTTTGTCGACCTGGTTCGATCTTCAAGTTTTATGTTTTCCACCTTGTTCCTCATTAATAGAGGTCTCTATTTATAGAGTTTTAGTGACAGTGACCACTCCGTCGGTGTAACAACCGAGGAGTAGAAAGTACAGCACCCTTTTACACAACGGTTAAAGCAACCAATGCCTGCGTATAGATGATCTTTTGAATGAGCATGTGACGCGGGTCCAATTAAGGGACACAATGCGTACAATTGCTACGAAGATCACGACATAAAAGCCACGTAGGTAGGTATCCATTTTATAGAAGAGGTTGGCATAGAAGCCAAATGTCTGTCACCATGGCATAGAAGCCAAATAGTTATCAAACCGGCATAGAACCCGAACAGGCATAGAAGCCGAGTGGTCGTAGAGGCCGAACAGGCATAGAAGCCGAAGGGTCGTAGAGGCCGAACAGGCATAGAAGCCGAGTGGTCGTAGAGGCCGAACAGACATAGAAGTCGAAGGGGCACAGAGGCCTAACAGGCATAGAAGCCGAAGGGGCACAGAGGCCGAGCAGGCTTAGAAGCCGTAGGGGCACAGAGGCCGAGCAGGCGTAGAAGCCGAAGGGGCACAGAGGCCGAGCAGGCATAAAAGCAGAATGAGCACAAATACTGGATGGGTGTAGAAGCCGCTGCGTATCGTACCACAGTGCTGATGTGGACGTCTTAGCCGGAATTACGACTTTTGAAGATATAATCAAATCTCTTGCATTAAATGCCGAGATTTGCCACCATCCTGTGCATTAAATATGGAGGCATGTTCTTTGACGGTCTGCAACCCTTTCTGCGCATCAGTCGCAGAGACGTGCCTCGAGAAACTGTCACCGCTCTGTGCATTAGGCGAAGAGATATGCCTCGAACCCCGTACGGAGTGCAGCTTTTGGCGTAGCAGGCGATTTGTCTACTGTAGAACATAAACAGCTCATGTTTTGCCTGTGTAAAATAAGGCAGCGTATCCTTTTGTGCTTGAAAAAGCAGTTTACGCGAAGGGGATGGCGGTATTTGACATCCTGGGTGGCAGTACAGTGCCATCATTATAGCCGTCGCTTTGGTAGTCGAGCCGTATCCCTTTACCAGAAGTCCAGACGTCAGGTTCATTGCAGGCTCTGACAGGTTCATTGCAGGATCTGACAGGTTTACTTCGGGGAATACGAAGTGTCTCTTGTACACCTCAACGCTGCGTATGAAAGGGGAGGAGTTTTAAGCCCTGGAGGCGATGAAGTACCCTATTTACGCTGAAGCGGCTTGGACGTACTGCCTTACGCGGATGATCCTTTAAGCTTTTATGTTTCACGCTCTGTTCTAGCGGAAAAGGCTCTGTTGCACGCTTGATGGCTCTTAAGGCCTCTGCCTATGCTGCTCTGCACCGATATGCCGCGTATAGTCATCCTACAGAGTTTTTATGCTTCTACAAGACCCCCTTCAAAGCTTTCAAATTCCTCGGAAGTTGGAACGCTTTGAATAAAGCATGAACCGTACCTCGTGACTCAAAACGTTTCTGAATGGAGCGTTGAAACGGTCGATGCCATCTTTATGGCAGATTTATTGGGGATCGGTGTGACCCCTTTCGCCTATAAAAAGGCTGGGGGAGTTAGCCTGTTCTCCCCATATTTTTATCACCACGCAGAGATGATCGCCGGAGTTCGCCGGGTCGATTTGAGGAAGAAGGAGATCATTTTCTTCCAGCGTGTAAGGAGCCGAAAAAGACGGTGTCTTCGAGCAAGTGTCCACTGCAACGATGGATCATGGAAGGATATCTTAGCCTCCCTTGCTCGGGATAATCAGCAACTTTATATGGCTGTTCTTCCAGGAGAAGGGAAGGGTCGTATTAGACCACACTGCTTGCAAGTGGCGCCCTCTCCTGTTATACTCTCGGGGATGAGAGAGAAGATAAGCTGTAACAGCCGTCTCCCCGGACTGAGTTGGGTTTAATACCTCAACCCAATCCGCCATGGCGCACAGAGCATGGGATCTGCATAATTTATGCAAGCCCCAACTCTTTCGTTCTTTCGCCACTGATCATCTCCTTCGAAGAAGAGGAAGACCCGCACCGATGCGAGAACCCGGTAGAACGGATCCTGGGGGCGATCTTCCAACGACGGTGCTGAGGAAGCCCTTTGTAGACAGAGTTTCCCTCAGATTTAATCATAAAAATGAAAAGAAAACCCTTGTAGATTGGATTTCCTTCATATGTAATCATGACTTTAATCTTTAATAAGAATCGTCTTGCTTCTCCATATGATCATCTTGCTATACGTTGCTGTGAAGTCTGAATATGTGTAGCTTCGACACGTCTGATTCTGTACGCCGACTCTGTAGAAAGAGTGCTAGGTCCTGTCCTTCACGCATAGCGAATAGTCCATAGAACGCTTTGTTGAGCATTTTGAACATTTTTTAGACTGTCTTGTTGCTAGGACTGAGGAACCGCGTAGAGCTCTAAACTTCTGATGAACAAAATTTTTGTTCAGACTTCATCTTCAAGAATGACTTCTCAAAAAATCCTTTAGAACAGGGTCGAGAAATGACTGTCTAACTAAGTTGCCATCTTTTGATAGACGAGATATTCAGACTGGAGTCTGGATAAACCTCCAATTAACCCGAGAAGAGTAATTTCTCAATGTTTGAACTCTTGTATACTTCGGGTACTTGGGATATGTTGAGGTCCAGAAGGAGTATCTTCTGTGTGAACTCCTGTAATCGACCGCCTTGAGTTCGGATATACGGAAAGTCAGATATCCGTAGCGTAGATGAGCTGAAAATCTTGAGTTCGTAGGCCTGTTGAGCGTAGAAAGCCACCGAGCGTGAGATCATCGATTTGGAGCTGCTGAGCATGAAGTCGTAGGTTTGTAGCCTCTCGAGCGTAAAAGCTACCGAGCACAAAGGCATCCGGGCATAAAACCATAGACTGATAGCTTGCGAGCATAGAAACGTAGATCTGTTGCTGTCGGGCGTAGAAAGCTCCTTAGCGTAGAACTGTAGATTTGTAGCCTGTGAATGAAAGAAATCTTCCGAGCGTAGAGGTTGCGGATTTGTTGCCTTCGAACGTAAACTAAGCGCCACCGAGCGTGAGATCATCGATTTGGTACCTGCTGAGCGTAAAAAGTCATAGGTTTGTAGCCTCTCGAGCATAAAAGCTACCGAGCACAAAGGCATCCGGGCGTAAAAACCATAGACTTGTAGCTTGCGAGCATAAAAATGTAGATCTGTTGTTGTCGAGCGTAGAAAGCTCCTTAGCATAGGAACCGCTGACCTGCTTTTGTACGAAAAACTCTTCGAATTTGCTGACTGTCCGTCTTTCGAGAGTAGCGGGCTGACGTAGTACCCAATCATAACCAAATATTTAATTTGCGAGATTCGGTTGGGGTTTCGAGAAGCCGCCTGAGGATTCGAGGAGTCGACCCAAACTCTATATATATCCCAAGCTTCTGGAGAGAGAAACTTTTTATCCGTCTTCTGCGAGAGAGTGCTTTGATTGTTTAAGTTTTTTCCCCTCGTACTTTCTCCGAGCACTCCAGGTTTCCAGTAATGGTGCCGAAGCAAACTCTCTCCACCAAGGGAAAGAGCATAGGCTCTTCTTCTCGTGCTTCTGCCCCGACGAGAGAGTCTTCGGTCGGGCGATGCGAACTTCCTTCTGAGCGAAGGATCCTGCCGATGAGTAGCGCACCCGATCTTAGAGGTATAGCCATCGGGAATGACAAAGAACGATGAAAAATCCTTCGCACACGTTGAACGTGACTGCGCTAGGTCATCTTCTGTGCTGATAGCCTCTTTGAGGAAGATAACGCACGGAGACGTTTTCATCTTTTATGCCCACATTTCTAATGTGTCAGCATAAAAACTCCATGTCTTCGTAGTTATGAGCGTAAAAGCTCTGGCTGCCGAAGACTTGGTGTATACTGTAAAATTTTAGTTTTACGCTTTGGATGGGACCTCCGGCGTAATAACTAGAATTTTAGCAGTCTGGCGTAAAGCACGGACCGTATACCGCCAATTATGCTTTCGGGATATGACTCCTGGCGTAGGATGACCAAATTTTGTACAGTCTTGGCGTAAAGCACCGACTGTCGCTTCTTGCTCTTTATGTTGCAAGGTTCGTAATGACGTATTTTCCTTGCATTTTTGCAGTCGACTTGCATGAGTCTCCACTGGCCGAGGTGATGGGATCCGCTGTTGGGATGCTGCACTCGAACTACTTGGAGGATCTGTTGCACGTGACATTTTCTATCTCCGGACCCCAGTATCCCGAAGGGAGGGGGATCTTGATATCGGCTCAGGGCGAGCGAATGCTGCTGAGCATGATCAACGGGGAGCCCCTAACGTACGTAAATGGGGAACAGTACATCAAGCCGGCCTTCCTCTTTGGGGACATAATAGACAAGCAGTCCCAGACGAAGCCCAAGAGAGAACCCTAGGTTTTCCCTGCCGAGAGCGTGGTTTTGTATCTGCCCACGATGTCGAGAGATTATCCGATCTCGACTTTCTTCTATGCCACACATCGCAGGAGGATGTCGTGGACGCTGACTCCTGATCTTCACGGGAAGCCGGAAAAGATCTTTCATCTGAAAGGAGCCGACCGGGGGTCGTTCGTCAGCCGCCCCACTGGCGTCGTGACGTTGTTCAGGGGACTGTGCCCGGGCAGCGTCCCGAGTGAAGACAGTTCAGTGATCCAGCCAGTGCAATTGTCGACTTTCTGTAATGACTTCATGGTGCGAGGGAGGGTATACCCCAAGGAGAATCCTCGGTGTAATGGGTGGATCACCCCAACAAATCTCCGATGGTCCTGCCTAGTTGACTGGGCTTTGAAGCATTTTCGGAGAGAGCTGGAAATCATCGGACTGTATGCCACCGTGAGCGTGACGAGTATTGGGTTGCCTCCCAACCCTAACCTCTTTCTGGCGCTGATGGAGCGATACATTTCGCTCATCGGGACCTTCGCCACTCCACTGGGGGAGTTGGGGTTGGCCCTCCACGAAATGGCAGCGATCTCGAGACTGCCGATGGGGGATACCCCGTATGAAGAGTATGTTCCTACCAACCGGGAGTTGGAGGACTCGGATCCTCGGGTTGTGGAGGTGTATCAGGAGCTGATGTGCCACTACCTCGCGTGTACTGTCTTTTATAATGAGCCTTCTGACTTGGCTCACACCACTAAGTGGATGTCCTACCTCTTCTTCCACCGGGCCAGGGCCGTCAAGTCGGTAAAGGTTTTAGGGGATAAGCATGAGCCCGTGAACTGTTTGGCCGTGCTCAGTGCCGAGGTCGTTGAGGACCTTATGGAGGAGGCCAACGCTCCAGATCAGTTTCTCAGTAACGGGGTAGGAAAGTACCCTGAAGGCACTAAGGCCTATAGTTACTTGAGGCGCTGCTGCAGGCCTTTGTCTGAGGAAGCCAAGCTGGTCGGCTTTCTCTCCCTATGGCTGCGTCGAGTAGTGGTGCCTGGCACCGCATCCGCGGACCGTATTCATCGGAATATCCTGTGGCCCACCATCCGTCTGGTGTTCGGGGCAAGGCTAGGCTTGCTTCCTGCCATGGTGTGCCGTATACAGGCTGGACTGCGAGCCATGACTGACGGGTTGCTCGTCGATGAAGCTCGGCGTGAGAGTTTTCCCCGGGTAGAGTTACCATACCTGTACTTGATGGGATGGTTAATTTTTCACAACTCCCGGGTGATGTCTCCCGGTCCTGGTAGCAGCACGGGGGATAGTTTCTTGCTGAACTACAAGGGCTCCCTCTGGAACGTGACCACAGTAGTGGACTGTCGACTGGCGCTGAGCCTTGGTCATTATTGGAAGCTCCTCTGCACCGTCCCTTCTGTACATCGTAATCAGTCGGGAATTAGGCTCGAGGATTTAGGCGGAGAAAAGACCAATCTTTCCCCGGAAGCCTATAATTGGTTGGTCTGCATCAGACCCTCCCATTTGCTGTACAGAAGCGAGGATCATTGCTTCTTCGAGCCTTACTTGCCCAGTCGGTTCGTGAGGCAGTTTGGGTACGATCAGCTGCACGTGGGCGATGCCATCACCAGCTTCAGGTCCCGGGGTAGACTCATTGATGGAGCCAGGGGGTGGCGGTACTTCATCATGGGCTGCACGGGAGCAATCTTTATTGTGCCGGTCGCCACCCTCTCCACGGAGCTGCGCATCCTCTATTCGTATGCTTAGTTCTACATGGCGATCAACACCCTCCATCGTGACTTTGACATGCTTGGAAGCTTCAGGGTGCCTTTCTCCAAGCCTGGGGGAAGAATCGAAGTCCCCTCGGTTTCATCTGACGAGGGCGAGGAGTCCGCCATTCTGGATGAGCCTCTGGTGTCGGTGCCGAGGTGTGAAGTGCCTCCGCCTGCGGGGCTTTGGCGATCTCAGAGAAGCGAAGGGCTTCTGTCTCGAAGCAGACTTCCCTTCGCAAGAGGAAGAAGAAGACGGCTTATCGCCCTCTCCGGATTCCTGGCATTGAAGCTCCTAGAGAGGAACCTGCTGCCTCTCCTGTTGGGAATGTCCTTTTGATTGGAGGTTCCCCGTCTCTCGGAGAGGGACCCTCAGTTTCGGCCGGCGGTGTCGGAGAACTCCTGCTTGAGGCTGCCGTTGCTGCCACTGCCTCCGGTAGTGGAATGAAATCGCCCGTGTGGCCGAGGCAAATGGAAGAATCTTCCTCTAGACCAGCAACAGAGGAAACTCCTGCTGCGTCCGTGAGCATGACCAGCGAGGTTCCAGCTGACGAACCTCGAACACGTCTCGGCGGAGGCTTGGTGGAGCTCCTGGTGATGTCGGTTGGCCCACCTCCTTCTCCAGGTATGACAGTTCGTATTGCGTCATTAAGGCGTGACATAGCTACATCGGCTGCAGATGCGGCATATATACCGTTGGCTACGGGTAAAGGTCATCTTTATGTCTCCTCTTAGAAAGATTACTATCGTATTGATGTCAACTTTCTTGTCCTCTTCTCAGGGGATGGCGTCCATGGGGAGTATAGCGTTGAAACGCCTTCTGGCTCTGCTCGGGCTCCTGACGATGATACAGAGGCGTTCCACTTCGAGGAGGAAATGGCTTCGGGGGCCTGGTCGCCTGGAGTGGTTTCATCATTTCAAGAGGAGGACGAACTCGTCATCGTGACCTCGCCTGTTGTGAGTATGGCGATGACTTCGACCGTTATTGTCGCACCTTCTTCGGTCATACCACCTGTCGAGGCGGTGGCTGCGGCCACCTCGTCTGCAATCGTCCTTGGAGGGGAACTCGCCAATATCGTGGCCACTCCTGGCGTTCAACCAGATCTGGGTGCGCTGACCGAACTGTATACCGGCACCTTCTACACCAATTTGAACACGCTGATAACAATGGTGTTGGCGAAGAATCTGGATTTTGAGAGCTTGAAGAAGGCTTCCCAGTTTTTAATTGGGGCCGTCAGAGAGTTCGGCAATTCCGGGGTAGCTGACGCCCTGGAGGCGATGGTTAATAGGTTGGAGCAACCCATTAACGAATACTTGTAGCTGACTCGGGGCAGTTTTGAAGCCGAAGTCCAGGCCAGATACGACTCCATGACTGCGTGTCACGACCCGCACCCGGTTTAGGGGCACGAGTGCGTGGGTACGTCCAGCCTATGCCGCAGCATCGGCGGTAGAACGCTGTCTAGGTCATGTAACTATATAATCAAACTCACGTAAATACCCAACTCCATAAGGAGACGTGGATATCATAAAAATGTTAGAAATACTCAATCACATAAACTAACGCACGATGAGATATCAAGGCAAGCAAGAAATACAAGACAAATCTAACGACAAAAATCATACCTGCAATCATTAACTTCCAATCCTCAAGTGTGTCAGAGACCAGTCTACTAAGGTCACAGTCTGGAAAAATATTTCCAGTCAGGAAGGAGCAAAGTACATCTCTAAATAGCAGTTCTATATAAATGACATAAACTATGTAGCAGTTCTAGATGGAAATATACTAGATGCATGTATAGGTACGAGAAATGTACAATGAAAGAAATACTGGAAATACTGTAAGTAAATACAGGAAAAGAACAATATGTCAATGAGCAAGAAACCTATGACTAAGTGTGTGAGTACTAGCTTTAACATGTGATCGGCTTGGGAACTTGATCAGGCTGGTTACATGTGATTAGCTATGATTCATGGAAGGTCAGGCTAACCGTTGGTTAGCTATGATGCATGTAGAGGTCAGGCTAATCACACGTAACAGCTATGAAGCATGGAGATGGTCAGGCCGCACCCGACGTGAGATGTGGGGTGAGCTATGATGCATGAAAAGTTGGGTATGATCACATATCTACACTAAAATACTCCCCACCCCCGACTGGTATAGTAGATCCAATCATGGTACGCTATGGCACGGGATTCCCTAGGGAGGTAGCAAATCTCTCCGGGTCTCAGTGTCTGTACATGCACAAGATATCAAGGAAACAAGTCTTGTACAAGCTACACCATGAATAAGGAATAACATCTCATGACGAGATCCGTGTATACCAATCCGTATAACCAACGTGTCAAAATGTAGATATTTACACTAGATACAATGAAACATAGGAGATATCATGAATTAGAAACTAATCAGAGAATGTACTCGCCTTGGGTCCTTAGCTGGTGAATACCGAGGTCCTGTTCCAGAGTATCGCCTGGAGGAACCAACAGTCCTAAAGACATATAATAAACAATACAATATTTGTATCAGAAGCTATACTAAACACACAAGCAAATACTAACTCAGGGGCTATGCCAGTCATGGAACTCAGTCAACTAGGGTTATCTAGTTAGACAGACATCTATAACACATTATACCTATTTAACTAACATTAACACCTACAATATTTACTTGCACCACAATAAATACATATACAATATATATATGTACCATTTAATTCATGCATAATATATATATCTATAGGTTGAACAATATTTATGTACCATATATATATGCCAAAAATATAATTTACAATATATATTATTAAAAATATACCAAGACTAGTACACCAGTTTAAGTTTATACTATGTATATTAGGAATATAATAAAGCATGTACAAAATATATTTTTATACACATATACAAATTATATATGTTGAAAGTATATATAGTATATACAAAACATATATATATATATATATATATATATCAATTAAAACAATACCAATAATGTATATACTAAGTACGTATTTATATTTATATCAACCATATTAAATATATACCTATACATTTTAAACATTAATTAAATACGTAATATACATATACGTATACATTAAATACCTACATACATACATACATTATACTAATTTAGATATACACTATACATTTACATTAAATACATACATATGCATTAATTAACAATAATTAATACTTAAATTACATATATATATTAGTATATTCATTTTCATATACGTATTTACGTATGTATATATATATATATATTCATGTATACACATAATAAAGAAGGAGGGAAGCTCACCGGGGTGGTCGGAGGCCACTGGCCGGAGTGCAGGGAGGAGATGGTGGAGGAGCTGCAGCGGAATGAGAGGGAGGAATGCATGGAAGAGCTCAGCCAGGTGAAGGAATGCAACGTCGGGGAAGAACTCGAAGGAAGTCGTGTTGCCGGAGGGATGTGCTCGGGGTAGCTCGCCGGAGAAGATGATCCAGGGAGGAGATGAGGTCGGGTGAAGAGGAGCAGGGTGGTGGACCGAGGTGAGCTCCGGTCGAGTGAGACGAGGGGGTGGTTCTGGCCGGGTGGCCGGAGCGGATTCAGGTGGAGTGAGTCTCGGGAGGAGGTCGGGATTATGAGCAGTGGAAAGTCGGGGAAGACTCGAGCTGAGGAGGAGAGCAGCGGAAGTGGTGGTGGATTCGGGCCGCGCCGGAGCAGCAATCGGGCTCGACTGTTGGCCGGAGACACAGGCCGAGGTCGGGCTCGAGTGAGGCTGTGACAGGCTCGACGTGGAGGAGGCCGGTGGTTGGCTCTAATGGCGGTGGTGGTTTGAGGAAATGGTGGGAGGCCGGACTGGGGTCGGCTCGAGCGATGGGCTGCGTGGCTGGACTGACGGGGAGCGACTGTTGTCGAGGCCGCTCGACGGGGAGGAACCGGGAGCAGCTTGGTCGGAGAGCTCGACGAGGGCCTGGGGTGGAGGCTGGATGGGTGGCTCAGTGTCGAAGGATGACTGGAGAGCTTGTCGGACCGCCGGGGGAGGCTGCAGTGGTTCGCCGGAGCTAGGCCGAGGACGGGGGCCGGGCCCGGGATGAACAGGGGAAGCTGGTGGTGATGTTTCCCTCTCTCTTTCAATTTAAAACAAAGGGAGGAAAAAGAAGGAAGAAGAAGAAGAATGAAAAAGAAAATGAAGGAGGAAGGAAGAATGAAAGTGGAGGCTACGGTTTTGGGTGTGGGGGGATTCCCTAGGTTTCTTTTTGGGGATTAGGGTTGGATATGACATTAAATAGGGAGAGGGATGAGGTTTATGTAAGGGTTGTGTGGTGATGATGGCTCTATTTTAAATGGATGGCCACAATTTATCATGGAGAAAAATGCAATAAAAATGAGGAGAGAGGTTGGGTTGACTAGTCAAAGCTAGGGGAGTTGGTTTTCTTCATTTGGGTTAAACCAATAGGGCGTTGACACCAAATGCAATAATTTCAAATTAGCCCCCCTTAAATTTGGGTATTTGCACAGATGCATAAAATGATAAAATTTTGGCGGGCGATTTGGTGTCTGGCGTTTTGTAAGGTGAGGGGGCATTGTATGTTTGGTACGGGCTTAAGTAGCGGGGTACTGGAATTAAATAGGGATTTACGGAATCAGTTTAAACGGTATCCTCAATTTAATTAGGAATAAATGCAAGCTGTGTTCAAAAATTAATTAGGAGTACATGGGGCCAAAATCAGGTCGGGTCATCAATAGCATTAATGGAGAAGACTCAGAACAGAATATTACCCTAATTTGGGCCGCACGAAAAAAGGTCAAGATTGTCTCCAATTTCGATTGGAACGCACAACGATACAAAATTAGAATTTATCCAGAAATTAAATAAACGTCCGCGACGATTTGTGCGGCTAAAAATAAGGTACAGAGAGCATAATTATGAGTTGCAAAAATAGCAGAATGGAAGGCAGGCCTGTCTAGGGCAATGTTATGAAATTTGTTGGAAGGCAAAAGTCAGGGTAGCGCTCCAAATATCGAAGCAACGGAGAAGCGCAACAATTAAATAAATACGGTAATTAATTACTACCTCCAAGAATTAAATTCTAAATAAAAATAATTTAATACAAAATTCCATAATTCGGACAGGTGTTCGTCTAGTGGCCCCTAGGTCAAGTCTACCAGCTCAGACGTTAAGAACACAGTATATAATATAATATATTTAAATACACCTCATGCAATTATTTAATTTAAATACAATCTTGAGAAATCATTTAATATAAATACCACAATACTAATAATTATAAAAAGTCAAAAATACCCCTGTTTTCAGAATGTGGTAGTGACAAGTCTACCCTCCTTAAAAGAATTTTGTCCTCAAAATTTAAAGTCCTCATAGTAGTGTTTATTCACTATTTTATTTCTTATCAATAGTTAAATTCATCAATCACAAAATCAGGTAGTAATCCACCTTGCCATTTCACAATCTCAAAAATTTTGAAATTACTGTATTCTTGCAATATCCTCGAAAATAAAAATCAAAGTCCATTTTCCTCACAATTCCTCCAAAATTTTAAGTTAATTAAATACTCAAAATTTGATATCTGTTCCTCAAATTTAATTTCAATCCATGTATTGAATCTCGTCCCAAAAGTCTGAATTCAACAGTAATCCATCAATGATCCGATTCTTCAGTTTCCTTTTTCCTCAAATACTTAATAGTGCGACACTGCAATGTCTACAATATAAATTTTTTTTTTTTGAATAACTTGCGGTCAAATAAATATAATGACAATCTCCAAATTTTTTTTTTTTTCATCACCAATTTTATCGTATCATAACCTTCCTAAAATTAATAAATCCTCAATTTTGCCATGTTAATTTCTTAACTCTCCATTTAAGTTAGTGTTTATCCTCGAATTTCAATCATTCCTCGATCTTCGTAAAATCAGTGATCCATCAATTCTGTTATACTAACCCCTTAATTCTTTATTTAAATTAATGTGTATCCATAATTTAATCATCTTGTCCCTTTTTGTCAGTCATAACCTTGTCATAGATCTTTGCTATGGTCAAAACCCTAATGATCATGGTTTAAGAAAATTCTACCTACAGCCATGCAATCTAAGAAAATATATAGGTTATGTATCTTTTGTCGTGGTATTTCAGTCTCTGTCAGGGTATACTACTAGTTATATTCTAACAAGAAAATCATGAATACGAACTACGGTACTAGGGATCAATCAATCAGAAGACGAAAACAACATGAAAAAGGAGGAACCTGCTAACATATTACTTGTAGTATCTCCTATCTCTAACCAACACTTAACTCTAGCACATTTACTAACTAATTCCTATCCCTGTACACTGGTACCCATATCAACTAATCATTAATCCACAAGATCCATGAATATATCAATATTGCACACACCTGTCTATTAATACCAAAATATGATACCAAGAACCTCTAGCATGATTATAGGTCAATTGGTGCCTGTAAAGTTTGATACCTCTATATCTTTAGGTACCCCTGTTCTACTTTAGTACACCCACTGCTAGTTCTCGTTCCTACTACAATTGTCCATACTATTTGTTCTTATCACTCAAGTGCACACCAAGCGTAACACACCATACTAAGTGCTAAACCCTTTCTAATACAACTCTAGATGGACACCAAAGTCAGTCTGCAGTGCCATCTCAATCATGCTCAAATCATCAGATCCTTACACATGTATATCATCTGCTCATATATTAATATTCATATTTCTCATCTACCATAAAATTAATCTTCAAAATAATTGTCAAGGTTCAACTTCTCGATTAACTTAGAAATAAGTTGCATATACTTCCTCAAAGTCAGATACTCAACATCGAATTAAAATTTTAATCACTTCTAAAATTTTTGTAGCCTTGACCATGTTTATTGAATCAATATTTGAAATCCTCAAAAAATTTTAATGACACAATCTCATCTCCTCAATAATTCTCAAAATTAAAATTCATTTCCACTCTATAATTTATAAATCCACAATTTATACCTATAAGTGCTCACGGTCTCTAATACTCGAGGTGCACTCAATACCTCCAAATGATCAAGGTTATCATCACATGTATTTTCTTCCATGATTTTCAATCTATATTAACTGGTATATCATCCGATTATCATCACGCAGCATACTTTCTGTTATTAGCATCATTCTCGACTAATCCTCGATATAGAACCATTAGTACTCTTGGTATCATATCACTAGCTTCATTATTGGATCATCTCATCAACTTATTTGAACTCATGATTACCTGTACCTTCTATAACACTCATGTTTCTTTACTCTCATGGGTATGGGTATGGTTCCTCATCTCGATTGTTGTATAGGTATTTCCCTTTAATCCTTTAAAGCCTGTTAAACTAATCTGTGATACGCTTCACCATTTTTCTTTCCAATTTTGATATTTCTCTTCTCATGACATCTCATTATTACTCCTCATGCTTATATATATTCATTTACCTTTAACACACCCAATATCAATCATCAAATTGAATCATGCTCCATTAATCCTTGATACTATTCCTTGATACCTAATTGTTTACATAGATCACTCAAATGCATAATCATGATTATCCAGGGCGGGTATGTTAGCTCTGATACTAACTCTTGAACTATCACTGATACTCTATTCCCTCCTTCTACTCACAGTCTCTAATGACACTTATCCTAGAACCATTGGTACAAGGTACTATGCTAAGGGCTAACTCTAGATTAAAGCCTACCGCTCACATGTCCAACTAAGAAACACTTACAAGTCACACTCAGTCAAACTAATACAAGACACAACCAAAATTGCAAGTCACTAATTATCACACTAACAAGGATCCTTAAAGAAATAAGGCTCAAAATAACTGGGTTAAGGACTGAGGGTATCTTTACTGCTAGTAAAGAAAAGAAGCGATGGAACAAAGTCCTGGAATAACAGAAATAGATAAGTCTTGAGATGATACTTTAAGAACCAATTTAAGATACAACCTGATAATCATACACGTCTGTCTGAAATCATGACACTCAGAATCCTCGCCACGCCAGTAAGCATAGATGCGATAAACGATAGGTTTCGTAACTAAGGTATGCAACTCTATAATCATGTCATCTAGAATCTTCGCCACGCCAACCGGTATGGCTGCGAGAGACTCTAAGTTTCATAACTATAGTATGTACATCCAAGTCAGGTTCCTACGTTCTCGTCACCACAGCTAATATGGCTGCGATAAACTCTAGGGTCCATAACCAAAGTAGATATTTTACCTTTCTCACTGTCCTCATCAACATATGTCATCAGATGATATCGTAAATTTTAGCCCGTAAAATTCATCTCGATATGAAATCAACTCAACAACGATGCCAAGAATTAAATTTAACAACTGGTCAACAAGAATCAAACTCAACAATGGTACCAAGAATTTAATTTAATAACTGATCAACAAGAATCAAGTTCAATAACAACAAGCGAGAGCGGACGGAAACAAGGAAAGATTTAAATTAGAATTTATAATGAGATTCTCAAGGGTTGTCCCAAGAATCTCTCAAATAATTTGTGATTGAGTATCCTCTCTCATCCTAGTATCCTAAATCCTATATTCTATAGCAGGTACGCAGTAGTACAACTATGATGTCGCACTACTACGACATCGTACAACTAGCGAAGTCTGACCTGCATGGGCCACCACTAAAAACGTGTCACGACCCGCACCCGGTTTAGGGGCACGAGTGCGTGGGTACGTCCAGCCTACGCTGCAGCATCGGCGGTAGAACGCTGTCTAGGTCATGTAACTATATAATCAAACTCACGTGAATACCCAACTCCATAAGGAGACGTGGATATCATAAAAATGTTAGAAATACTCAATCACATAAACTAACGCACGATGAGATATCAAGGCAAGCAAGAAATACAAGACAAATCTAACGACAAAAATCATACCTGCAATCATTAACTTCCAATCCTCAAGTGTGTCAGAGACCAGTCTACTAAGGTCACAGTCTGGAAAAATATTTCCAGTCAGGAAGGAGCAAAGTACATCTCTAAATAGCAGTTCTATATAAATGACATAAACTATATAGCAGTTCTAGATGGAAATATACCAGATGCATGTATAGGTACGAGAAATATACAATAAAAGAAATACTGGAAATACTGTAAGTAAATGCAGGAAAAGAACAATATGTCAATGAGCAAGAAACCTATGACTAAGTGTGTGAGTACTAGCTTTAACATGTGATCGACTTGGGAACTTGATCAGGCTGGTTACATGTGATTAGCTATGATTCATGGAAGGTCAGGCTAACCGTTGGTTAGCTATGATGCATGTAGAGGTCAGGCTAATCACACGTAACAGCTATGAAGCATGGAGATGGTCAGGCCGCACCCGACGTGAGATGTGGGGTGAGCTATGATGCATGAAAAGTTGGGTATGATCACATATCTACACTAAAATACTCCCCACCCCCGACTGGTATAGTAGATCCAATCATGGTACGCTATGGCACGGGATTCCCTAGGGAGGTAGCAAATCTCTCCGGGTCTCAGTGTCTGTACATGCACAAGATATCAAGGAAACAAGTCTTGTACAAGCTACACCATGAATAAGGAATAACATCTCATGACGAGATCCGTGTATACCAATCCGTGTAACCAACGTGTCGAAATGTAGATATTTACACTAGATACAATGAAACATAGGAGATATCATGAATTAGAAACTAATCAGAGAATGTACTCGCCTTGGGTCCTTAGCTGGTGAATACCGAGGTCCTGTTCCAGAGTATCGCCTGGAGGAACCAACAGTCCTAAAGACATATAATAAACAATACAATATTTGTATCAGAAGCTATACTAAACACACAAGCAAATACTAACTCAGGGGCTATGCCAGTCATGGAACTCAGTCAACTAGGGTTATCTAGTTAGACAGACATCTATAACACATTATACCTATTTAACTAACATTAACACCTACAATATTTACTTGCACCACAATAAATACATATACAATATATATATGTACCATTTAATTCATGCATAATATATATATCTATAGGTTGAACAATATTTATGTACCATATATATATGCCAAAAATATAATTTACAATATATATTATTAAAAATATACCAAGACTAGTACACCAGTTTAAGTTTATACTATGTATATTAGGAATATAATAAAGCATGTACAAAATATATTTTTATACACATATACAAATTATATATGTTGAAAGTATATATAGTATATACAAAACATATATATATATATATATATATATATATATATATCAATTAAAACAATACCAATAATGTATATACTAAGTACGTATTTATATTTATATCAACCATATTAAATATATACCTATACATTTTAAACATTAATTAAATACGTAATATACATATACGTATACATTAAATACCTACATACATACATACATTATACTAATTTAGATATACACTATACATTTACATTAAATACATACATATGCATTAATTAACAATAATTAATACTTAAATTACATATATATATTAGTATATTCATTTTCATATACGTATTTACGTATGTATATATATATATATATTCATGTATACACATAATAAAGAAGGAGGGAAGCTCACCGGGGTGGTCGGAGGCCACTGGCCGGAGTGCAGGGAGGAGATGGTGGAGGAGCTGCAGCGGAATGAGAGGGAGGAATGCATGGAAGAGCTCAGCCAGGTGAAGGAATGCAACGTCGGGGAAGAACTCGAAGGAAGTCGTGTTGCCGGAGGGATGTGCTCGGGGTAGCTCGCCGGAGAAGATGATCCAGGGAGGAGATGAGGTCGGGTGAAGAGGAGCAGGGTGGTAGACCGAGGTGAGCTCCGGTCGAGTGAGACGAGGGGGTGGTTCTGGCCGGGTGGCCGGAGCGGATTCAGGTGGAGTGAGTCTCGGGAGGAGGTCGAGATTATGAGCAGTGGAAAGTCGGGGAAGACTCGAGCTGAGGAGGAGAGCAGCGGAAGTGGTGGTGGATTCGGGCCACGCCGGAGCAGCAATCGGGCTCGACTGTTGGCCGGAGACACAGGCCGAGGTTGGGCTCGAGTGAGGCTGTGACAGGCTCGACGTGGAGGAGGCCGGTGGTTGGCTCTAATGGCGGTGGTGGTTTGAGGAAATGGTGGGAGGCCGGACTAGGGTCGGCTCGAGCGATGGGCTGCGTGGCTGGAATGATGGGGAGCGGCTGTTGTCGAGGCCGCTCGACGGGGAGGAACCGGGAGCAGCTTGGTCGGAGAGCTCGACGAGGGCCTGGGGTGGAGGCTGGATGGGTGGCTCAGTGTCGAAGGATGACTGGAGAACTTGTCGGACCGTCGGGGGAGGCTGCAGTGGTTCGCCGGAGCTAGGCCGGGGATGGGGGCCGGGCCCGGGATGAACAGGGGAAGCTGGTGGTGATGTTTTCCTCTCTCTTTCAATTTAAAACAAAGGGAGGAAGAAGAAGGAAGAAGAAGAAGAATGAAAAAGAAAATGAAGGAGGAAGGAAGAATGAAAGTGGAGGCTACGGTTTTGGGTGTGGGGGGATTCCCTAGGTTTCTTTTTGGGGATTAGGGTTGGATATGACATTAAATAGGGAGAGGGATGAGGTTTATGTAAGGGTTGTGTGGTGATGATGGCTCTATTTTAAATGGATGGCCACAATTTATCATGGAGAAAAATGCAATAAAAAATGAGGAGAGAGGTTGGGTTGACTAGTCAAAGCTAGGGGAGTTGGTTTTCTTCATTTGGGTTAAACCAATAGGGCGTTGACACCAAATGCAATAATTTCAAATTATCCCCCCTTAAATTTGGGTATTTACACAGATGCATAAAATGATGAAATTTTGGCGGGCGATTTGGTGTCTGGCGTTTTGTAGGGTGAGGGGGCGTTGTATGTTTGGTACGGGCTTAAGTAGCGGGGTACTAGAATTAAATAGGGATTTACGGAATCAGTTTAAATGGTATCCTCAATTTAATTAGGAATAAATGCAAGCTGTGTTCAAAAATTAATTAGGAGTACAAGGGGCCAAAATCAGGTCGGGTCATCAATAGTATTAATGGAGAAGACTCAGAACAAAATATTACCCTAATTTGGGCCGCACGAAAAAAGGTCAAGATTGCCTCCAATTTCGATTGGAACGCACAACGATACAAAATTAAAATTTATCCAGAAATTAAATAAACGTCCGCGACGATTTGTGCGGCTAAAAATAAGGTACAGAGAGCATAATTATGAGTTGCAAAAATAGCAGAATAGAAGGCAGGCCTGTCTAGGGCAATGTTGTGAAATTTGTTGGAAGACAAAAGTCAGGGTAGCGCTCCAAATATCGAAGCAACGGCGAAGCGCAACAATTAAATAAATACGGTAATTAATTACTACCTCCAAGAATTAAATTCTAAATAAAAATAATTTAATACAAAATTCCATAATTCGGACAGGTGTTCGTCTAGTGGCCCCTAGGTCAAGTCTACCAGCTCAGACGTTAAGAACACAGTATATAATATAATATATTTAAATACACCTCATGCAATTATTTAATTTAAATACAATCTTGAGAAATCATTTAATATAAATACCACAATACTAATAATTATAAAAAGTCAAAAATACCCCTGTTTTCAGAATGTGGTAGTGACACTGCGCGGCTTACCAAACAGCTGGAGAGCTTGGATAACTCTATCAAAGCCCGTAAGCTGGAGACGGATAAAAGAAAGGCCGTCGTGGAGGAGGCTCTTGCTCTCGAGATGAAGTGCCAATCCGAGCACGAAGGGAACGCAGCGAGGGTCCGCAAGTTGAAGGAGAAACTCGCCCGGGCAGAGGAGTGGGCTTCTCAGTCGCTGGCAGGTCTAGGCGTAGCGTCTGGTCGACTGAGCACCGCACGACTGGACCTGGAGCGTGCAGAAGCTGCTCGAGCTGGCTCTCTTTGGGCAAGGGTCGAACTATCCTTTATGAACAATCCTGAGGCACGGCTGGAACGGGCCCGCGCTGATGCCTTGGTTTCCAGGGCGAGAAGGTAGCTGCACTGGCGAAGCTGATTCGTGATCTGACTGCTCCTCCGCAATGATGTACCCTTTCTTGCTTTTAGCTTCCCTAATGTAATACTGCTCTTTTTGGAAATAAAGTGAATCTTTTCTGACTTTGTGGACCCATCATTTCGGAATGTAAATGACAGGTTTAGGTGAGAGTGATATCAGAGGTAGTATGGACGTGATAAACTCTCGATAAACTTCTAGCAGGACATACCTATTCAGAGGTCATACGGACATGATAGAATATGACCTAACTAGCTTCGTTGTGGAAGTAGTTTTGTCAGAATTGGGATTCCTGCTATATTCTACCCTGGGGTAGAGGAGGTTAAGCATAGTACCTCTTCAGGAATTTACCGTTGATAGGAGCCATTAATAGGTCTCCATTAGGCTGGGCTAACCTGTAAGCGCCATTTGAGAACGTTGTCTCGATCACATAAGGGCCTTCCCACTTGGGCTGAAATTTTCCTTTACTCCTGTGAGTGAGAATCATCGGCCATCTTACGGCTAAGACTAGCTCGCCGACCTTGAACACTCTTTTCTTTAATTTATGATTGAAAGCTCCGGAAATGCGTGTTTGGTAGAGCGCGATGCGCTGTTGAGCTTGGAGGCGTGTCTCGTCTAATCCTTCGAGCTCCTGAAGCCTTAACAGGTCATTCTTTTCTTGGGTCAGCTCATTAGTCACAGCTATCCTGAGCGACGGGATCTGGATTTCGATGGAAAGAACTGCTTCGCTCCCGTAGACCAGTGAAAAGGGGGTACAACCTGTCGGTGTCCGTACCGTTGTGCGGTATGCCCAGAGATATTCGCCCAGCTTCTCGTTCCAGTCTCTTTTGTTCGAAGAGACGAACTTCTTCAGGAGTTTGATAATAGTTTTGTTGAAAGCTTCCGCCAAATAATTAGCAGCTGGATAATATACCGTAGAGGCAATATTATGTATTCGATTTTTATCGCAAAATCGATGAAATGCTTGGCTGATGAACTGAGGCCCATTGTCATGGATTATCCTTGGGGGAATCCCAAAGCGATAAATGATGTGATGCTTGATGAAGCTGATTACGTTAGACGCCTTTACCTCAGCCAGAGGGATCACCTCTGCCTATTTGGAGAAGTAATCCGTGATTGCCAGTATGAACCGGTGGCCTCTGGAAGAAGACGGGTGAATAGGACCTATGATATCCATACCCCATGCTTCGAAGGGCCAGGATGCAACCGTAGGATATAGATATTCAGACGGTTGATGTATGAAGTCTGCATGAACCTGACAGGCTCTGCATTGTCTTGCATAGCTGATCGTGTCTGTGATCATAGTGGGCCAGTAATAGCCCATTCTCCTGATACGATCCTGTAGCTTAGGACCGGGCTGATGCGCTCCGCATACGCCGTCGTGAGCTTTCCGGATAATCTGCTGTGCTTCGTCGCCTGAGAGACATCTTAATAGCAGTCTGTCGTAAGTCCGACGATATAGGCTTTGTGAAGATGCATCGAAGTAGAAGCGTAATGATCGTCTTTTGACGGATACTGCTTCTTTGGGGTCCTCTGGTAAGATTCCGTATGCGACGAAATCTATGAAGGGGCTTCTCCAGTCTCTTCCCGGGGGATCCGTGTTCACAGGACAGCTGCGTTCTATGTGAAAGTTATTCTTCACGCAGAATAAATCTATGTTAAGAAGGATTATCGAATCCTGCCTTCTTATAGGAGTGGCTAAATCCGCAGCTAGACTGGCTAGGGCATCAGCTTCCAGATTCTGGGATCGAGGTACATGCTCTAGGAAGAACTCTTTGAATGTCATGGCTATCTCGACCGTTGCTTGGTGATAGGGGATGATGTCTGGATTCCGGACTTCATATATTCCTCGGACTTGATTGACGATAAGCAGAGAATCACCGAAAGCTTCCAGGGACTCGACCCCCAGCTCTTTAGCGACTTGGAGTCCAATTAACAGGGCGTTATATTCTGCCACATTGTTGGAGCATGGTTCGTTAAGAGAATATGCCCGGTAGATGACGAGTTTATCAGGAGTGACTAGGACGATTCCTACCCCTGAAACTACGTTTCCCTGGGGACCAGTCCTGGAGGCGCCGTCGAAGAACAGTTGTCATGCGTCACCTTCCATTGCGGAATTATATTCTGCAACTTCGTCGGGAATGTCTTCGTATAATTTGGAGGCCTCCGGGATCGGATAAGCAGCTAGGAAGTCGGCCAGCGCTTGGCCTTTGATGGACTTATGCGGTACGTATACCATGTCATATGGTGTTAACAGCATCGCCCAAGTTGCGAGTCGGGAATTAAGAATACTCGGCTTGCTCATCAGTACTCGAAGAAGGTTGATCCTGGAGATGATATGGATAGTCTGGCCGGTGACGTAGTGCCGCATCTTTTGGATAGACTTCGACGGGCCTGGAAGTCCCGGGCTTCGTCTGCGTGGTCGCCGCCGTCTTTTGTCTGGACGTATTGACCGTCAGAGATTCTTTTCCCTTGGAGCTGCGAGGATGGTCGCTGCTGGAAGATGACCTTTTGCCTCTATCGGAGGCGGAGATCATGATGCCATTGTCGTGCACCTTGCGACTGTTGTCTTCGGCGACCACTGCCGAGACGATGAACGAAGGCCACTCATGGAACTGATATGGTCCTGTAAACACCGAGACTACGGGAAGGAGGTTCTTCCTGCAAATGTCTACTAACGCCGAGTCTGGAACTCCTGGAGGCATTTGTAAGGTGGCCTGACAAAAACGTTCGACGAAGGTGCGAACGTCCTCCTTTTCCCTTTGCTTGACTTCAATGAGAGAGGACATAGACATGTCCATTCCACCCTCGTAGAATTGCGTAAAGAATAAAGCTTTAAAGTCTTCGAAGGAAGTAATGCAGTTGTCCGCCAAGCTACGGTACCACTGATAGGCTACTCCTGAGAGGCAGCCTTTGAACACCCGAGTGAGGAGGGCGTCGTTCCCTTGTAGCAACACCGTTATCATACTGAAATAGTTCATGTATTGACTTGGTGATATTTTTCCTTCGAACAGAGCCATAGTCTGAGGTTTGTACTTCGGAGGAAAAGGGACTTCCCAGATAGCTGGGTAAGGCTGGTTGATTCCCAGTTTCTTGAGCTGATCTTTGTGCTTCAAGGCGTCAAACTGGGCTTTCAACTCCCGCACTGCCTGCATCGGATTTTCAGTTGGAAGCGGGGCTACGGTGTAGTGCGGAGTTGGATCTATCGTGACTCCAATGGGAGGTAATATATTCACCGAGTGAGGAAGCGGAGGAACTGCTGACTCTTGATCTAGAGCACGCTCTTGGCTTAGGTTGGATGGTGGCAAGTCCACCCCCACACGTATCTGAGTTGGCAGGACCGACGCTTGAGCCATGGCAGTTGCGTACTGAGTTAGCATCATCTGGTGCATATTCTCCATTAGGGATTGCATTTGTTTCAGAGACGTCTCCAGTATAGTGATGCGTTGTTCCGCATTTCCTGACGGCGAAGCTTCCTCGCGTTCGTCTTCAATGGCGTAAACTCCCATTTCCCTGGGCGTCCTCGAAGGATAAGTATAGGTCGCTGCAGAAGTCGACTCTATACTCTCAGCATCTGATCTGGGAGATTGGCGACCCCCAGCGTCGGAATTAGACGAGTACGAAGCTGGTTGCTGTGACCTTGCACGGGTGTTTTGGAATACCCCAGCTTCAGTGTTCCTGAGGAGGTCTTCGAATCTTCTTCGGCTCGGAGGCCCTGAGGGATGACGTCTTGAGCTCGACCCTCCTCTAGGTATGTATGAAGCCATGTTCACGGACGCATACGCGGGCTTTTCTTCCGGGAAAGACTGAGAGTAGCTCAATCGGTCGAAAACCGACCGTTTTGCTTTAGAACAGCAGCATTCAATCACAATTTTATGACTATTACAACATTGCTTGCTAGGGGGCGTAATAGACATGTTGGAAGGTCCCCTCTCCTTACGCTTCTGGATTAGGTATTTGCGCAGGTCAGGAGGAGTAGCAACCTGAGCTTGCTTTACGTCGTGGGACTTCGCCTGGCGTAATTTGGAGATTTGCTCAGAGTGGTGTAAGGCTGAAGTGGTCCTCAGTCGGCCGTCGGCTTCTCGCGTAATCCGGAGGGTAGGAAGATTGCTCCTTCGCCGGCGTAACGGCCGAGGAGTCGAGTATTCTGATGCTTGCTTTCCCTCGCGGAAATCACGACGCTCATCTGGTTCCTCGTAGAGGTCAGATATTATCTTGCGCCTGGAGCGTGATTTATACTTCTGACCTGGCGCTGAGGCATTACCAGAAGTTTGGTCTGTACCGCGCGTAGCGGGAGACTGGTTTCTGCGCGTAGAGCGTAGTGGATACTTCTGAGTTAGTGCTGAGTCTTTGCCCGAAGTTTTGTCTGTACCGCGCGTAGCGGGAGACTGGTTCCTACGCGTAGAGCGCAGTGAATACTTCTGGGTCAGCGCTAAGGCTTTGCCCGAAGTTTCGTCTGTACCGCGCGTAGCGGAAGACTGAGTTTTACGTACAGGGCACGGAGGGAGCAGTGCTACAACCTCATTGGTCGAAGAGGTCGGAGAGATCGGAGAGTCCACAGGAACAGTAGAGGATGTCTTGGGCATCCAGACCTTGCGCAGCTTCCTGTTGTCTTAGACGGAGAGAGAGTGAGAGCTACCCCCGGTTCGAAGCATATCTTCGTAGGCAGACTGGTCAAAATGGATGACCAGTGTCTTCTTCATAGTTCCTATAGATACCGCATCGTGTTGAGCAATTGCTTCCTCGTCAGAAGAGAAAGATGTCCCCAGCAGAGTCGCCATCTTGTTTGTGGTATTAAACAAAAGAATGAAGATGTATTCAATATGGGGTTTACACAGAACCTGCCTTCTTTGGTTTACAAACAAACTTGTACAATTTGATCCTATACGAGGATATGGGAGTACAATTTATTTAATCTGGGTAAATATTGCTATAGGTATATGATCTGCAGTCGATCACTTTAGCCCTTGGACCATACGATGTTGAAGAAGTGCCGTAGAAGACAGGAAGCAGCTTCGAAGGTTACAGGAGAGGGTGGATGCACGATGCCAAAGTCGTCAATCCCTACTCTTTGCCTGAGCTCCGGGTGCTCTCTCTCTCTCTCTCTCTCTCTCTCTCTCTCGGGTTCGATCTTCCAATTTTTGTCGACCTGGTTCGATCTTCAAGTTTTAAGTTTTTCCACCTTGTTCCTCATTGATAGAGGTCTCTATTTATAGAGTTTTAGTGACAGTGACCACTCCGTCGGTGTAACAACCGAGGAGTGGAAAGTACAGCACCCTTTTACACAACGGTTAAAGTAACCAATGCCTGTGTATAGATGATCTCTTGAATGAGCGTGTGACGCGGGTCCAACTAAGGGACATAATGCGTACAATTGCTACAAAGATCAAGGTATAAAAGCCACGTAGGTAGGTATCCATTGTGTAGAAGAGGTTGGCATAGAAGCCAAATATCTGTCACCATGGCATAGAAGCCAAATAGTTATCAAACCGGCATAGAAGCCGAACAGGCGTAGAAGTCGAGTGGTCGTAGAGGCCGAACAGGCATAGAAGCCGAAGGGTCGTAGAGGCCGAACAGGCATAGAAGCCGAAGGGTCGTAGAGGCCGAACAGGCATAGAAGCCGAGTGGTCGTAGAGGCCGAACAGGCATAGAAGCCAAAGGGGCACAGAGGCCGAACAGGCATAGAAGCCGAAGGGGCACAGAGGCCGAGCAGGCATAGAAGCCGAAGGGGCACAGACGCCGAGCAGGCGTAGAAGCCGAAGGGGCACAGAGGCCGAGCAGGCGAAGAAGCCGAATGAGCACAAATGCTGGATGGGCGTAGAAGCCGCTGCGTACCGTGCCACAGTGCTGATATGGACGTCTTAGCCGGAATTATGGCTTTTGAAGATATAATCAAATCTCTTGCATTAAATGCCGAGATTTGCCACCATCCTGTGCATTAAATGTAGAGGCGTGTTCTTTGACGGTCTGTAACCCTTTCTGCGCATCAGTCGCAGAGACGTACCTCGAGAAACTGTCACCGCTCTGTGCATTAGGCGAAGAGACGTGCCTCGAACCCCGTACGGAGTGCAGCTTTTGGCGTAGCAGGCGGTTTGTCTACTGCAGAACGTAAATAGCTCGCATTTTGCCTGTGTAAAATAAGGCAGCATATCCCTTTGTGCTTGAAAAAATAGTTTACGCGAAGGGGATGGCGGTATTTGACAGCCTGGGTGGCAGTGCAGTGCCATCATTTAGCCGTCGCTTGGGTAGTCGAGCCGTATCCCTTTGCCAGAAGTCCAGACGTCAGGTTCATTGCAGGCTCTGACAGGTTCATTGCAGGATCTGACAGGTTCACTTCGGAGAATACGAAGCGTCTCTTATACACCTCAACGCTGCGTATGAAAGGGGAGGAGTTTTATGCCCTGGAGGCGATGAAGCACCATGTTTACGCTGAAGCGGCTTGGACGTACTGCCTTACGCGGATGGTCCTTTGAGCTTTTATGTTTCACGCTCTGTTCTAGCGAAAAAGGCTCTGTTGCACGCTTGATGGCTCTTAAGGCCTCTGCCTATGCTGCTCTGCACCGATATGCCGCGTATAGTCATCCGGCGTATTTTTCATGCTTCTACAATATGATAATTCATATATAGGACACTTGGACTCCAGTTCGGGAACTGTTTGGTTTTTATTGCTCAAGACCATATACGAGTACATTCTCTGACAGTTTTCTTTATTTGATGATTACTATGATACATGTATTAGTAGTATTATATTTATTTCTGATATTATGGTACACAGACTAGTATATATGGATTCTAGTCAGGAGACATCATAATTTGGATCCATTGTATTAATCGAGGGCGGAGAAGTATTAGTTGGTTATGTGATCATACCCCAAATACTTTTGCATAGCTCACCCAATACTTTACGTAAAGTGTAGCCTGATCTTATAAATGTGCATAGCTCCCCATATATGGTTATGTCTGACCCTTTATATATACTTGTGCATAGCCAATCATATATGGTTGAGCTTGATCTTGTCTAAGCTGATCACATAACGAACTATTATTTCAAAATATTTTGATAGTTACAGTTATTCATCTATTTAGTTCATACTTGATGATACATGTCATATACATGTTTACTTGCAGTCTCATTACTTGCCAGTGATATGATACTAGTCTTACCTTTTTATTATGATTTCAGTATTACTTCTCCATCATGTATTTACATATAACTTTACAGTTTTATAGTCTTTGTCAATTAAATAAAACTGATATTAGTTTATGTGCTTAGCTCTAATCCTGACTGAATAATATTTTTAGGACTTGATTTGGAGAACTTTTGTCCTACTTATTATGGACCCCAGGAGGGTGAGGCTACTGATTATGACTAGATTGGTCAGGAGAAGCAGATCCCAATGGATGAAGTGACTCAGATAGTTGTTGCTTAGCTAGTTACCTAGTATTTCTTATTTGCTACTGGATTTGTCTCTAGAGACTACTTTGATAATTTGGGGTGTTATATTGGTTTTAGACTTGATATTGATATTGTGATGAATTATATAGACTTGCGACTTGGATTCTCTTGCTTATATCATATCATGCCATTATCTTCTTGTTAGATTCTTGTGATTGAGTATTGTCATTATTATATATTATCATCTTGTCCTCCTTATGGAGTTAAGAAATTATTGACTGGTTGTGATCATATTATTCTGTGAGATTGATAGTAAGATATCGATGACCTAGACAATGTACTACCACCGATGCTGCGGCATAGGCTGGACGTATCTACGTACTCGTGTCCCGATCATCCGGGTGAGGATCTTGATAATAACGAAGGTATGCCAATTTTTATATATATGTACTCTCGGTCTTTCAGCCAGTATACCGCATGTATGTCGGTTTTGGCTATTTTTGCCTATTTTGGGTTATTTTTGTCTATTTTTGTCCCTTTTTGTCCGTTTTTAAGATTTTTTTTGACATTATTGATTCTTTAGTATATTCTTATGATATTATATAGTTATATTGAGTTCGTACACCCTATGTACTTGACACCATCATAGGTCCTTTACGGACTCCATGTCTTTACATTTGTCTGTACCTTTACATTGCCTTATTCCTATAGTGCCTCGTAGTAGTGCACTCATGTCCATGTATTGGTTTATGTATTAGCTCTTGATAATGACTCATCATAGTGCATGCATGTCTTCTTATTTCTTGTACATGCCTTATAGTAGCTCGTTGTAGCTCACTCCTGACCATGATCCTTTTATTGCCCTTTATAGTAGCTCGTAGTAGCGTACTCCTATTTTATGGCTTATATATTTTCTGTTGTGGCTTGTCTTGTGCTTGTAATTTTAACAGTCAAATAATTGTTCGTTCTCGTATATCCCTGTGGGGAGTATCATGTCTAGGATGGATTCTGCAGAATGCCACACCCAGAATCCTAAACAAAAATATTGAGGATTAAAACAACTAGCTTGAATAAGAGCATCGGGTGGGAAGAATCTCCATGTTGCATGCAGTCCCGTTATCCCGTCGTCTTTCTTGGATGGATTTGGAGCACTCTATCGTGAGGGGAACATTTCTAGTACACTGTCGAGTGGGACAATCATGTAAATGTTTATTATTTTTTGGAATTATTATAAGCTCACCATCGCGTGGTACATACATAGCTCACCATTGTGTGGAGTATACTCAGGCTCACCATTGTCTGATGACACCTCCTTAAGATGTAGGCAATTTGGTTGTGCATCTGATATAGCTATTTGTCTTAGTTTTGATTAGATAGCTTGGGCAGTCTGTAGAGCAACCAACCGTACAAAAATTTTCAAATTATATTTGTTAGTAATTAGGATTATGATAACCCTAGTTAGCTAATATAACAAGACATAGGAAATGCTTGGTCGAGCTTATTTAGTTGTGCGCTATTTAATTTTTTCTCGTATATTGCCTTTTTTTTCTCGCATAGTTATATATGTCGGTGGGTGGCTAGAGGAAAAATTATGTTCGAAAAAATATCCATAACCCCAGGCCTTATTTGGTTTAAGGGTTATGGCTCCGATTTTGAGAAGTTCTAAAGCTCTCTTATCGCTTACCGGCTTATCGTTTTCTATAGTTATTGTATTCAGTTATTATTCTCATCATTGTGTTGTTGTAGTTGTTGACTTGGATATATGAACGGCCATAGGATCGATTTCTACCTTTTGTCATTGTTTGGTATAAGGATAGGAAACCAGTCCTATTATCTATTTACGGATCCTATTATGTCTGTAGTTATTATATTCAATTTTTGTTCCTTTACATGATTAAGATTTATACCATATTTCAGATTATATACTCACAAGATATACATGACCCATATATTATACATATTCACATGCTCCAAATTACCTTACATGTTCACATGCTACGAATTACATTCAATGATCACTTGTCCATGTTTACTTGCCCCATGTTTACTTTATGTCACATGTTTACTTTATGCCGCACATTTTTTTTCTTATTGTCTTTTCTATTCTCGAGATAAGTGCATTGGTAGAGCACGAATCTCGAACCGTATTTATTTATTTTTGTCTCGATTCATTGTTGTGGGTTTTTGTTCATCCTATTGGCTTTTTTGTGGTACTTATTGCTTGGGGTTTTGACCCCACTGGTTTTCCATAGCCAGGTCTAGTAGCAGACCTGGAGGATCTACCTTTACTTTCACAGGATGGCTCGTACTCGGAGGATTGCGGCTCAGATTAGCTAGTGGGTTATCTTATTTTCCTAATTTATTTTGTACCTTTATTTTGTGGTGTATTATCCAAGGGCATGTATTAGTCCTTGCTTCTAGGTCTTTGTTTCCCTACGTCTTTGGATGACGTATGTGTATTTCTGGACCGCGGCTAGTTGTACATTTTTGTACATTTTATATATTCAGTTGATGTATCTTTACAATATGTCAACTCTCATGATTATGTACGCATATATGTTTGGGATATCTTACCCATCGCATATATGATTTACTCTTTATTGTTTCTTATGTTGGTTGGATTGAGATATAATTTTTCTGAACTTATGAGTCGTAAGTGGAATGCTAGAGTCCTTCAACTTGTCTTCTAGACAGCCGTGGCCGTATCTTGGGGTATCTTTGTACTCTGATATACATAGCTGGATTTGTCAAGTCACTCTTTAGTATTCTGGTTCTGTAGCGTGACACTCTTATTCGATTTGGTTCGGTTATCGATTCAAAGTGAATAATATGCTGGTGTTGGGCGGGGTTCCCAATCTATATAGAGAACATCCCAGAGTGCGACGAGCGTCATCCATGTTTCAGAGAAGCTTAAAAATTTAATACGCCAAATGTGGCTTAATTTAAGTGTATGTCAGAAGCTATTGGAAAATTGCAGTCAATATTAGCGGTATATCGATGGTATATTGATGCCAGTAGATCGATTTTGAAGCAGTTTGTTCCATAATAGTCCTGACTCGAAATAAAAAAAATTTGGTATATCCCTGGTATATCGATACCAGTATACCGCTGTTATACCGATATCGGGGCTGAAACAAAAAATATGTGTTTTATTAACACCGTTTGATCGAAATCAATAGTCCAGATGCTTGAGGGATTAGGGGGCTTTAAATAGGTTTTTAAACCCTAATCAATCTTCATCTACCAGAGAGATCAAAAGGAGAGAGTTCTCAAGTTTGTAACTTTCAAAGAAGAGAAAGAAGGAATTTAGAGCATATTTTGAAGAGAGATCATTTCTGGGAGATCATTAGTGATTGGTTCTTGTCATCTCGTCTTCAGTAATCTTTTGTAATCTATTTTTATTACCTTGAGTGGTTGTGTTGATCTATTTGGATAGGTTGGAGAAGTTTGTAAATGATGTAATCTCTATTTTATTAGTGAAGACTTTTCCAGGAGTTGGACTCTGATCATTCCGTAGTTTTTCACAAGGGTTTTTTACGTCAAAAAGTGATTATATTTGCATTATGCTTTCTTTGTAATTTTAGCACATTAGTTTGTGTAACTTTTTTCATTTCTCTTACACACTCTTGGTTTGAGGGAATGATTTATGTATTTCATGGACCTAAGTTTGGTTCAGCTAGTAGCCTAGGAAAGTGAACTATCATAGTGTGATGGTTCAACCCTTGTCCTTGTTTGGTTATAGGATTGGGCCTTGGTGCTAGGATATGTCATGGACCTAAGTTACGATCTTGAACCTATATATTATTATTATTTTTTTTGGGTTTTATTTCTCTATTTCATGCTTCCTTTGTGGTACTTGCTATTTGGGGTCTAATCCTACTGGTTTTGTATGGCCAGGTTTCGAGCCAGCACCTGAGAATCCAGTATACTTTCCCCCAACACATGGCGCGCACCAGAAATATGTTCACAGGGGATAGCGAGTGAGTTTTCTTCTTCCCTGCTCGTCTTGTACATTTTACTTCTTTTTGGCATTTAGCCACCGGCACCTGTTAGCCGGCTCGTCTGGACATTAGTTTTCTTACATGATTGTATTAAATTAGACTGCAGCTGATCACTGTCATGTACTTATGTTACTCTTCCAGCTTCTTATTTTGTGTAGCAGAATTTTAGAATATTTTGAGAAAGTATTTGGGACGCCTTATTGCTTATCATATATGCTCTATGCTTACTGTTTCTTGTTTGAATGATTGAGACATAGAAGTTCTTGACCATAGGAGACTTGATTGTAGCATGTACCCCCTCGTCTTATACAGCCATGATCATCGTACGACGTATAGTACCTTGTACGGGGTAGCTGGCCATATTCGTCTCCATATTTTGGTACGGGGGTGTGACACCTTAGGTGTATATCATTTACAACATGCCTAACTTAAAAAGGGTAGCAGCCGTGAAGTAGAAATATTTGAACCTAGCGATTGGCGAATAATAATTAATCAGCATTTGAACTTGTAGGATTGTAAGTAACTAATCGATGACCCTTATTATCTGGCAATATATAGAAGTTCGGCAAGAGTCTTCAATGGATGAAATATAAATAAAGCTTGAGTGTCTAGAACATTGGAATAAATACTATCAACAGAAAGTTTTATCGCATCAATAACAGTTGTTTGACAAATATAATTGATCAAATTATTAATATAGGGTGATCCCTAGCTTGGTGGGTTGACCAATATAATGAGTACATGAATAATTATCAAATGTAGCTAAGCTAGATAAAATTTTATGAGATATTGATGAGGTGATACAATTAAGTTGATGGTTAATATGAATGAAAGTTGACCCTATAAAAATAAAGTTGGCAAAAGTATGTTCGACGGAAGGAATCAAAAGAAAGATATTTTTAATATATCGGTTGGGTGATATTGTCGGTTATAAATTATTTGGGTGATAAAGTATACACAAATATGTAATATGAATGAAAAAACTTAAGAGCAAGGATTAGGAACAATATACTAGTAAAGGTGATCGATCAAAATTTAATTTTGGATTAGTTGCCTTGTCCCATAAATAAATCAGACGTACGAAAATTCAAGAATGATATGTTGGTATAACTAGAGGATGACTGTGGAATCAGAAAGGAAATAATATGTTGGATCAATTCAGATTTTGAATATTGGTAATTTACGTAATAGATATGGGATTTGAGCGTGTTGTTCTATATTGACCTTGTCGGTTGGGGTAAGTCTAAAATGAACCTTTAATTGAGGTATACCCTTAAGAGATTGACCCTGGGTAGATAGATCGAACCCAAAATATTGGATGTCATTTATTTATGGGTAGGTCAATGGTAGTGCAATTATGATTCGGGTTGGTAATAAGATTGGGTAGAAGTCCCTTAGACTTGTCAGACTTCAGTTGGCCCTAAGAGTAGAGATGAGTATGGTCACTATCAGCTGCCTAGCATAAGATGAGTTGCCTATGAATACTAGATTTAGCTATCATTATAGCTAACCTTAGAGACTTGACCGAAGAGTTATGTTGGCTGTCGGAGACCCATAGGGTGACCCTATTAATGTTGTATGGGAAATGTAACATCGTGTGAGACTCAAATAGTATATATTATGAGTCGGCCTATGTTCAATCGGCATTTGGATAGTTTGTTACAAGATTTCGGTATGAGTATTTCAAGATAGTAGGTCGTGTTGGAATGGTTAAACTGTTAGATGGCTCAGTTTGGGAATTGGCGGTTACTAGACTTAGATTTCATTGCTTCGATTGGAATAAAATTAATAGTGGATTCGATTGGTTGTATTTCTTAAAATTGTCTCTTTTGGGATCAAGTTTGAATGAGGAATAAATTATAATAAGAGATAAAAATGTCGCTTAAGAATTTTGATGGAAATTTTATACGTTGGGAAGAGAAACTTGATATGTGTCACGATCCGCGCCCGATATGAGGGCACGAGTACGTGGGTACATCCAGCCTACGCCGCAGTATCGGCGGTAGAAAGTTGTCTAGATCATCAATACTATCTATCATATCTCACAATAATACATCATAACCAGTCAATGATAATCTTAACTCCATAAGGAGGACAAGATAAATATATAATAGCAATATCAATACTTAATCCCAGTGAAACTATAAGGAAGATGAAACGCACGATATGATATAAAAGGATCAAGAGAAATCTAGAAATATACATATCTTAAAACATCAACAATGAGTCTAGAGTCTAGCTATCTCAACACAAATATAAATCTAAAAAATAATACAACTCAATATATCAAGGTTGGAACAATCTAATATAAAATAAAAAACTACACTAGCTAAGGCACTACTAGTGTCTCCTCTACGGGAAGTGGTTCCTCCTGTGACTCTGGAATATACCCATCATCTCCTCCTAGTCCATAATACGTGGGACAAAAGTCCTCGAGGTCCTTTGAAAAATGTTATTCAGTTAGGAAAGGAGCGAAGCACATAAACTAACAATAGTTCCAATTATACTGATAAAAACTATAAAACAGTGAGTAATGAATATACAAGATGGAATAATATACCTGAAATGTAAGGAAGCAAGTGAGAGCAAATATCATATCGCAAAGAAATAATAAACAGTGAGTACGTAGGTAAATATCAATCTCATCAAGTACAAGCTGGAATAAAAGAATAGGAATAACTAGCTATCTATTTGAAACATTAGTTTGTTATGTGATCGGCTTGGGTAAGAGATCAGGCTCCACCATATATGATTGGCTATAGACAAGTACAGGTAAGGGATTAGGTCAATCATGTATGATTGACTATACATAAGTACAAGTAAGGGAATCAGGCCAATCATATATGGGGAGCTATGCACAAGTAATAAGATCAGGATACACCATGCGTGTGGTGAGGGTGAGCTATGCAAAAATAAGTGGGGTATGATGACATAACTTGCTAATACTTCCCCTGTTCTTCGACTAATATAGTGGATAAAACCATGGCACGTTACGACATAGGATTCACAAAGCAGGGGGCCAACCTACTCCTGAATTGGTGTCTATATATGTACATGAATCATAAGACATGTACAGGGTCCATAAAAAATAATATTTTATGGCGGAATCCAGAATATACTAACTCGTGTAACATCGTGTCAGGAATCAAGTACAACAGTACAAAATTGGAATCATAATAATTATCAAAATAATAAAAATTGTCAGAGAATGTACTCATCTGGTATCCGGAATGAAGAACAGTCAATAGTGCTCACACTGGAGTCCAAAAGTCCTAAATAAGGAATATCAATGTTAAAGAGGGAAATAAAAAGATAAACATGTGTAACTAGCTAAGGATGAGGTTTCTCGGCCACTTCTAGGTCCATACTAGGTAACTAGGTCAATACCTTGCTATATGAGGTTTTCTGAGTCCTTCATGTAAGTTTCTAGCATATATACCTTAGTATATACTATTACCTATAGTACCTACTGATTACCTTGGCCTATAGAAAACTTCCTTAACTGTATTCTAGTTTCTCAACTCGTATCATAGTATCTACCCATTACCCCTTATATAATCATTACCCCCTGGTATACTAGTATCATATCCTAGACACTATCTAATACTTAGATATCATAACCAACACCTCAGTATTCTGGTAACTTGATACACCTTTAATATCTAACTCACAATCCTAGTAACACTCAATACCCTAACCAATACCTTACTATCAAACCTCAACCCAAGTACATATACCTATACACTGGTATTCAAACTCAACCCCTATGCCCCCCCTCAACTACTAACAACCTACTCCTAATTTTGCTGATACAAGTAGCAGTTCAAGGCACTACTGGTGAAGCTTACACACCTCTAAGGCCTGAACACAAGTTCTGTTACACCTATTCCACTACTGCATATCTTTTTCTCTATTCAAGCCACTAAAATATGGGATGCAGTGCAGCTATTGCCACATGCACAGATCAAAGTCTATTTGTATGTGTAACCTCCGTATCCTAAAATTCTAGCTTAAATATTGTTACTAGGTTAATTTGGGACAATTGAAATTTTTTCATAATTTTTAGTTAATTAAAAACTAGTAACCCTAATTTCCTAGGACTTTCAAGAATTTATTTTAGGGCCAATATAATTAAAAAATGTCCCAAACTTTTATTTTAGGTTCTAAATAATCAAATATATTTTCTAGAATTTTCTGGGAATTTTCTGATTATGTTTAGCATTTATTTTGAGTTAATTATTGAAAACTGAATTAAAAACTATTTTTTGAAAATAAAAACCCATAATAGTAAATATTCTGCCGAGTCAGCCAATAGGGGGCCCACCTGCCAGCCTCCCACAGTGAACTGGGCGGGGCCTGCCTGTCAGCGACTGCAGGGTGGGTGCGGGTGCAGCCGAGCCGACCTCGAGCCGAGCCGAGTCCGAGTTCGACTCGGACTCAGCTGAGCCAAGCCGGGTCAAAACCGGACCGTCCGATCTGGTGGGGCTGCTTGGATGCATGCCACGTAGCAGAATCCGAGCCACGGATACTTCCTCTCTCCTCTATATATATAATAGTTTAGTTTATAACTTCTAGGGTTTTCTTTGAGCCAAATTTTGGAGAATTGTCATCTAGGATTCCTTCATCTTCCAGAAGCCATTACTCATAGCTCCGGACTCCAAATGTGGCCCAGTTTCTTACATTAGAACTATATTGAGGTTAGATTTCTGAATATATAAATTGTTTTACAAAATTATGAATATTAAATTCTGGAAAATTTGTAGAACACAGCATGTCCAAAAATAGATGCGTCTCGATATTTTTATAATTTTGGGAGAACCAGGAATTAGAATTATGAACCGTTTAAATATATGTTTTTCCCAGAATTTAATTCAAAATATTTATATACTGTTAATTCTGTAGAACTTCTAGATCAGAAATTAACCATTGTTGCACAATACGAATTTGGTATGTGCAATAATTTTCAAACGAATTTGAATTCGGATGAGCTGTAAATTCTAACATGTTTTTAATGCTGAAATCTACAAAAAATCATGCATGAAAGTTGAGTTTGTGTTGGTTGACTTTTTGGTCAACAGATCGCCTCGATTTGTGTACCATGAGTCTCGAGTTGATAAAATTTAGTTTTAACAATATTTAGGAATTAACCTAAAAATCAGAATAATAAGATTAAAATAGGATTTTAGAGTAATTTTTTTAGAATTAAATAATTTAAAATAACTTATCTTTTGACATGATAAATTGTAATACATAGGCTATTTGGAGTACTTGGATTCTGACTCGTACCAGCTAAGGACCACAGGCGAGACATTCTCTGAAAGTTTTTATTATTTGATATTTTCTATGATGCATATTTATAGTATTGTTTTACCTGATTCCTGACATGATAGATACACGGATTGGTATTGTATGGATTCATTTTCATGAGATACATATTTTCAGGCCTATAGACTTTTTTCTGGATTAATGAATTACTGGACTAATATATTTTATGGCTTGTTGACATCTTCTGGACTATTGAGATTATTCTTGTCTAAACTTGGATCCATGAGTACTTGTCAGACGGGAAATTACCTAGGAGACGTGTGAACTACCATTTTCATCCCATGGTCTTTCTGGAATAATAGCAGCCACACACGACACGTGTGGTTTGCCGGATATTACCCCCTAGCCGTTCACATATCAACTTGGTATTTCAAAACACTAGTTAGATAAAGCCATTCTGGATTAATCTATACTTGCTGATTGTGCACTTGCATGACAGGTTTTCTAGTTCACATATCTGTCTGTCTTTATATGCTTCTCTGTTCTTCTTTCTTGTCTTTTATTATTTCTTTATTTAACTGTTCCTCTATGATGTACCCTATTCTATTATTATATGCTCCTCAGGTATATTATAACTATTTACTGTTCATAGTATTTGTCAATTAACTAGAACTGCTATTGGGTTGTACTCGTTCCATCCTGACTGGGTAAATATTTTAGGTAACTTGCTATCTTGCTCATTGGATTTGATTGGAGATCGAGATGCTTGTGGAGGCAAATATTGGAATTTAGATAGTTTAGCAACTTCTTTGGATTTGATGTTTAGTGGGTTTGTTCCCGAGTTATGATTTAATTATAAATTGAGAATCTTATAAAACTATATAAATATTATGAATGAGCAATAGATTTTAATTTGTGATTAAATATTATCTATTTGGATTGATGGACCATTGTTATCATAGACAGCGTACTACCGTCGATGCTACGACGTAGGCTGGGCTTGGCCACGTACTCGTATCCGAAAAGCGGGTGCGGGTCGTGACAAGTTTTTAGTGGTGGCCCATGCAGGTCAGTCTTCGCATGTTGTGCGATGTCATGGTTAGTGCTTCAACTTAGTAGTACTAGTTGTGAGCCTGCGAATAGGAGATGCTCATTCATAATTAGGATTGATTTGAATTTAGGAGAATGGCTAGGACTAGATATACAATTGAAAGGCCTTATTTCAATTTTATTGCTTGGGTAGTTAAGGTGTTACATAGGCTACGTGATTAAAATAGATATACATGTTGAAATTTTAGGTAAACTCTAGTAGATGAACATGAGAAAATTAATTGATTATATATTATGATATTTTTATAAGTTGGTGTGATCAAAGTTAGGGGTAGACTGCTCGATTGGTAAATTATTTCCTTAAGGTTACACAATTATTGAAAATGAGAATTATTAAAAAAAAATTCTTATTTGAGATTTAAATTTCTTTGTAGCTTGATGATTATAATTATCTTGCTAAAACATGATTGAAATAAAAATTAAAAAAAGAAAAAAGAAAAATAGTTTTAAATTAAATGATGATAACGACAAGAAGTTGAAGATTTATGGAATTTTAGATTTTTGCAGATTATTATAGTTGATTTAAGTTTAAGTTTGAAGAATTTAAATTTTGAGTATTTGATTTAAAATTTTGAGTATGGGTTTATTACTTTGTGATTTGTCGAATTAAAAAAAAGGTTTAACATTAAAGCTATTGGACTAGAAGATGTGGATTTAAATTTATAATTTGAAGATTGGAAATAAATTTCAAGTTTTGAGAATTTTTGAGGAGTTGAGATTTTATGTATTTAAAAATTTTGAGGATTCAAATTCAATTCAATAAACATAGTCAAAGCTATAAAGATTTTTGGAAGTGATTAAAAATTTATTTCAATATTTGAATATTTTACTTTTGAGGAAAGTATATACATTTTATTTAAAAAAAATTTTGAAGAGTTAAAATTTGAGGATTATATTTTAAGGATAAAATTATAAGGTGGGTAGAAGTTGTCATATTTGATTAATGACCAAAAATAAATTTGAGGATAATGTTAAAAGTTTTTGAAAAGTGAGAATAATCTTGAAAGTTTTGAGATATAATTCAAAAAATTCAAGGATAATGTTGAGAATTTGAGTGTTAGGAGTTCAATATAATATTGAGATTTAGCTTATGGGTTGAGTTAGACCAAAAGAATAACAATAGAAAGATTGATTTATAACTTATTGAATTCAACTTTTAAGGACTTAATTTGAATTCAAAATTTAAATTTGTTCGAGAGAAAAGATTGATGGAGTAAATTTGAAATTCAAATTTTGAGGATGAGACTTTAAATTTTTTTAAATATTTCATGAAATATAAATTAGTAGGATTTACTTTGAAGATTGGAATTAACTTTTAAATTTTTAGGATTGAATCATTAATCAATATTTACGCAGGTCAAGCTTCGCAAGTTATACGATATCATGGTAGTGCGACGACTTAGTTGTACTACTGCGAGCCTGCGATAGGATATAGGACATAGGACACTTGGATGAGAGAGGGATACTCAATCACAAATTTTTGAGAGATTCCTGGGACGACCCTTGAGAATCTTATTATAAATTCCAATTCAAATCTTTTTTCTTGTTTTCGTCCGTACTCACTTGTTGTTATTAAATCTGATTCTTGGTGATCGGCTGTTAAATTTAATTTTTGGTGTTGTTGTTTAGTTTGATTTCATATCGAGATAAATTTTATGGACTAAATTACGGTATCATTTGATGACATATGTTGATGAGGACAGTGAGAAAGATGAAATATCTGCTTTGGTTATGGAGCCTAGAGTTTATCGCAGCCATATTAGCTATCGTGGCGGAAACGTAGGAACCTAACTTCGGATGTACGTATCTTAGTTATGAAATTTAGAATTTTTTGCAGCCATATCGGTTGGCGTGGTGAGGGTTCTAGATGACATGATTATAGAGTTGCATACCTTAGTTATGGAACCTATCGTTTATCGCAGCTATGCTTACTAGCGTGGAGATAATTCTGAGTGTCATAATTTTGGACAGACGTGTATGATATTATCAGGTTGTATCTTAAATTGTTTCTTAAAGTACCATCTTAATACTTATCCACTCTTGCTACTGTAGGATTTGTTCAATCATTCTTTAGCTTAGAAGTAGAGCCTTGATGTGAGTAGATATGAGTATACCAATATATGACTAGTGATAGGTATATCACCTGATATTGAGGCCAGTAATATGTTGAAAGCAATAGGTGGAAGAAGTATCTAAAAATTGTGTGCAGGATGCACAGTGGGTGATGAGTGTCAGTGTGAAAGTTCATGAAAGTGGAAGCCTGAGTATTAGAAATTCTAATGGAGTGTCATGGGTTGAGAAATATCAAGATTGATCATAGAAGATATGTAGTGTATCACTGATTAGTGTGTCAGTCTGTAAAAGTTTTAAGAAAAAATATGTACACATCAATCGAGATATGGAACCATATGCCTGCCTTTGAGAGTGAAGTAAAACATGTGTATTATAAAAAGTGCAAGTAATCCTAATAGTAGTGAGGACAAAATAAATTATGGCTATGGGGACAAATCTAATTATTGTGAGAAATGACTACAATATGATATTCCAATTTGTAATGATGGAATAAAAATTTTCTTTAAACTTCAAGATTGGATTTAATTTTTTTAAGTTTGGATATGAGATTAAATTTGAAGGATTTAATTATTAATTTTTGAAGACAGTTATAAATGAGATTTAAATTTTAAGAAAATAATGTTAGATTGTATTTAAGAATTATGACTTGTAAAACTGATTTAAGAGAAAAAAAATGCTATTAGATTTTAAATTTTGAAGATCAATTCAAATTTCAAAGATTTACGTTAAAATTTAAAGTTGTGAGGATGAAGTTAATTTTTAAGGACTTTGTTAAATAATAATAGTGGTTTGACTTCATGATTATATTGCTTAAAATTTGATGGTGGCAAAAAAAAATTTATTATTAAGTATTTTAAATTTTGAGGATAAACATTAATTTAAATAAAGAGTTGAGAATTTAATAAGGCAGAATTGACGATTTTGTTAAATCACAGATTTTTACGAAGATTATGATATGATTGAATTTGTTATTAAATATTGAGTAATTTTAGAAGATTATCATTATATTTATTTGACTACAAGATATAAATTTAAAATTTATATTTTGATTGTTGCATTTGAAAATTTCGTAAATATTATATTGTTTGAGTATGATGTGAAAAATAAAATCGAGGAGTAGGATCATTAATGGACTAGTATTTGAATTCAAATTTTTGGGATGAGAATTTAAATTTTATAAATATGCATTGATTGGATTTAAATTAGAGGATTGTATATTAAATTTTTTAAGTATTTAGTTATTAACTTAAAATTTTGAAGGAGATTGTGATAAGAATGGAATTTAATTTTAAATTTGAAGATTTTCAGGAATATGGTATCTACAGAATTTTGAAAAAAAAATTATGAAATTACAATATGGATTTACTTCATTATTATATAATTTTGTTGAATTTAAATTTTGATGGTCAAAAAAAATAATTAAGGATTTTAAATTTTGAGGACGAAATTTTTAAGGTGGGTAGGCTTGTAACCTCAGTATCCTGAAATTCTAGCTTAAATATTATTATTAGGTTAATTTGGGGCTATTGAGATTTTTCCATAATTTTTAGTTAATTAAAAACTAGTAACCCTAATTTTCTAGGACTTTCAAGAATTTATTTTAGGGTCAAATATAATTAAAAATGTCACAAACTTTTATTTTAGATTCTAAATAATCAAATATATTTTTTAGAATTTTTTGGGAATTTTTTGATTATTTTTAGCATTTATTTTGATTTAATTACTGAAAACTGAATTAAAAACTAATTTCTGAAAATAAAAACCCATAATAGTAAATATTATGTCCAGTTAGCCAATAGGGGGCCCACCTGTCAGCCTTCCTCAGCGAACTGGGCGGGGTCCGCCTGTCAGCGACTGCGGGGTGGGTGCGGGTGCAGCCGACCCGACCTCGAGCCGAGCCGAGTCCGAGTTCGACTCGGACTCAGCTTAGCCAAGTCAGGTCAAACCCGGACCGTCCGATCTGGGCGGGGCTGCTTGGATGCACACCACGTGGCAGAATCCGAGCCGTGGCTACTTCCTCTCTCCTCTATATATATAATAGTTTAGTTTATAAATTCTAGGGTTTTCTTTTAGCCGAATTTTGGAGAATTGTCATCTAGGATTCCTTCATCTTCCAGAAGCCATTACTCATAACTATGGACTCCAAACGTGGCCCAGTTTCTTGTATTAGAACCATATTAAGGTAGCTTTCTGAATATATATAAATTTTTTTACAAAATTATGAATATTAAATTCTGGAAAATTCGTAGAACAAAGTATGTCCGAAAATAGATGTGTCTCGATATTTTCATGATTTTGGGAGAACCAGGAATCAGAATCATGAACCGTTTGAAGTTTCGGAAAGCTAATGTCGAGATCATTGATATATGTTTTACTAGTAATTTAATTCGAAATATTTATATACTATTAATTCTGTAGAATTTCTAGGTCAGAAATTAACCACCGTTGCACAATACGAATTTGGTATGTGCAACAATTTTCAAACGAATTTAAATTCGGACGAACCATAAATTTTAGCATATTTTGAAGCTGAAATCTATAGGAAATCATGCATGTAAGTCGACTTTGTGTTGGTTGACTTTTTGGTCAACAGATCGTCTCGATTTGCGTGCCATGAGTCTCGAGTTGATAAAATTTAGTTTCTTTGAACAATATTTAGGAATTAACCTAAAATCAGAATAATAAGATTAAAATAGGATTTTAGAGTAACTTTTTAGAATTAAATAAATTAAAATAATTTATCTTTTGACATGATAAATTATAATACATAGGGTATTTGGACTTTGACTTAGATTCCGACTCGTACCAGCTAAGGACCACATGCGAGTACATTCTCTGATAGTTTTTTTTATTTGATATTTTCTATGATGCATGTTTATAGTATTATTTTACCTGATTCCTGACATGATGGATACATGGATTGGTATTGTATGGATTCATTTTCGTGAGATACATATTTTCAGGCATGTTGACTTTTTTCTGGACTAATGAATTACTGGACTAATATATTTTATGGCTTGTTGACATCTTCTAGACAATTGAGATTATTCGTGTCTAGACTTGGATCCATGAGTACTTGTCGAGCGAGAAAATACCTAGGAGACGTGTGAACTACCATTTCCATTCCATGGTCTTTCTGGAATAATAGCAGCCACACACGACACGTGTGGTTTGCCGGATATTACCCCCTAGCCGTTCACATGTCAACTTGGTATTTCAAAACACTAGTTAGATGAAGTCATTCTGGATTAATCTATACTTGCTAATTGTACACTTGCATGACATGTTTTCTTGTTTACATATCTGTCTATCTTTACATGCTTCTCTGTTCTTCTTTCTTATCTTTTATTATTTCTTTATTTAACTGTTCCTCTATGATGTACCATATTCCATTATTATATTCTTCTCAAGTATTTCATAGCTATTTACTATTCATAGTACTTGTCAATTAACTGAAACTGCTATTGGGTTGTACTCGTTCCATCCTGACTGGGTAAATATTTTAGGTGACTTGCTATCTTGCTCATTGGATTTGATTGGAGATCGAGATGCTTGTGGAGGCCAATATTAGAATTTAGATAGTTTAGCAACTTCTTTGAATTTGATATTTAGCGGGTTTGTTTCCGAGTTATGATTTAATTATAAATTGAGAATCTTGTAAAACTATATAAATATTGTGAATGAGCAATAGATTTGAATTTGTGATTAAATATTATCTATTTGGATTGATGGACCATTGTTATCATAGACAGCGTACTACCGCCGATGCTGCGGCGTAGGCTGGGCTTGGCCACGTACTTGTATCCGAAAAGTGGGTGCGGGTCGTGACATTATGCACTGAAAACATGTGATCCAAGATACACTCAACTGCAAGTTCAAACCATCTACTATATGCAAAGCTCCAACCTTGCTCAAGTCAAAACATTAAACCTCCCTCACTTTTTGTTGCTCTAATTCCCCTTGCCTGCAACACACCACAATACTCGCACACTAAAATACTATACACGAGCCCATACATACAGTGTTTCATGCTCCCTTGGTCTGGTACATCCCCAACCTCAAGATACTACTACCTGAACTTCACTTATTAAACCTGGGCTTACTTCACTACAACATGGGCTACCCGATCCCCAACTGGATGCCCACAACTGATGTCTAACCCCCAAGTCCCACAGCAAGGACACATAAACACTGTTGTTATTACACAGCAGGAAAAATCTCACACACACTGATACCTCAAGTCTTTAGTTCCACTCCACTACAGCCCAAAACCTTCACCCTGATAATACTCTATTCTATAGATACTATACTTGGTTACATCAGTTAACTTCTAGTCCCCAAACAAACTGATTACCATCAGTCCTAAACTCGAGCATCAATTGGATGCCTGAAAGTAAATGCCCCAACACTGCACTCAAGCTCACTGCTCAAAGGGGGTCCCCTTAATTTTCTTTGTTTGACTGATACTTGCCTTTTCCCCTTGCAATCCATCCACACCCTCCAACTAATACGCATATCAGTCACTGTCCCCAGATAACCATCAGTCCCCAATATAACAACAGGTACAGTAGCAGCATTGCTACCCGACACCTACCCAACTCCTCCCCTTGCACATATGTGCAATTAATATTCAAGTATCAGTTCGCAGAGATTCTCCCCTCTCTACCTGCTATTGTTAACACCTCATCACAACCCCTCTTGTCCAGTCATCCATCCACACCAGGGCACATACACACAGTACACATATATGTATACGCAAGCACACACTGCTCGAGTCCTCCACCCTTCTCATCCAATATCAACCCACACATTAAATATAGATATACCAATATATATATACACACATAATTATATATAATTATATATACATATATATTAACAGTAAATAAAGTATCAAATAGACCCATTTCCAATAGGAGTTAATTTGTCAAACACTTGGTATGCATACTCCTTGTCCATGCACCAAATTTATGATACGCTAAGATACACCTCTAATAATCATGAATCACCCCATACATATAAATTATATTATCTAAATGATTATACTAACTAATTATAAAGCAATTAATGATGAATTAGCTCCCCATGAACAAAACCCCAAAAATAGAGCCCTGTATCACACCATATCATGATACGCCCTACTCGTATCCATTTGTGGACACGAATCTACCCCCACTGACCAATCTAACTCTAATTAGGTCTACCAAACCTAATGACAAATACTTGGTGTCCCATTCTTGGATTTTCTCCAAAATAGACACCAAACTTAATGTATAAATCACATATAGGGTCAATAGGAGTTCAAACTCCTCCCTATGGGTAGCCCTAATTTATGGGTACATTCTAAATGCTCTAAAACACTAAATAGAACTAATTAGATAGAGCGATTTCAGAATTTACCTATTGCGAGATGGATTCCCAATGAAAGCTCAGTAGGACATGATTTGGACATAAGCATCAAGCCCAACTCCTTCTTCTCCTAAGCTCCTTGTAACCACTAGCTTCTAGTCTGCTTAGATGGTGAGGATAAGGGAATTTGAGAGGAATTTATGGTAGATTTGATAGAGGGATGAAGGAATTTGGGGAGGAACTAATTAGAAAATATTTAGTGAAGTAATGAGAGGAGAGACAGATCCCCCTCCCTATAATTAGGGTCGGCCACAATAACCCTCTCCCAAGTAATGTAAAATGACACATATATCCCTATTGGGTTGTCATGATGAATAATTAATTAGGAAGCTTCTCTTCCCAATGAAGGTTAAGTCAAAATACTAATTAAGAAAAGTGGTTAACTAAATAGCTCCAAATAGACTAGTCTAACTAATTAGTTAAGTTGTCATGTCAAGTTGGTTAGGTCCACTAGGGTCTTGTCTAATTAAATATTCTAATATACTAACCACTAATAATAGTCACAAAATATCACATGTACATTTATATAAATAAAATATAACCACATTATTTATAATAATATATAATGACAAAAATACCCCTATTCTAGAAATATGGTAGTGACAATATGTGATGTGGCTAATGCGACTATTGTACAGGACGAATTATGATCATTAAACTATAATAAAATTTTATGGCTTGGACAATAATATCATCAAAGGGAACTCTGGATTCATGAGAATTTTAATGCTACTAATGTTGGGAAAAAGATTGCTAGAAGTTGAATGAAAGAAATTGCAATATTGAGAAAACGGTCAGAACGATTATAAATACACTTGGGTCATGATAAAGAGACAACGGATGATATTCTTAATGTAATCAATCAAATTTGGATGGATCAAAACAATATGACGACAGGTAAAATTATTCATAAGAGTTGGGAATGGCAAAATTAACATTGAAAGAAGGAATATTGCTATTCAAAATTAATAAAAAAATTATTACGGTCGGTTTATCCGAAATGATTTAAAGTATCGTATTTCGGTTAATGGGCTAACCTGGGCAGTCCCTAAGGATTCTTATATTTGGCAGAATTGAAAGATAGCGATTGTGACAAATGGTTATACGAAGGAACACTCTGAACAAGATAAAATAATTGTGCATATGATAGACCGAGAGGACGTTGGCAAGTATTGAGAAGTGCTTAGACCAAAACTTGAATGCAACGTGTTGAAAAGATATTGACAAGATTGACCGAATAAGTGTCGTAAGAAGTTAGAGTTATAGGAAATCGATGTTAAAGAACAACTTGGCCAAAAGTATTAAATGATCAGTAATGAGGAATAGAATTACCTCTGTAGCCGTTTGGTTTCTCTAACCATTAGCATTGGTTGAGTGCATTATATTTCGGGAACGTCTAAAATATATGCACGATCCATGCGAAAGTGGTGAACGGAATTCAAATGGAGTCGCATGAGAGTATTGATGAATGAAAGATATTGAACAAATTGATTGGGAAGAAAAGAGATGGTCAAAATGCATAAGTATACGAGATTCATGAATGAGCAATATTGACAAGGGATGGAAACGGGGTATTGAGTTATAGCTTTTGTGGGATGACTTAAGTGATATGGTGAATTGAGTTATTTTTTTAAGTTTTGAGGACAAAACTTTTTCTGAGTGATATATTATGTAATGTCCCACTCTGCGAAAAGGCATTACGCTGGAATTATAGATGGATTAGACCGATAGAATATAAGTAGTGCGGGATATCGGGATGTTTGGTGTGATGATGTTGTATTTCTTAACTTGGCCGGATGGGATATCTTATGCGACGTGGTTCGAATGTATGATTATGCCAAGTTAGAACATTGTTCATCGCTTTAGATAATTCTTGGGGGATCATAGGTGAATGAGGGATCGTGGCATAGAAAAAATATTTTATAAGTGAGTGGATCTGTCCCTTCTCCTCTACTCCTTCATGCCCTAATAAAAATGAATTCTAGTATTGCTTTGTTGTATGTCATAACTATATGTTGCTCTAATCCACACAATGATAATGATGGTTTATGTTTAATGCTGTTGAAAGTAATAAAAAATACATGAATAATGAAGTGCTAGTACTATTGATACAAGAATGTTATAAAGTAAGTCTGCCATGAGAAAAAAGTAATATTATGCAATCTACTTCACATGCTGGTAACACTGAGAATAGAACATTGAACATCGATAAATGTTTAAGTGCATTAGTGCACAGTAACTATGAAGGAAATGCTTCATAAGCGAGTATAATTGTGGTTTGGTACCACCGGGCCACGAGAAGGTCTGTAAGTTGGGACCTACGGGTCACCAACCGGTATGATAATGAACAAAACAAAAATGATCAATAATGTGAGGCTTTACTTATATTCTTTTACCATATAATTTATGCTTAGATTTTATTTGCATAGTAATTGCATGGTCAAGGACAACTTGTGCACAAGGTTTGGTAAGTTTCTTCGAACGAGATACACCGGAGTACCAGGATCATTCGGCTAAGGAGGAAACATAGTACTTTGGTAACACTGGGTATAAATGAGATATTCATTGGGGATCGTAACCTCATAAATGGTGCTTTGTACCCCCTTCGAAGTCCTATATGGCATGTCCCTTGTGGTGCAAAAGCATATCACCAATAACCCTCATGTAGTTAGGCTGCATACTAACGAGAATATTTATACAGGCTTTATCTCGGTAAGAATGATTCATATTATTTATGATGTGGCTAATCCTTATTTTATAGGGATATGACGAGTGGGTTGTTGGTAAGAATCATTGTTAAGCGATATGTACATATTTTATATATATTCAATGTATACTGCTGCTTCCAAAGTATGTTTTATTATGCTAATGAATACTCTGATCATTGAAATAAACCTAGTTCATAATAGAAATATCACTAAGTTAATGCATAATTTTTACATGAATATTTAGTATCGGTTTAGTCAAGTGAGCTAGTTTCTACTCACCAGTACGCGATATGTACTGACCCACGTTTGTGGACATCCCCAGGTACTCAGCATTGGGGGAGTGGCTGGAACGGTTCTGAGGAATTGAAGCATTGTTTGGGCGCGCAGAAGCCCTTCTTCCATCAGATGCGTCTTCTGTTATAAAGGACATAATGTATGGAACCATGTAATTCAGTTGTATCAGTGAGAGTGTAAGCCAAGACCGCAAATATCAATGTAAGTCAAATTGGCCAAGTATCAGTTGTATTTGAGAGTTTTATAAATCTTTTGTAAGCCATGTACTCAATTATCATTATTAATAAAGAAAAGCTTTTCATTATATTTATTATGACTTTAATTTGTCTGCTTAATTTTGCTGCGATATCATTATTTCTGAGATATACCATGCCTTATCTATCTTATTTTCTTGTACAAGTGCAATCTTGGCTTGTACGGTATCATGCCCGTGGCTACTTTTGGTTCTTAGGAATTGGGGCATGACACACTAGTGGATTGGGACCAATCTCTCCTACTGTCTCATCAGGTGTTCCATAGAATGTAGGGGCAAAGGTCCCCATCATCGCATAATATGTCAACATATCCCATCAGAATTAAAATAAAGTACAATATAGAATATGCTAACCAAAATAGAGTAGTAACTATAACGACAAGTACTAGACATGATAAACTAAAGATATGAACAAATAAAAGTATGAAAAGATAATCTAGAAATAAACTAAATATGATAATAAATGATATAAAATAGGGCTAATTAGCATTTTGACCATAGAATTTTTACGAGTTTAGAGTTTAAACCCTGACATGTCCAATTGAAAAGTTGATACCCTGGATTTTTATTTTTTGTATCATTTTTTACCATTTTACCCTCAACATGAGTGTAAGTGCGACAAGCAACCCATGTTGAAAAGGAGGGTATAATTGGAAAATTGAAACAAAAAATACAAATTTGGGGTCCAAACTTTTCAATTGGACATCTTAGGACTAAAACTCTAAGATGGTATAAAATCCATGGACTAAAGGCTAATTATCCCTACGAATAATAGAGTAAACTACAACTACTCTAAGTGATTGAAATACCAAGTTCAATATGTGGACGAGTAAGGATTAATTCTATACGTCGGACGTGAGTTATGCGACTGCTATTATTCACGAAAGACCATAGGATGTTTATAGGTAGCCATATATTTACTAAGGTATTTTTCTATCCGACTATACTCACAGATCGAGTCACGACACGAAACAAGCACGAGAATGACGAAATAAGATATATATAGTACTATTTAACTTGTATAGTCTAACTATGTAATAAATCATGTACAGACTATTTAGGATATGCAATTATATAAACTATAAAGTACTGGAACTAGAAAGTGCGAAGTACTTGCCTTGGTTAGTTGAAGTCGACATGCATGACACGAACGTGTTGACACAAAATAGGCTAAAATGCTATATTTCCATTAATAATCCCAATAAATAATAATATCAATGTCAGTGATCCCATAATATTTTGAATAGCCAATTTTGATATAAAGAAGTCCAAAATCGGAGATCGATAAAGTCCAAAATTCTGATATTTTTGGAGTCTGCAAGCTAGCCCACGAGGTGAAAGAAAAAATATATATATTATCTTAAGTTCAAACAATTGCCAAGAAAAGGTTGATTTATTTAATTACTTATTTTATTGCTAGCTTCCAATTTACTATGATATATAGGTTATCTACTTATTCATAGCTAATTCTTATTAACTAAGTAATTATTGCTATCAAAGCCCATTAGATTTATTGTCACCATATAGCCCATATATATATATATATATATATATATATATATATATATATATATATATATATATATATATATATATATATATATATATTTGTGTGTGTGTGTGTGTGTGTGTGTGTAATATATAACCATGTCCCTCAGAGGACCTGGTTTCCCTCCAAGTAATTTGTGTTGATTGTACAGGTCTTCGTTCGTTGGAAGGATGGTGATGATCGTTTCAGTTTGATTATGTATCTTTGGTAATGCATATGTTCCTTTTATTTTATGTATCTGCTTACTAGCATAGTATTTGTAGACTCAAATTATTTCTTTCGAGTCTATTAGGGTAATTATACTATGGGGTGCACACCATAATGTATATTGTTCATTACTTTATTTATCTTCCTGTGGATTGAGATATATTTTTGTAAGTTGAGTATTTTTAGTTATTATATATAACAATATTCAATCTTGGACAGTGTATATGTATTCTAGTTGGACTGGAGTCACTTGATAAGTAGTTGTCCATTGTCAGATGTCCTGATCCTTATTATTTTGGGACTAGGTGTAACATTATCTGAGAGAGTTCAAGAGATGTACGGACAATCCCATAAGGAAATCGACAAGACTAAAACTGATTAAGTGACTTGTGTAACTGATTTATATTTTGATTTTGATAAGATAATTATGTGGGAGACTATCTTAGACCTCTATCTAGACCCTAGTCATTGTCCTAGACCTATATTGGATACCTTGAATTCCTCAAAATTAGGAATTTCCTACACAAATAGTATATTGGACAATATTCTTGACAATATACATGTTAGTATATTGTCTATATGTTGCTGAGCTCAGTCAGCATTATTGACATGGCAAGTAATTTGTCTATTGGGTATTTGATTTTCTTTAGAGGGCTTGGATTGGTTGAAGGTTGGGATTAGTGACTTGGCAGCTCATCAATGGCTCCAAGTTATTCTCTCTCTCTCTCTCTCTCTCTCTCTCTCTCTCTCTCTCTCTCTCTCTCTAATTTCACTCTTTTCTTCCCCATCACCACTGTAGTCATTTATCTTCCCTTCTCTTCTCTTCTCTTCTCTTTAACAAACACCAAGGAGATGGACCTAGATCTAGGAGTAGTCATGACTTGGTAGTTTTTTCTAAACCCACTAAGGAGTAGAAGACAACTAGCTTAAAACCTGGAATAGAGGAAAATACATTTTGTACTTATGTATAATTGATATTTTGATTTTTTTTAATTAAATTATTGGCATTTCTTTACTGTAGTGCCCTACTCCGCGATGATACTATGTATAAGAGATATCGGTTTGCTGGCTCGAGAGAAAGCCTTCACGAATAGCTCCCTTGTTGAAATAGAAGAAGATTGATCTTGGTGAGGGGACAGAATTTCACTTTCTGATTCTTTTACGCCTAATAAAGAATCTGATTGAATAAATGCTTATTGCTAAGAAGACTAATGTTCATAAAAGAATGATAGAACCTGACCATGTATGCTTAACAAGATAACTTGTATGGTTGTCAAATAAAAGAACCCTTGCTAAGCTAAGTCAGGATAAGAACATTACATGTTAAGTTATAATATCACTGCTATCAAACGAACTTCTGTCATTCTAATAAACAAGAGTAAAGAATGCTCACATGTCTCTATCGTATGCTAAAGAAAAAGTAGAACTACATGCTTAGTTACAAGAGATAGAAGAACTGTTATCATGCTTACTTAAATAAAGACTGATACAAGTTTCCTTTATCGTACTACAAAGATAGAACCATATAAAATACTCGTATTATTGCAACATGTCACTACCATATTTCTAGAATAGGAATATTTTTGTCATTTATCATTAGTATAAATATTGTGTATATTTTATTTATTTATAATGTGCATGTTATATATATTGTTACTATTATTATTATTGTTAGTTGATTAGTTTATTTTATTTAGACTTGACATTAGTGGACCACACTAGACTTGACTTGACTCATTGACTGAATTAAATAGTTAGTCATGACTAGGCTAATTCCATTAAACCTATTTAGACTCAAGAATAGAATATTCTTCCTATGGTTTAGTAGATCGTATTCATGAAAGAATGAGAGGGGCACTTGTGTCAATTCAAACATTCCTCAATCTAACCCTAACCCTAAGAGGAAGTTTATATAAACCTCTTCATTCATGAGTAGCCTACATTTATTTTTATTTAGTTCATCCCCAAATTAGAGAGCAAACCCTAATTTATTTATTCCCAAATTTTATCCCTCTCATTCTCATTCCAAGGAGGCTAAGAAGCTTGGTATTGCTAGAGGAGCACTTGAGGAGGAAAGCATTGGCTTGAGGATTGTGTCCAACTTTTATTTGTGTCCATTTGGTGGAAGATATTGGGAATCCATCTCTCAATAGGTAAAACTCTTGTCCCTTTTATCATTTCAGTTTTTAGTGGTAAAATAAACCCCTAGAAACCTACCCATGGCTAAGGACTACCCATAGAAAGAAGAACTAGGTTCTTTGGAGACCTATTGTGAAAATTACGTTGAGTTTTGTGCTAATTTGGAGAAAACTCTGAATTTGGACCACTAGGTGTTTGTAAAAATATTTCATACGGGATTTTGGAGTGGAAAGCATGTTTTGAAAAGGTTGTTATATCCTAAATAGGATACGTAGTGTCGTGTCATGGTATCTCATGATACACACAGTTAGATTTGGGTATGCATATGTATTTGTGTGATAGTTGGTTTTGTATTGTGTTATGTGTGTATAACTATATGTACCTAATTATATTTATAGGTATATACATATATCTATATGTATATATATGTGATTGTATATATATATATATATATATATATATATATATATATATATATATATATATATATATATATATATATATATATATATATATATATACACTTACATATATATATATATATATATATATATATATATATATATATATATATATATATATATATATATATATACATATATGTGTGGATCTTTATATACATATAGCAGTCATAGAGTTGTGTATGTTTATGTGAGTTATTGTGTATGTACATATGAGTGTGTGTGAGTGTGTGTGCTATGAGGTTGTGCGTATGAAGGCAGCATTATTCTGGCAGTGGCAGCTCGTGCAGTCCTCACACTATAGAGTGTAGTGAGCTGCACAAGGGGTGCAGTGCACAGCTAAACCACCTGCAGTAGTATCTGTAATTTAGTCTCATGCACGGTGGTAATTTCGCATGTGTGGTTCAGCTACAAGCTTGCGCAGCAAGGCTCGGGGTGCATCAACTGCTTAGCATTGAGCACAGCAGTAAAGTGGGGGTTCAGTTAACGGGTTGTGTGGATACATTGGTATTATGTTAGGTGTTCATTGGGGAGCAGAGAACTCAGAACTGTTCTGTACAGATGATGAACAACAAAATTATAGTGTTAGCCGAGATATAATATGTATAACCTAAGCATCAAGGCCACCATCCATGGTGTGAGTATCCTTTGTATCCATATATGTGTCTGCATTCGGGTAGTTGAGAGTTGTATCTGTGCATATGCAAAAACAGATTTACGGTCGGGTTGCACATCAGAAGCAAGCTAGAGGTACAAGTTAGTGAGTGTGTGCACAGGTCTGCACCTGAGGCTCAAGTACAGACATTGGGGTTGAGGGTGCCTGCAGAAATGAAAGGAAGAAGCAACAGCAACAGTGTTACATGGCAGCTGCTATAAGGAAAACCTGGAGCTCTCAATCGCAGCAATGGACTGCACCACCGAGACCGTGTGCACGAGTGTAGTAGGAGTGTTAGTGTGTGTTACTTATTTGTGTTGAAGAGTTGTGTCATATATATGACATGAGGGGTATTAGTGTAAGAAATATGGTCTATATTCATATAGAGTGTGGGTATGAGTATCCAGTATAAGTATTGATTGGGGTAAATATATGAGTTTCCTTGAGAGGACAGAAACCCATAGTAGTGTATCATATTTGACTCCTAGTGTGCAGAGCTTAGAGTGTTCAGAGAGAAGGGAGTTAGATGCAAGCATGTATCAGAGGAGAGGGTGTATGTAGAGGGGTGTTATGCTAGTGTGAGGGTGTTAACCAGTATTGGCAAGCACCTGTGTATGTATAGGAAGAGCTATTGCAGCAACAAGATGCTATTTCCAGCATAGTGTATTATGGGTAGGTGGCAGTGTTAAAGTTCTAGGTATCATAGGTGTCAAGTGATATGGATGAATGTTAGTGTTTAAGTATGTGTCATTGGTTAGATGGATAGGCATCAGAGTTTAGATAGGTATCCTATGATAGCTAAGTATTAATGTGATTAGAACTAAGGTATTCATATAGATAGGTATAGAGTTGTATTTATGAAATAGAATCAGATAACCACAATACTATAGAATAGTATTGAGCCTAGAGCAACTTAGATACGTAGTGCCAATAGGATACCTTGATACCATAAAAAATACCTATACATAGCTAGTTAGATATTACCAAATAGGTGTTGGCTAGTCTAAATTGATATCTATCTAGTATAAACCCTATTAACCTAGAACCCTCAAAACCAAATAGTTGAGATTATTTTGATTCATTTTTTTTTACTTATTGACATTGTAAATTCATAAAATAGGTTGTTTAGACTTGGACTTGGTATTAGATCCATATCACCAGCTTCGGACGACAGGCGAGTATATTATCTGATAGTTTTTATTATTTGATAATTTTTATATTTTATGTACTTAGAAATATTGCATCTGATTCTTGACACTATGGTATACAGACTAGTATATAGCTTGGATCTTCAGTCATAATATGTTACAATAGTTATCGTATTGACATCCTACACGACATTGATATTAGATATTGTACATTGTATTATTGGATAATGATCGTGTATCGTAACGTGTCATGGTTGGATCCACTGTACTAGTTGGGGGGGAGGAAATTGCTAGTAAGAGATGTGATCATATTCCTATTGTAAATTATAAAACATTGTTAGTGTTAATCATATATCTCATGTATGATTAGCCAGGCCATATAGCTATCATACAAGTTTCCAAGCCGATCACATATCGAAACTAGTATTTCAAATAATTAGAACGGTTACAGTTCTTCATATTCAGCTTCATAGATTATATTACCTTGAATCTGATATTATAGTTCCTTTCTTTTTCATTTCATAGATGTACTAACTTTACCCTATTGTCTACATTGTATGGGCCATTACATCTGTTTATTATTTTCTCTCAGTATATAACATCCTCTATTTATTATTTTATATATATTGTCAATTAATTTGGAACTGCTATTGGGTTGTACTTCGCTCCAATCCTGACTGGATATTTTTTTTAGACTGTAACTTAGAGGACTGGTGTCCGACATATTATGGACCATAGGGAGAGTAGCTGAAGCCTTGGACCTTGTAGCTCAGGTGTGATTGCTGGGAGGTCTAGCCGGGATAACTAGTTATATTAGCTAGTTCCTTTTTGGAGTTTTTGGTACCGAATTTATTTTTGGCATATATTAAGACTTTGATGTTATTGTTTGAAGTTTAGATTATATTATTGTTTAGACTTTGTGGTTGCATTTTGATTATTTTCTTTCGATATCTTATCGTACTTTAGTTCTGTGGTTGAGTATTTTATATTATATTGATATATATGTGTCTCCTTATGGAGTTGGATATTCGTGTGAGATTGATTAGATAGTATTGTGACCTAGACTGGACGTACCCGCGTACTCGTGCCCCTATATCGGGTGCGAGTCATGACACATTTTAGTGGTGGCCCATGTAGGTCTGGCTTCGCAAGTAATGCGATATCGTGGTAGTACAACGACTTAGTTGTACTACTGCGAGCCTACGATAGGATAGGATATAGGATACTAGTATGAGAGCGAATACTCAATCACAACTAGGAACACTTCCAATCTATTAATATTGCTATTCCTTCTGAGTATTGATTTCTTTGAATATTTTTGTCCTTCCTTGATGATATCGTATTCTTGTGCCTTAATGACTTTTTCTTGTTTCGATCCATCTTCAGGATATCCTGCCAAAGACCAGATCGCAGCGATCAGGAGCAGCTGTCGTGTCGAAGAGGTCAGTGACTTCTCGACCTCCTACACAGGGAGCGGCAGAGACTGTTCCTTCATCTTATATCCGTATAAGAGTTTCAGCAGCTTTTGGGGGTCCTCCTCCCCCACCTTTCCAGAGGGTTGTTCCAGCTTTTGCGGAGGACCTTCCTCTCCCGCCGCAGATTCCTTTTCCTAGAGGTGTGCCTGCTGATGGGGCACAGGTTTTTACTTTGATCCAGGGTATAGTAGATATCCCGAGGGTGACAGCGGAGGCCTAGTGTGTTTAAGCTAAGGCTCAAAGGGTACAGACAGAGGCACACCAAGCACAGACTGAGCTGATAAGAGAGAGCAAGGAGAATGCTCACCAGGTGGCCCTACAGGCTGTTGAAAGAATTGTCCAACAGCATCCTGGCCAGCAACAGCAGAGGCCAGGCACTATAGTTGACTTCAAGAGGATGGCACCTTGAGAGTTCAAGGGTATCAAGGGGATACTTTACGCTGATGACTGGTTAAAGGATATGGAGAAAAATCTGCGATTGGCCCAGATTCCAGAGAGCTTGCAGATCAAGGCGGCCGGTAGTCAGATGTTCGATATTGCACTCACTTGGTATCGTATGGAGCCAAGACTTACTGCTCAAGGACTTACTTGGAAGACTTTCAAGGAGCTTTTCAAGGAGAAGTTCTTTCCCTACGTGGCCCTGGAAGCTTTGGAGAGTCAGTTTCATGACTTGGTCCAAGGTAATATGTCGATCGACGAGTATGCAGCAGAATTCTGTCGTTTGAGCCATTTTGCATCGTCTATGATTCGGGACCCAGGAGATAGAGCCCGAAAGTTCAGAAAGGGGCTGACGAGGGAGATTAGGTCTCGCACTTCTGGTCGTCGCACCGCTACCTTTGAGGATATCTTGATAGATGACCAGATTACAGAGAAGAATCTGGATCTCAGGCCCAAGAGGAGTCACGATGTTTCTGGAGATACGAGTGGCAACGCAGGACCAGTCAAGCGTTTCCATATTCAGCGGTAGCCGAGGATGTTTCAGCATCACCACCAGCAGCACCAAGCACCGGTTCACGTTTAGCAGGATCAGCAGCAGCCTCCGAGGTAGACCCAGCAGGCTTGTCATTTCTGTAAGAAGCCAGGTCACCTTTGGGAGTACTGTAGAGTGAGGCTAGGACTTTGTTTGTACTGTGGCACTATGGGACATCGAAAGAGGGATCTTCTAGCTCTTTATCTTCCCGGCCAGCGTGCAGTACCAACTCAAAGAGATCTAGTTAGGCCACCTATGGAACCGCAGATTGCTCAGCACCCACGGAGGGAGCCACCCCAGCAGGGTGGGGCATTTGTGATGACAGTCGAGGAGACCGATATTGCAGGTGATGGGTTAGAAGGTTCTGTTCTTTCTTCATGTTCCTTTCCATCTATTTGAATGATTGACTGATTCCTTACTGCCTTAGCTTGCATGATTGATTTTCTTGCTAGAATATAATTAGTAGTATACCCTGACAGGGACTGCAATACCATAACAAAAAGAGACCATAACCATGCATGTTTGTTTTCTTTCTCTAGATTGCATATTGTATGATTGTAGGTAGGACTTTCTTAGACCTTGATTGTTGGGGGTTTGACCGTAGTGAAGATTAATGAATAGGTTATGACTGGTCAGAGAGAGATAAGGTATCTTAAATTTCGAGGATAAAATTTTTCTAAGGATGATAGACTTGTCACTACCACATTTCTAGAATAGGGATATTTTTGTCATTTTGTATTAGTATAAATATTGTGTATATTTTATTTATTTATAAAGTGCATGTTATGTATATTGTTACTATTATTATTATTGTTAGTTGATTAGTCTATTTTATTTAGACTTGACATTAGTGGACCACACTAGACTTGACTTGACCCATTGACTCAATTAAATAGTTAGTCATGACTAGATTAATTCTATTAAACCTATTTAGACTAAAGAATAGAATATTCCTCTTATGGTTTATTAAATCATATTCATAAATGAATGAAAGGGGCACTTGTGTCAATTCAAATATTCCTCCAACTAACCCTAACCATAAGAGGAAGATTATATAAATATCTTCATTCATGAGTAGCCTTCACTTATTTCCATTTAGTTTATCTCCAAATTAGAGAGCAAACCCTAATTTCTCTATTCCTAAATTTTATCTCTCTCATTCTCATTCCAAGGAGGCTAAGGAGCTTGGCATTGCTAGAGGAGCACTTGAGGAGGGAAATATTGGCTTGAGGATTGTGTCCAACTTTTATTTGTGTCCATTTGATGGAAGACATTGGGAATCTATCTTCCAATAGATAAAATTCTTTTTCCTCTTGTCATTTTATTTTTTAATGGTGAAATAAATCCCTAGAAACCTATTCATGGCTAAGAACTACCCATAGGAAGAAGAACTAGGTTCTTTGGAGACCTATTGTGAAACTTACATTGAGTTTTGTGCTAATTTGGAGAAAACTCCGAATTTGGACCATGGGTGTTTGTAGAAATATTTTATAGGAAATTTTGGAGTGGAAAGCATGTTTTAAAAAGGTTGGTGTATCCTAAATAGGATATGTAGTGCCGTATCATGGTATCTCATGATACGCATGGTTAGATTTGGGTATGCATATATATTTGTGTGATAGTTGATTTTGTATTGTGTTATGTGTCTATAACTATATGTACCTAATTATATTTATAGGTATATACGTATATCTATATGTGTATATATATATGTGATTGTATATATATATATATATATATATATATATATATATATATATATATATATATATATAGGTTGAGATAATTATTGATATATATATATATATATATATATATATATATATATAGGTTGAGATAATTATTGATATATATATATATATATATATATATACATATATGTGTGGATCTATATATACATATAGCAGTCATAGAGTTGTTTATGTTTATGTGAGTTATTGTGTATGTACATATGAGTGTGCGTGTGTGTGTGTATGTGCGCGCTATGAGATTGTGTGTGTGAATGCAGCAGCATTCAAGCAGTGACAGTTCGTGCAGTCCTCACACTCCAGAGTGCAGTGAGCTGCACAAGGGGTGCAGTGCACAGCCAAACCACCTGCAGTAATATCTGCAGTTCAGTCTCATGCACAGTCGTATTTCAGCATGTGTGGTTCAGCTGCAAGCTTGTGCAGCAAGGCTCGGGGTGCATCAACTGCTCAGCATTGAGCACAGCAATAAAATGGGGGTTCAGTCAACGGGTTGTGTGGATACATTGGTATCATGTTAGGTGTTCATTGGGGAGCAGAGAACTCAAAACTGTGATATACAGATGATGAAAAACAAAATATTGGTGTTAGCCGAGATCTAATATGTATAACCTAAGCATTAAGACCACCATCCGTGGTGTGAGTATCCTTTGTATCCATATATGTGTCTGCATTCGGGTAGTTGAGAGTTGTATATCTGCATATACAATAACAGATTTGTGGTCGGATTGCACATAAGAAGCAAGCTAGAGGTACAAGTGAGTGAGTGAGTGTGTGCACAGGTCTGCACCTGAGGCTCAAGTGCAAACATTGGGGTGAGGGTGCCTGCAGAAATAAAAGGAAGATGCAATAGCAACAGTGTTAGATGGCAGTTGCTATGAGGGGAACCTGGAGCTCTTAGTTGCAGCAATGGACTGTACCACCGAGACAGTGTGCACATGTGTAGTAGGAGTGTTAGTGTGTGTTACTTATTTTTGTTGAAGAGTTATGTCATATGTGTGACACGAGGGGTATTAGTGTAAGGAAGATTGTCTATATTCATGTGGAGTGTGGGTATGAGTATCCAGTATAAGTGTTGATTAGGGTAAATGTATGAGTTTCCTTGAGAGGACAGAAACCCATAGTAGTGTATCATATTTGACTCCTAGTATGCAGAGCTTAGAGTGTTCAGAGAGATAGGAGTTAGTCGCAAGCATGTATCAGAGGAGAGGGTGCATATAGAAGGGTTTTATGCTAGTGTGAGGGTGTTAACCAGTATTGGCAAGCACCTGTGTATGTATGGGAAGAGCTATTGTAGTAGCAAGATGCTATTTCCAGCATAGTATATGTGTGGGTAGGTGGCAGTGTTAAAGTTCTTGGTATCATAGGTGTCAATTGATATGGATGAATGTTAGGCTCAATACTATTCTATAGTATTGTGTTTATCTGATTCTATTGCATAAATACAACTCAATACCTATCTATATGAATACCTTAACTCTAATCACATTAATACTTCAAGCATGTATCAGAGGAGAGGGTGCATATAGAAGGGTTTTATGCTAGTGTGAGGGTGTTAACCAGTATTGGCAAGCACCTGTGTATGTATGGAAAGAGCTATTGCAGCAATAAGATAATATTTCCAGCATAGTGTATTGTGGGTAGGTGGCAGTGTTAAAGTTCTAGGTATCATAGGTGTCAAGTGATATGGATGAATGTTAGGTTTAAGTATGTGTCATTGGTTAGATGAATAGGTATCAGAGTTTAGATAGGTATCCTATGATAGCTAAGTATTAATGTGATTAGAGTTAAGGTATTCATATAGATAGCTATTGAGTTGTATTTATGAAATAGAATCAGATAACCACAATACTATAGAATAGTATTAAGCCTAGAGCAACTTAGATACATAGTGCCAATAGGATACCTTGATACCAAAAATATACCTATACATAGCTAGTTAGATATTACCAAATAGGTGTTGGCTAGTCTAAATCGATACCTATCTAGTATAAACCCTATTAACCTAGAATTGACCTAGAACCCTCAAAACCAATTAGTTGAGATTATTTTGATTCATTTTTTTTTACTTATTGACATTGTAAATTCATAAAATAGGTTGTTTGGACTTGGACTTGGTATCAGATCCATATTACCAGCTTTGGATGACAGGCGAGTACATTCTCTGATAGTTTTTATTATTTGATAATTTCTATATTTCAAGTACTTAGAAATGTTGCATCTGATTCTTGACACTATGGTACACGGACTAGTATATAGCTTGGATCTTTAGTCATGAGATGTTACAATGGTTATCGTATTGACATCGTACATGACATTGATATTGACATTGTATATTATATTATTATTGGACAATAATCGTGTATGGTAACGTGTCATGGTTGGATCCACTGTACTATTTGGGGCGGGAAAAATTGCTAGTAAGAGTTGTGATCATATTTCTATTATAAATTATAAAATATTATTAGTGTTAATCATATATCTCACGTATGATTAGCCAGGCCATATAGCTATCGTACAAGTTTCCAAGCCGATCACATATCGAAACTAGTATTTCAAATACTTAGAACAGTTACAGTTCTTTATATTTAGCTTCATAGATTATATTGTCTTGAATCTGATATTGTAGTTCCTTTCTCTTTTATTTTATAGATGTACTGACTATACCCTATTATCTATATTGCCTGTGCCATTGCATCTGTTTATTATTTTCTCTCAGTATATAGCATCCTCTATTTATTGTTTTATAGTTTTTGTCAATTAATTTGGAACTGCTATTGGGTTGTACTTCGCTCCAATCCTGACTGGATATATTTTTTAGACTGCAACTTAGAGGACTGGTGTCCGACATATTATGGACCACAGAAAGAGTAGATGAAACCATGGACCTTGTAGCTCAGGTGTGATTGTCGGGAGGTCTAGCCGGGATTACTAGTTATATTAGCTAGTTCCTTTTTGGAGTTTTTGGTACCGGATTTATTTTCGACATATATTGAGACTTTGATGTTATTGTTTGAATTTTAGATTATATTATTATTTAGACTTTGTGGTTGCGTTTTGATTATTTTCTTTCGATATCTTATCGTGCTTTAGTTCTATGGTTGAGTATTTCATATTATATTAATATATATGTGTCTCCTTATGGAGTTAGATATTCGTGTGAGATTGATTAGATAGTATTATGACCTAGAGCATTCTACCACCGATGCTGTGGCGTAGGCTGGACTTACCCGCGTACTCGTATCCCTATATCAGGTGTGGGTCGTGACACAACGAGATGGCGACTTGTCTGCATAGAGGAAAGAGATTAATAATGCACCCTGAGGATCGGTCCTACAGGATCTTAGGGGTATGTCTATTTAGAAAAAAAGCTATTAACTCTATAGATCGATTGAAAAGAAGAGAAAAGATAGAAAAGGCTGCTTGTTCATAAACTGTGCATCATAGAGTTTTATCTAATAGAAGTGTATTCATGCATTGGTCCAACAACTTTTGCACAAGGTAATAGTCTCTCGGACGATTCCTAGGGCACTGGAAATCATTCAACCTAGAAGAGATTTATCGAACACCCATAGGGACAGTCCTTGCGATCAAGTGTGGTGTGGCTATTAGTGAAGAGATGAACTATGAGTCACAGCTGCTAATTTGAGCTTATTTTAGTGCAGAGTTGAACCATGAGTCACAGTTGCTGATAGCCATATAGTGTCATTAGTTAGACTGGTCTCATAGTTCCAGGTGTTAATCATGAGGAGTAAGACTCATGGGCCATCATATAGTTATGTTACATGCTAGGATAGCCTTCTTAAAGTCTAACACATAATGTAGAGATGGACAGGAAAACCATACCTATATGCTTTATGCAATCGTTCTAACGCTTGTCTGTTGCAGGAATAATCGTTCGGCTGTGGGTAAGAATCATTGAATAAGTGATACACTATCGATTGTATTCTCTAGCATGAAATTGCTCTTTAAACAAGTCTCTAGCTACATGAATTATTGTTGCCTTTTAAATAAGATAAATAGTCCACTAGATGCTTCTAATGTCCCTAAAGTACTAATATAGCTCATGATACATGTTGTGCACATCAAGATAGAAATGAATTTAATATAGAGCATGAAATTATCCCTATCGTATGCTTGAATGAATCAATTATGCAATATATGGTTTTCAAAGAAATGTAATCTGACTCTGGTCCTGTACATCATGAATTAAACGTACGTAAAAGTAACAAGATCACTAATAATGCAATATTTTCTCACATGAATACTTAGTGATAGTTTCACAGAGTATTGCTTTAGTTCCTCGCTAGTGCTTTTCCCAAAGTACTAACCCCCCACCAATTTTGAACATAAGTACTGGATGTCCTGCTAGATTATCCGAAGGGATAGCAAGTCCTCATCCTCAGGAGCTGAAAATTAGAAGGAGATGCCTTGATATGTTTTGAGATATTTCCTGTATAAATGGATGTAATGTATGGAACGATATCATTGTATATTCAAGAGATGTAAGCCAACTTGGCTTGTAACAAATATACACTGAAAGCCTTGTAATCATTTCAAGTTATCAATAAAGATATTTTTTCCTTATACTATTGTTGTTCATTCAGTTTTCTACAATATTGTGTCATTGTTTCTAACTCTGAATAGCTTATTTTGTTATTGTACAAGTCTTGGCCTTATGCAAGTGCAACTTAGGCTTGCACTACATCATGCCTAGTGGTGACTTCCGGTCCTCCGGATCGGAGCGTGACAATTACGATGTGTTTCATCTATGTTTTCTTTCAAATTCTTGGTGAATTTTGAGTAATTATGATGGGTTTTACTTGGTTTTGAGTTATGGATAAATCCATATCTCTGGAACCCTATTCTTGCTTTCCCAAACTGTTGAGCATATTTAGAGAAGTGTAGAATCGAATTTGGACCCTGAACAACCTAACTCGAGCCCTTTCTACACTAAATTAGTGCTGACAGTATACAAGCCATTATACTGTTAGTGCACAAATTTGTCCATCAAGTCTGCAATATTGTTCTGTGTGCATAACAGTATCAGACAGTATACTAGCCAGTATACTATTTTTTATTATTTATTCAGGATAAACTCCTGATTTTATGTGTATTCTCAGCATATGAGCATTTATCCTTCCTAAAATATTTTTTTAGTGTCTACACATTGTCCCTTAGCCCTTGGTATCTATAACTTGTCTAGATTTTGAGGGCTTCGTGTCACGCCCAGTACCAAAATACGGAGACGAATATGGCCAGCTACCCCGTACAAGATATAGAACATCGTACGACGGTCACGGCTGTAACTAGACAAGGAGTTACATTCTACAAGCAAGTCACTTAGGGTCACATAGAACATCTAATATCTCAATCAGTCAAACGAGGATAGTAAACATAGAATATATATAACAAGAAAATAAGGCATCCCAAATATTCTACCAAAATATTTTAGAAACCAGCTGTACAAAATAAGAAGTTGGCAGAGTAGCAAAAGTACATGACCATGATCAGCTGCAGTCTGATTAATTACAATCATGTAAGGAAACTAAATATCCAGATTTATGGCTAATAAGTATCGGTGGCTAAACGCCCAAAAGAAAAAATGTACAATAATGAGCAGTGATCAAGAAACCCACTCGTATCCCTCTTCGGCCATCCGTCTGGTGCACGCCATTATTCAGGGAAAAGTAAGTTGGATCCTCGAGTGCTGGCTCTAAACCTGGCCATGCAAAACCAGTGGGGTTAGATCCTAAATAGAAAGTACCACAAAGGAAGCACGAATGAAGGAACAAAACTAATGAGAAATAACACACACACACACACACACACACACACACACACACACACATATATAGTTATGTCCCATAGTTTCTGTCCATAGCCTACCGTAATACAACAATCTAATCCTACAACCAAACAAGGACAAAGATTAGATCATCGCACCATGATAGCCCATGTCCTTAAACTATTTAACAGGAGATACAATACACAATCAAGCTCAATTACATAATCGACCAATCACTTATACGGTTTACTAGGTGGAGTCTAGGTTATCCTAGAGATATATGCGTATAATAGGAATCCTTAGATCGAGCTATGTGCTAGCAAGGCTAGCCGAGCCATGAATCGTCGCATAGCATGTAGTATTTATGCACCGGTTCCTCTAAGACCATCGTGCTAAGATCGCATAGAACACATAGTACAATATAATATTTGGATATTGCCATACACTAATAAGGATTTAAATAATATCTATGTGGGCCAGCCTCCACACCCAGACAATTATTTTTGGGTGGATAGTTAAGCATAATCTCGGGATTTTGTGCCCCCCAATATTCTACATTGTTTAGTTGCCTAGTTAACCCTAATGTTACTGAAATCATATGGCGTCACATAATATTTCCCTTATATATCGTACCGTAGTACGGACATGCTAGATACGAATCCACTTTGTCACTTGGCAGTCCAAATTTGGATCCCCCCCAAAGTAATGCAATAATCAAGCAAATCTTAGCCACGCTTGAAAATTGACTAAACTATTTTGTCTATGCTTGGACGAATTATATTATATCATATGTCGCGTAGCACGTAGGTACCCCTCAGTATAAATATTTAATATAATCACGTAGGAACACTTAGCACATGGGAACACATAAGACATAGTAAGTGTATCAGCACGGATATAAATGGCCGAGTCAAGTCACCAATTACAGTAAATCATATGAGTTCTATCATATTATAACACATAAGTCAAGTCATGCACATAGGTGGTGTAGTCACTTGGCGCATGGTCGAACTATATACATGGTCGGGACAGGCACATATGTGGGTCTAATACTCTCACAGTCATTAAGATTACACATATGAATCAAAAGTCCAATAGAACATTCAAACCAAATTAATTAAATAAATGTGTGCAGGAGGCCGCATGCGCGTATGAAAATTAAGGCCGCATGGTCAATCAGGACGCATGAGAATCGGGGATGCATGGAATATGGGACGTATAGACAAGAAAAGTCCACTCATCGGGGCAACTGCTAAGTGACTGGCAATAAATATAATTCAGAGAAGTGACTGATGTGACAAGCAAAAAAATTTAAGAAGATAAGACAAAAGCATAAAAAGCTGTGCAGAGTCACAAAAGTCGTACAGAGGTATGCACCCAAAAGAAGAGACGCTTGGCTCGTGATCGCATAGTCTCCGGGCCGCTTAGGCGCATGGAGTATGGCTTTGTGAATTCCTATGTGTTCAAGGTACTGTGCGTCCGACTTTAGAAAGCATGCATAGAGAAGACATACATCCAACAAGATCGGCACATGCTAGAGGGGCGCATGTTGCTGGGCCACATAGTACTCATTCGTCCCATAACAGCTAGTTCGGCCAAGAAAAAGCTTCAAGAACCCAAAAATTCTAATATTAAAAGTGTTTAGAATCATAATGTACACATATTAGATTCATAAAATGTAAAAAAAAGAAAGGATTAAAATCTAATGGTTTCTCCATATCATGCAAGGTGTACTTGCCTAAAATAAAAGAATGATGAGAAATAAGAGAATAAGGAAAGCGAGAGAAAGAAGTTGGGTTATATAGCTAGGGTTTAAGGTTTAGACCATGGGTTCTCTCTTAACTTGAACTAACCCACAAAATAAACCATGAACCACACTAAACTAAAGAATGGGTCTAGTCTCCATGCAACCTAATAAATATACAAGCAAGAAATAATATGTCCCAAATACGTAGATCGAGAATGGAGAGTGACATCTCTACCCACCTTAGAAAATTTTCGTCATTAGAATTTAAACTCAAGGCTAGCTAAAGAAATCAGAACAAGCACTATACTAACTTACAAGCACATCTACACATGCAATCAACAATCTATCATATAATGAAGAAAAGCAACATCACATAGCATGGATGAACGAATCACGAGATTCAAGATACAAAGGCATAAGGACAAATATACCTTCTGAGTCAAATATGTGCGAATATCGAGATCAAATATCGTCCTCGTACTCCTATGTCGACTCTCCCAAAGGGTGATGACCCCAACCAACCCGGACAAGACAAATTGTCCGATTCTTGAGCACCTTCTCTCTTCGGTCCAAAATGGATATAGGTTGCTCCTCGTAAGACAAGTCAGTACCAACGACTAGCTAGAAATGGTCGAGGATATGACTCGAATTTGGGATATACCTACATGAGGATATGACTCGAATTTGGGATATACCTACATAACTGAGATATATAAAATACATCGTGTACCTCACGTAGCAAAGGTGAAAGGGCAAGACGATAAGCAACATCGCCCACCCGCTCGAGGATATTGAACGGACCGACGTATCGCGGAATAAGCTTCCCGCGAACCCCGAATCTAATGATTCCATGGGTTGACAAAATCTGCAAGAATACGTGGTCGCCAACACGAAAATCTAAAGGCCTACGATGATGATCCGCCCAAAGACGATGCCTATCCTATGCAACCAGAAGTCGCTCTCTAATTTGCTTGACAACTTCTACTGTCTGCTTGATCATTTTTGGGCCTAATATCTTTCGTTCGCCAATATCATCCCATACTAATGGTGACCTACACTTTCTCCCATATTGTGCTTCGAAAGGTGCCATCTGAATACTCGCCTGATAACTATTGCTGTACGAGAACTCGACAAAATGAAGGTGATCTTCCCAAGACCCTCCAAAATCTAAAGTACAAGCTCACAACATATCTTTCAATATCTGGATGGTTCTCTCTGATTGTATGTTTGTTTGAGGATGGTAAGCGGTACTGAATCTCAGCTTGTGCACAAACTCTGGTGCAAGCTCTTACAAAAATATAAAGTGAATCGAGTGTCTCGAACTGATACGATACTCACTGGGATACTGTACTAACTTACTTTTTGTCGTATGTACATCTCTGCCAACTGCTCTGTAGACTGTCCTACTCGAAAAGAAAGAAAATGAGCTACTTTTGTGAGTCGATTCACTACTACCCAAACTGTATCGTGACCAGTCGGGAATCTAGGTAAAGTGGTCATAAATTCCATCATGATATGCTTCCACTTCCACTCTGGAATATGAAGCGACTGTAATAATCTTGCTGGTCTTTGCTGGTCAGCATTCACTTGTTGACATACTAAACATCGAGAAATGAATCACGTTATCTTCCTCTTCATCTCGTTCTACCAGAAATATTTCTTGATTTCGTGATACATCTTGGTACCTCCTGGATGAATTGAATACTAGAAACTGTGCGCCTCGATCATGACTTCTTCCATCAATACCAACCCTAATCCTTTGCTTTTCCCTAACCTAGGTGTGTAGAGCTTAAATTTGGTGTTGGAGCTTGGGTTGGATGCTAGAAAGCTTGGGTGTGGTGAATTTAGATTTTTTTTGGAGACTTTGGCTTGGAATTTCAACTCCCAAGAGGTAAACCCTGATTTTCTCCTTGTGATTACTCTAATATAGTATAATTAGTATTTTAGAACCTTTTTAGACCTTAGGGCTACCCGTGGGAGAAAGTTGGAGCTTGTTTGGATGTGTTTGGAGACTTTGACATTAGGTTTTGTGTCAATTTTGGGTAAAATCCGATATTGGCCTAATTTTTGGTGTTGTCCTAGGTTAGACGGACCTAGGTAGATGTACTTGAGTGTCTTGAGGGTAAGTAAATGTCCCCGTTCGGACACGTGAGGTCGTGTCACGGAGATTTGGATATTTCGGACGATTTGGGAGTTTTCGTCGCCGTAGGTTCTATGTACGTGCGCATTTTTGCCACGGACCTAGAAGCGGAGAGATAGCATTTTTTTTCTAGGTTCTAGACTTCGATTAGAACTCGTGGGTAAATTTTGGACGGATTTCGAGTAGGTTTGGTGTGCGTTTCACGAGGTTTCGCGAACCGCACTCCACATTTTTGTCGAAATGATCGAATAGCCATTTTGACTTGGTTTCTAGGTTTCGGGCTTGTGAGCGCGTTGGTTTATCTTCGGGGAGTGTGTATTAGAGTTTTTGAGTATATATTTATATATATGTGTGTTTTTGTGTGTGGGGGTGAGTGAGGTTGAGTGTGTGTGAGTGAGTGTTTGTGTATAGGTGTGAGTGTGTAGTGTAGTGTAGTGTAGTGTGAGTGTTTGTGTGTGTTTGAGAGGTGTGTGAGTGTGTTTGTGTGTGTTTGAGAGGTGTGTGAGTGTGTTTGTGTATATATATATATATATATATATATATATATATATATATATATATATATATGTGTGTGTGTGTGTGTGTGTATGTGTGTGTGTGTGTGTGTGTGTGTGTGTGTGTGTGTTTGTATATTTATATATGTGTGAGTGTATATGTATATAGATACTAGTATATATAGATAGATATATATATTAGTATAGATGTATATGTGTATGTGTATGTATGGATATATATATAGATATGTAGGTAGATATGTATATGTGTTATATATATATATATATATATATATATATATATATATATATATATATATATATATATATATATATATATATAGCTAGCTAGCTAGTTAGTAGGTTGGAGGGGGAGTAAGGTAGGTATCTCAATACCGTGAGATACCAAGGTATTGAGGGAAGGTGAGGTAAGATATTAAGGTAGCCTAATACTAAGTTATATATATATATATATATATATATATATATATATATATATAGTTAGTTAGAGTTAGAGGGTAAGGTATCTCAATACCTTGAGATACCAAGGTATTGAGATAAGTTGGGTATCGGGTGTAAGGTATTGAGGTGTTTACCTATACACTAGGTTATATATATATATATATCTATATAGTTAGATATATGTTATATATATATATATATATTAGTATATGGTGTATATATATATAGATAGTTAGTTAGTTAGCTAGTGTTAGTGAGGGGTGTTAGTGAGGGGTAAGACTTGAGTATCTCAATACCTTGAGATACTCAAGGTATTGGGCATCGGGGCAAGGTATTGGATTTTAGCCTAGGAATGAGGTTAGAGATGCTTTTATATATATATATATATATATATATATATATATATATATATATATATATATATATATATATATATATATATATATATATATATACGTGCTAGTATATATTTTAGAGGGTATAGACGGAGCGTATAGCATAGGTTGAGGTATCTGATACCGAGGGTATCCCGGTATCTCAATGAGACAAGTTTGAGGATTTATTAGCTTAATGACCTAGTTTTGACCTAGAATTTTAGGGGTACCCTAGTTTGACCTAGAGTTGACCATAGTTGACCCGGTTGACCGCCAAAGTCAATATTTGACCTAGATTTGACCCAGAGTTGACTTTTTGGACCAATAGTTGACTTTTTGACCCAGATATCACCAGTTTGACCTGTTTGACCTAGAACGACCCTAGAAGCCTATTTTTAGTTATTTTATATCTTTTTAACTCATTAAAAACCTGTTTAACCTTACTTTTCGTAATAGGTCCTTGCGATACCAGTTCGGATCGCTAGTTGCTCAAGACGTCAGGCGAGTACATTCTCTGATAGTTTTCATTATCTGATGATTATTATGATTCAGCTTCTAGTATAGTATCATCTAATTTTCTGGCATGACACGGACTGGTATTTCTGGATTTATTTACTTGCGACACGTATATTTCATGTTTCTGGCCTCTATTCTGGAATTACCTACTGGCATCACTACAGGCATCACTCATGTTTCTGGATGGACTCATACTTGATTTACGTGTCGGATCTTGGATTCACTTGTACTAGTTAGGACGGGAAAATACTTGAGTAGACATGTAAACATTCCCAACTGGAATCACTGGAATCACCCCCTCTGGTCTAATCTGGAATGATAGCAGCCGCACACCCAGTGTGCGATGAGCCGTACTTACCCTTAGCCGTTTACATGTTAAAATAGGTATTTCAAAGACACGAGTTCATTCTTTCTAGTCTGGACTCTCTTATATTTCTTGCTGGTCTCACTTATACTTTCTGGACTTGACTCATTATATTACTCTTGCTGGACTCACTTCACGTTCTTGTGCACATACTAGCTCTTAGTTTAGATTTTTTGTATCCTGCAGTCATTACTATCTTGCTTCTGATATTCATGCATCTTTACCTTTATGCACCAGTGATATGTATATATTTCTTGTTCATACTTTATTTCCATCACCTTGCTACTTGCTACAACTGCTTTATAGTTTTTATCATTTAACTGGAACTGCTGTTAGAGGTGTACTTGCTCCAATCCTGACTGGATATATTTTTTAGAGAATTTGGAAGATTGGTGTCCGACGTTTTATGGACCTCAGCCTGTCGATGGTGCAGACAGGGACCCCTAGTTTAGGAGTAATTTCTGGGTTGGTAGCCAGGATCACTAGGACCTCAGTGTATTTATTAGCTTTTGGTACCGAATTTGTCCCCAGTTTTGGATTAAGATCTTGTATTGTATATTTGATTCTGGATATTATTGTATTATTATTGATGTTGTGGTTGTTTTAGTAGCAGTTGTTTAGACTTTGTAGTTGTTAGTCTTCTGTGTTATCTTATCGTGCTTAGATTCATGGTTGAGTACTTGTGATTATCATTATCATATTGCTCCTACATTTAGAGTTAAGATCTTGACAGGTACCTATATATTATGTTGTGTGAGATTGTTAGCTAGATAGTAGACCTAGACAGCTTTCTAACGCCGATGATGCGGCGTAGGCTGGACGTACCCATGACTCATGCCCGATTTTTGGGGTGCGGGTCGTTACATATTTTTTATGGCGGCCCCATGCAGGTTTCGATTCACAATTAGTGCGATGTCATGGTAGTACAACAATTTAGTTATATTTCTGCGAGCCTACTCTAGGATCTAGGATCTAGGATGAGAGTGTACTCAATCACGACTTGGAACAATTCTAATCTAATTATTCTGAAATTATTTCTTTTGAAATATTACTGTCCTTCTTTGATGATATTGTATCTTGTACCGTATTGACTTCTTTTGATCTGTGTTCAGGATGCCTTCGAAGACACGATCCCATCATACCGTCCCAACAGTTGCTACCGAGAGGTATGCTACCTCTCGTCCAGCTCATATTCAGGCAGCTGCTACCGCTCCACTCACCGCTCATGCGGTCGAGGGAGCATCTACTTATCTTAGGGATCCTTCTCCACTTGTCGATCCGAGGACTACCCCAGTCGTTCTGGTGGTACCTCTTCCACCACTTCCTATACCAGTAGACGACGTACAGTTGTTTGCGTTCTTCAGGGAGATGATGGACGCGCAGCACTATCAGGTTGATGTGATGAGGCTGGGCATTGATAATGCCCACCAAGTGGCCATGACGGCAGTGGACAGAGTGGCACAGATTCAGCCACAGGCAGATCCGGCACAGCATCCGAGGCCGGGCAACATCATTGACTTCTAGAGGATGCGGCCCAAGGAGTTCCGGGGTACAGAAGGGATCCTGCACACGGATGACTGGATAGAGCAGATCGAGGGGATTTTTTGGCTGGCACAGATTCCAGACAGTATGCAGATAGAGGCAGCGGGCAGTCAGTTGTTCGACCTTGCTTTGACGTGGTATCGCACTAATACGAGGATTGCGGCACCAGGGATTACTTGGGAGGCTTTCAAGAAACTTTTTAAGGAGAAGTTTTTCCCAGATGTGGCGCTCAGTGCTTTGGAGAGCCAGTTCGAGGCACTCGTCCAAAGGAGCATGATGGTGGACGAGTACGCAGCGGAGTTCTGCCGTCTGGGCAGATTCATGGAGGGCTTGAGTGAGGCAGCAAAGGCGAGAAAGTTTTGCAAGGGCTTGGTCATGGCGGTCAAGTCTTTGACTAGGAGCGACCGTGAGGCAACTTTCGAGCAGATAGTAGGAGACGCTCAGAGGGCAGAGGATGACATGGAGCTCAAGTCCAAGAGAGGCAGGGATGATTCAGGTTATGCAAGTGGTAGTGCGGGACTGGCTAAGCGTCCCTATGTGCAGAAGATAGTGCAGCAGGGTCAGGATCAGAGAGTGCCCACTTGTGCCTACTGCAGGAAGGCAGGACACACTTGGGATGTTTGTAGGGGGAGGCTGAAGGTGTATTTGTTCTGTGGATCCGCTACTCACCAGATGCGAGATTGCCCCACTGTACCTCCATTTGGTGGAGCACAGGATCGGAGAGTTGGAGCTAGGCCATCTGTGGCACAACATCATTCCCCGTACCAGCAGAGGGAGATACCCCAGCAGGGCAGGGCTTATGCATTGACGATTGAGGAGGCCGATGCTACGGGTGTCGGGTTAGCAGGTCTGTCTCTTTGTTCTTCTTCCTATCCTTTTCCATTCCTTGTGGTGTACTTCATTAGTACCTGCTAGACTTTTCTTTTGTGCTGTGGTAGATAGTGTAGTGACCCTGATTGAGACTGTGATAACGCGACCAGTAGGACCATGATCTTGCATATTGTTTAGGTAGAATTTCTTGACTGTGATTGTTGGGGGTTTGACCTAGAAGAAGTGCGATCGACTTTAAATTTTGAGGACGAAATTTTCTAAGGAGGATAGGCTTGTCACTACCCCATTTCCAGAGCAGGGTATTTTTTATTTTAATTTGGTTAATTATGTATTTATCATAAATATTTGTATTAATATTTAATTGTTGGTTGTATTATTATTTTTATTAGTTATTTTAGGGTTTTGGCTAGCCTGGACCCATGTCAGACCCTAGTGGACCCTTGTCAGACCCAACCAACACCCTTGTTAGACTTATTTATTGGCTTAGAATAGTTATTTATATTTTAATTAGTTAGTTGGAGTGATTAGGGATTTATTAGAGTGCTTTTGGAACCCCAAACCCCAATTAGGATGACTTGATTTGGGGGGCATTTTAGTCATTTTACCAAACCCAACCCTAACCCTTAACCTCCTTGGCCGAACCAGCAGCTTCCCCTCCTATTCATTCCCTTTCACTTCACTTCTTCTTCTTCTCCACTCCTTTCTTCTTCTTTCTTCTTGCAAATTTCTCATACAAGTAAGTTTTTTTTTACTTTCTTCTCTTCCTTCTTCTATTTCTTCCATCAATACCAACCCTAAACCTTTGCTTTTCTCTAACCTAGGTGTGTAGAGCTTAGATTTGGTGTTGGAGCTTGGGTTGGAGGCTTGGAAGCTTGGGTGTGATAAATTTGAAACTTTATGGAGACTTTGGCTTGGGATTCCAACTCTCAAGAGGTAAACCCTGATTTTCTCCTTGTGATTACTCCAATATAGTGTAATTAGTAGTTTAGAATCTTTCTAGACCTTAGGGCTACTCGTAGGAGAAAGTTGGAGCTTGTTTGGATGTGTTTGGAGACTTTGACATTAGGTTTTGTGTCAAATTTGGGTGAAATCCGAGATTGGCCCAATTTTTGGTGTTGCCCTAGGTTAGACGGACCTAGGTAGACGTGCTTGAGTGTCTTGAGGATAAGTACATGTCCCCGTTTGGACACGTGAGGTCGTGTCGCGGAGATTTGGGTATTTCGGGCGATTTGGGAGTTTTTATCGTCGTAGGTTCTATATGCGTGCGCATTTTTGCCACGAACCTAGAATCAGAGAGATAGTATTTTTTTTAGGTTCTAGACATCGATTAGAACTCGTGGATAAATTTTGGGCGGATTTCGAGTAGGTTTGGTGTGCGTTTCACGAGGTTTCGCGAACCGCACTCCACGTGTTCGTCGAAATGACCGAATGGCCATTTTGACTTGGTTTCTAGGTTTCGGGCTTATGCGCGCGTTGGTTTATCTTCGGGGAGTGTGTATTAGAGTTTTCGAGTTTATTTATATATATATATGTATTTTTGTGTGTGGGGGTGAGTGAGGTTGAGTGTGTGTGAGTGAGTGTTTGTGTATAGGTGTGAGTGTGTAGTGTAGTGTAGTGTGAGTGTTTGTGTGTGTTTGAGAGGTGTGTGAGTGTGTTTGTGTATATATATATATATATATATATATATATATATATATATATATATATATATATATATATATATATATGTTTGTATATTTATATATGTATGAGTGTATATGTATATAAATACTAGTATATATAGATAGATATATATATTAGTATAGATGTATATGTGTATGTCTATGTATGGATATATATATATAGATATGTAGGTAGATATGTATATGTGTTATATATATATATATATATATATATATATATATATATATATATATATATATATATATATATATATATATATATATATATATATTTGCTTAGTTATATAGCTATATATATATATATATATATATATATATATATATATATATATAGCTATATAACTAAGCAAATATATATATATATATATATATATATATATATATATATATATATATATATATATATATATATATATATATATATATATAGCTAGCTAGTTAGTAGGTTAGAGAGGGAGTAAGGTAGGTATCTCAATACCTTGAGATACCAAGGTATTGAGGGAAGGTGAGGTAAGGTATTAAGGTAGCCTAATACTAAGTTTTTATATATATATATATATATATATATATATATATATATATATATATATATATATATATATATATATTGATGATATATATATAAGTATATATTATAGATAGATAGCTAGTTAGTTAGAGTTAGAGGGTAAGGTATCTCAATACCTTGAGATACCAAGGTATTGAGATAAGTTGGGTATCGGAGGTAAGGTATTGAGGTATTTACCTATACACTAGGTTATATATATATCTATATAGTTAGATATATGTTATATATATATATTAGTATATGGTGTATATATATATATAGATAGTTAGTTAGTTCGCTAGTGTTAGTGAGGGGTAAGGCTTGAGTATCTCAATAACTTGAGATACTCAAGGTATTGGGCATCGGGGCAAGGTATTGGGTTTTAGCCTAGGAATGAGGTTAGAGATACTTATATATATATATATATATATATATATATATATATATATATATATATATATATATATATATATATATATATATATATATATATATATACATGTGCTAGTATATATTTTAGAGGGTATAGACGGGGCGTATAGCGTAGGTTGAGGTATCGGATACCGAGGGTATCCCGGTATCTCAAGGAGGCGAGTTTGAGGGTTTATTAGCTTAATGACCTAGTTTTGACCTAGAATTTTAGGGGCACCCTAGTTTGACCTAGAGTTGACCGTATGTAAACCCCCTTACCAAAAATAGATATTTTGTGTGTATTTTATATTATTATATTTATTATAGATATTAAATTTCTTTAGAGTATTCTCTTAGTTAATTAGAAAATAAATTTCTTGATATATTTACTTATATAAATATTTATTTAAAATTATTTTAGGTTATTTTAGATTTTTAAAGATTTTTCTAGAATTTTGATAATTAAAACTTAGGAAACATAAATTTCTAGGACTTCTATTATTTACTATATGACCATACTTGCATGTTGTTCCTACCAAATATTTATTTTAGTTTAAAATATTTAATTATATTTTACTGTAATTTATTTAGAATTTTAAGAAATTTATTTAGATTTTTTAAAATTATTTAGGATTTATTTGGATATATAAAGTCTTAATATTAGATAGATGCTAATTTAGTGTTAATAGATATTAATAAGATTTTATGAATTATTTGTATATTATTTAATTTTATTTAAGATTATAAATTATTGAGATAAATACAAACTCTATTTTAAATTAATTCAAATCCTGAACCTACAAGGAAAGCAACTTCATGCATATCCTATCCTTATTTAAATTCATCATAATCATATCCAAATTAACCAATCATAGTCGTATTTAATTAAGTAATGTCCATCATTATAAATACCTCATCCTTCATATTTTTTTTCCCCAAATTCCTCTCTTTTTCGTCCCAAAATAGTCAAAATTCGTCATAAATTCAGTCTCATTTTCTACTAGTTAGGACGAATTAAAAAGACGATATCTTCTAGCTCCGGACTCCAAACGCGCTCCAGTTTTTTTTTTTGTTAGAACTACATCAATGTTAGTTTTCTGATTATATAATTTATTTTAATAATTTATGAACCTAGTTTTCCAGAAAATTCTAAAAGTGCCAGCTGTCCGAAATCAGATGTATTTTGGTATTTTCGAGATTTCGGGAGATCCCGAACTCGGAATTATGAACCGTTTAAAGTTTCGGAAAGCTGACATAATGAACTTCCAGAAAAGTATTTTTTCCGAATTTAAAATATAAGTTTATTCTACTGTAAAATTTGTGCAACGTAGACGTAAATAGAAAACCACCAAAAACTATCATCTGTGCGCCATTGTGGTAACTCTTTACCGAATTGTGATTTTATGAAATTGTCAATTTCAGTGTTCACGTAGCATTGAAATATATAGGATTCCACACACAAATCTAGGATTTGAGTCACTTGACTTTTTGGTCAACGGATTGCCTCGATTTGCGTGCTACGGATCACAAATCCTTAAAGTTGACTTTCTTTGGACCAAAAATTAGAGCTTAACAATAAAATTAGATTATAATAAGATTAAAAATACTAATTTAGGTTATTTTATTCATAATTAAAATAGATTAAATGGAGGAACCTATTTACCCACTTTTGTAACCTAACTTATTTAATTTATGTAACGGGTAGATCGGACAACGCCTTGAGTTGTGACTTCATCCTTTTCAGACCAAGCAAGATACCTTACCAAATTGCTTACAGTATTTTGCATGCTTAGTATATTTCTGTATATTTATTGCATCTCTGTTATTTATTGCATGTGTAGTTTTCTTCCAGTCATTACTATGTATTAGATATGTTGACACACACATGGCACTTAGTATCATCGAGGACAATCATTAGGTGTATGGGCTTTTAACCACTCTGGTAACCCATAGTAACTAGCACGCACTATGGTGGTCGTATCCGATGGTCGCTACCCCCGAGGTATGTCGATTGATGGAGTCCGAGGGTCGCTACCCCAGAGGTATGTCGGGTGATGATGTCCACTGACGAGCGTATGAGTTATGAGGATTAGATCGAGTAGCCTACCCTTGCCCATACGTCGAAAAGTTGTCCTCATTTGCATTCATATAGATTATCTTGTACAGCGTACTTATTTATTTTCAAATTATATGCATGTTTACTGTATTCAAGTTGGCTCACTTTTTTGTATCTTGTTACGTCCCTCTGAGAACCTGGTCCTCTGCCAGGTGTATCTGTTTTTGAGTATTTATAGGAGCGCAGATTTGGATGGTTATATATGTTTCGTGGATGTCTTCTCTTCGAGCCTTATGATTGTTAGCTGGTATTTTTATATTGTGTTTATTGTGTTGTACTTTTCCATTCGAGTTGGTAGTGGATTTGTTTTCATCCAACTATCATCCTTAGATACTTATATTGAGATCTAGTTTCATAGATACTGGTTATTTATTTATATTTGATTTTCGTGGATGAGATTTAGATTATACCCTGTGACTTGTGATACATTTTATACACCTTGTGGATTTGATATTCATATTACAGCATACGTATGGGTTATGGTTTCCATATATTGGAGTTATCATATCCATGCGGCTAGCATGCTTACGTGTCCTAGTCCTATGTATTTTGGGACTGGGGCGTGACATATTTTTGTGGTGGCCCATGCAGGTCGAGAGCATATTGTCTCGATTACGTTACTGTACCGAGCAAGCCTGCACATAGGATTAGAATATAGGATCTCATCCACTTATTTATCATCTCCCTTGATTTCATTTTGCACTCTCATTTGATAGCTTCATTGCATCTTGTTTGATTCCTTCACAATGTCAATCTTATCTTTTCTTTCGTGCTTGATAGGGGTTAGGAAGGTACCTTGTACCAGGTATATACACTATATTATTTAATAATACTATTAGTTAAATTATTTTAAGTTGGATAGTATGCCTCATAACCTAGTAACACAGTCTTGTTGACTCATTAATGAAGTATAATTGAATGACACCAACTATAGGCTTGCATAAGGAGATAGTGTTTATCTAGACTATAGAACTTTAGTGTTTATCTAGACTGTAGAACTTATAGGCTCATACACCCATTTGGTTAACTTTAGACTTAGACAAGAAATTAGTATGGCAACTGTAGAGGCACAACACCGATCTTTTTGGTGAACTTAGATTATTTTGTACCTTCCTCCATCATAATCAAGCGTACTTATATTTTTACTACCTCGACTTATGCTGCTATTATAGCCTAGTTTTGCAAGCTTATTCTTTTATTGAGCTTGTTCATGACATATGTATTATTGGGGGCCCACACAAATACATTGTCTAAATCAGAATCGGTGTATTATGGTCTGATCAACCGTAGTGCACTTGGTTCGCTCTTTGTATCACTACTTTATGTGGATTGAGATATAGTTAACTCAACTTGTTAGACAAATATACTTGCCCTCTAGACTAGTCAGAGCATATCATGTCAGGTACATAACTATTTTGATATGAACATGAGAATAGGAATTTACCAAAATAAGGTTTCAATCCACAACTGCCTTGGCAACTCCTTTTCGAATTCTCTAATCCCTTCGAATCCCGTACTTGTATTATATCACCTCCTCCTTGAACTCTTTATTGTTGTTTTTTGTCTTTCCCTATTTTGGAAAGACGAACGTTCATGCTTAGTATAAGTTTGATACACGAATAGTACTAGATATACCCCATAGGCCAAGCACTCATGATGACAAATAAGAAGCGCGGGCACAGGAAGTCATAGATACAGGTACGACCTTAGCTATATGTGTCAGTTCATACACATGACCCCCATTGTGACACGAGATCTTAGGTGCATAATAGACATAGAATTATATAGGTGTTGATTTAGCAGTTATGAGGATATACTGATATTTTACCCAGATGGCATACACGCGATGCTAATAGATGACGCGAGTAGCAGTAGTAGTATTCTTTTTCTATCACCATCTCGTCCCTTGGGTGGCTCATCTTCTCTTCTCTATCCATTCATTATCTCATACTTAATTCTCCCTATCGTAGTTACGTCTTTTTCGTGCCAACATGAATTGTTGGTCTACTTCGACCCCATCCTTAGTTTTGTTAGTTAAAACGTAAATGGGTTAGTGAATAATTAATAACTAAAAGATGAGTACTTAATAATAACCCTTATGTATATACACTATAGCAATATCTGTATTCTCCTATTAATTCAACCCTTAAGTAGCATCCTTTAGCCTAATAGAAATTTGTTAGATTGTTGAAATAGTTTGTACTCCTAATAGTTATAAAGTTAGTCAAGACCTTAATGTTGCCCAAAAACTTAGACTAAGCTTAGGAAAAAGTTGAAGGCACTTGTTACGAACTGACGACTATGACAAATCACTAGCGAAGTAGCGACAGCTGCAGCTAGACCGTTGTAGTAAAGTAGTTAAAGTATTTGCAGACATATTGGTCAGGTGGCATGACAATATTAGACTACGACACTTGATGGTTACAAAGAAAAATCATGGTTGTGAGATTCAAGACAAGTACCCCAAAATTCTCGACCCAATAAATATATTCGTCTTACAACCTAGACAATAGCCTCAAGAGACTGTGACTACTAGAAGAACTTTTGTAAGTTGGGTAGTGTAGACAAGTTAGAGGATAATAGGATAGTGTATGGACAATAAATGAGAAGTGTTAGAATGACAGACAATGACTTTTAGGAAGCACTGCTAGATAGCTATGTAGTGTAATAGCTATAGTGATTATTATGAATATGGGTTAGTATCAATTTCGAGGACGAAATTTTTATAAGTTGGGTAGATTGTAAACCCCTTTACCAAAAATAGATATTTTGTGTGTATTTTATATTATTATATTTATTATAGATATTAAATTTCTTTAGAGTATTCTCTTAGTTAATTAGAAAATAAATTTTTTGATATATTTACTTATATAAATATTCATTTAGAATTATTTTAGGTTATTTTAGATTTTTGAAGATTTTTCTAGAATTTTTGGTAATTAAAACTTAGGAAACATAAATTTCTAGGACTTCTGTGATTTACTATACGACCATACTTACATGTTGTTCCTACCAAATATTTATTTTAGTTTAAAATATTTAATTATATTTTACTGTAATTTATTTAGAATTTTAAGAAATTTATTTAGATTTTTTAAAATTATTTAGGATTTATTTGGATATATATAGTCTTAATATTAGATAGATGCTAATTTAGTGTTAATAGATATTAATAAGATTTTATAAATTATTTGTATATTCTTTAATTTTATTTAAGATTATAAATTATTGAGATAAATACAAACTCTATTTTAAATTAATTCAAATCCTGAACCTACTAGGAAAGCAACTTCATGCATATCCTATCCTTATTTAAATTCATCATAATCCTATCCAAATTAACCAATCCTAGTCGTATTTAATTAAGTAATGTCCACCATTATAAATACCACATCCTTCATATTTTTCTTTCCCAAATTCCTCTCTTTTTCGTCCCAAAATAGTCAAAATTTGTCATAAATTCAGCCTCATTTTCTACTAGTTATGACGAATTAAAAAGACGATATCTCCTAGCTCTGGACTCCAAACGTGCTCCATTTTTTTTGTTAGAACTATACCAAGGTTATTTTTCTGATTATATAATTTATTTTAATAATTTATGAACCTAGTTTTCCAAAAAATTCTAAAAGTGCCAGTTGTCCGAAATCAGATACGCTTTGGTATTTTCAAGATTTTGGGAGATCCCGAACTCAGAATTATGAACCGTTTAAAGTTTCGAAAAGCTGACATGATGAACTTCCAGAAAAGTATTTTTCCAAAATTTAAAATATAAGTTTATTCTACTATAAAATTTGTGCAACGTAGACGTAAATAAAAAACCACCAAAAACTATCATCTGTGCGCCCTTGTGGCCATAACTCTTTACCGAATTGTGATTTTATGAAATTATCGATTTCAGTATTCACGTAGCATTAAAATATATAGGATTCCACACACAAATCCAGGATTTGAGTCAATTGACTTTTTGGTCAATGGATTGCCTCGATTTGCGTGCCACGGATCACAAATCCTTAAAGTTGACTTTCTTTGGACCAAAAATTAGAGCTTAACAATAAAATTAGATTATAATAAGATTAAAAATACTAATTTAGGTTATTTTATTTAGAATTAAAATAGATTAAATGGAGGAACCTATTTACCCACCTTTTTAACCTAACTTATTTAATTTATGTGACGGGTAGATCGGACGACGCCTTGAGTTGGGACTTCATCCTTTTCAGACCAGGCAAGATACCTTGCCAAATTGCTTACAGTATTTTGCATGTTTAGTATATTTTTGTATATTTATTGCATCTCTGTTATTTATTGCATGTGTAGTTTTCTTCCAGTCATTACTATGTATTAGATATGTTGACACACACATGGCACTTAGTATCATCGAGGACAATCATTAGGCGTATGGGCTTTTAACCACTCTAGTAAACTATAGTAACTAGCACGCACTATGGTGGTCGTATCCGATGGTCGCTACCCCCGAGGTATATCGATTGATGGAGTCCGAGGGTCGCTACCCCAGAGGTATGTCGGGTGATGATGTCCACTGACGAGCGTATGAGTTATGAGGATTAGATCGAGTAGACTACCCTTGCCCATACTTCAAAAAGTTGTCCTCATTTGTATTCATATAGATTATCTTGTACAGCGTACTTATTTATTTTCAAATTATATGCATGTTTACTGTATTCAAGTTGGCTCGCTTTTCTGTATCTTGTTACGTCCCTCTGAGGACCTGGTCCTCTGCCAGGTGTATCTGTTTTTGAGTATTTGTAGGAGCGTAGATTTGGATGGTTATATATGTTTCATGGATGTCTTCTCTTCGAGCCCTATGATTGTTAGCTGGAATTTTTATATTGTGTTTATTGTGTTGTACTTTTCCATTCGAGTTGATAGTGGATTTGTTTCCATCCAACTATCATCCTTAGATACTCATATTGAGACCTAGTTTCATAGATACTAGTTATTTATTTATATTTGATTTTCGTGGATGAGATTTAGATTGTACCCTGTGACTTGTGATACATTTTATACCCCTTGTGGATTTGATATTCATATTACAGCGTACGTATGGGTTATGGTTTCCATATATTGGAGTTGTCATATCCATGCGGCTGGCATGCTTACGTGTCCTAGTCCTATGTATTTTGGGACTGGGGCGTGACACCATAGTTGACCCGGTTGACCGCCAAAGTCAAAATTTGACCTAGATTTGACCCAAAGTTGACTTTTTAGACCAAAAAGTTGACTTTTTGACCCAGATTTTATCGGTTTGATCCGTTTGACCTAGACCGACCCTAGAAGCCTATTTTTAGTTATTTTATATCTGTTTAACTCATTAGAAACCTATTTAACCTTGCTTTTCATAATAGGTCCTTGAGATACCAGTTCGGATCGCTAGTTGCTCAGGACGTCAGGCGAGTACATTCTTTGATAGTTTCTATTATCTGATGATTATTATGATTTAGCTTCTAGTATAGTATCATCTGATTTTCTGGCATGACACGGACTGGTATTTTTGGATTCATTTACTTTCGACATGTATATTTCATGTTTCTGGCCTCTATTCTGGAATCACCTACTAGCATCACTACAGGCATCGCTCATGCTTCTGGTTGGACTCATACTTGATTTACGTGTCGGGTCTTGGATTCACTTATACTAGTCGGGGCAGGGAAATACTTGAGTAGACATGTAAACATTTCCAACTAGAATCACTGGAATTACCCCCTCTGGTCTAATCTGGAATGATAGCAGCCGCACACCCAGTGTGCGGTGAACCGTACTTACCCCTAGCCGTTTACATATCAAAACAGGTATTTCAAAGATACGAGTTCATTCTTTCTAGTCTGGACTCTCTTGCATTTCCTGCTGGTCTCACTTATACTTTCTGGACTTGACTCATTATATTACTCTTGCTAGACTCATTTCACGTTTTTGTGCATATACTTGCTCTTAGTTTAGATTTCTTGTATCCTGCAGTCATTACTATCTTGCTTCTGATATTCATGCATCTTTACCTTTATGCACCAATGATATGTATATATTTCTTGTTCATACTTTATTTTCTTCACCTTGCTACTTGCTACAACTGCTTTATAGTTTTTATCATTTAACTGGAACTGCTGTTAGAGGTGTACTTGCTCCAATCCTGACTGGATATATTTTTTAAAGGATCTGGAAGATTGTTGTCCGACGTTTAATGGACCTCAGCCTGTCGATGGTGTAGACAGGGACCCCCTAGTTTAGGAATAATTTTCGGGTTGGTAGCCAGGATCACTAGGACCTCAGTGTATTTATTAGCTTTTGGTACCGGATTTGTCCCCGGTTTTGGATTGAGACCTTGTATTATATATTTGATTCTGGATATTATTGTATTATTATTATTGATGTTGTGGTTGTTTTAGTAGCAGTTGTTTAGACTTTGTAGTTGTTAGTCTTCTGTGTTATCTTATCGTGCTTAGATTCGTGGTTGAGTACTTGTGATTATCATTATCATATTGCTCCTACGTTTGGAGTTGAGATCTTGACAGGTACCTATATATTGTGTTGTGTGAGATTGTTAGCTAGATACTAGACCTAGACAGCGTTCTACCGCCGATGCTGCGGTGTAGGCTGGACGTACCCATGACTCATGCCCGATTTTTTGGGTGCAGGTCATGACAGGAACCTTTCCTTGGCTAAGGACTACCAATAGGAAGAAGAACTAGGGTATTTTTATGCCTATTGTAAAAGTTACATTGAGTTTTGTATCCATTTAGAAAAAACTCAGAATTTGTGATAATAAGTGTTGATTATATGCCTATTATGTCTATTGGCATTAGATTAAGATTTGGAGTGTGCTCATGTGTCCACAATTAGATATGGGGAGTCCGTGTCGTGAAACCCCCATGATATGGAGGGTAGATTTGGTAATTTCTGTAACGACCCGCTCCGCTCAACCCGGAGGGCCGATTCAAACGGCACGAGTATAGCTATTCAACTGCCTTGCTGAACGAGATGGCTCGATCGATGCAAAGGCATTTATGCTGGGATCTTCAATGGAGTCAGACTTAGGCTAGCAGAGGTGCGTTCGGAGTCTCGCTCGACCGAGGCGATATATCGCTAAGGTGGGTGGCCCTGGTGAACCTGTCTCTACTTAGCTGCACACTAAAAAAATGAATGTTACATGCCAGTTTACAGGCAATAACCTTTGCATGCTAATAAAAGAGATGTACGCACATAGCTAAGGGGATAACCCCGCCTTATCAATGTATAGAACATGGAGATTTTACTTGCTATTTGCGTAGTCGGGATTGTTGAGTTGGAATATAGTAATTTCCTTCATATATGCTATAAAGTAGTGTAAGTTTGTACTGAGACATTGTACCGCACGAAACATGACACGGGATGGAGTAAAATCATATTGCATGCATAGACGAGGAAGGCTATCAAGTAGTCGTTCCAAGTCAGGAGATGGAAGGAAAGGAAGGTACTCGGGATATGCAGATTGTCACGCCCCGAGGCGTCCCCCGAGTCGTGACCGCCGTGCGGGCCTGGAGTTGCGCCCGCACAAGGCTTTAATGATTTGCATAGCAAGCACATATTCAGAGTACGCAGATAAATTGAAACACATATTTGAAACATAGAAAAGTTCTCTTTATTGATAATGAACATCTATTACAAACTCCTGAACGAGTCAGCTAATATGCCGAACGGCTTACAAAAGGGTTGACTCAAAATGAGATAGCAGTCCTGTACATTACATCCTTTTATAAACTCAAAACGATAAGGACCTCCAGGCTGGAGGATCGCTTTGCCACGGAGCTGCATTTGTGTATGAAGAGTTGTAGGCTCCTGACTCCAAAATGCTTCGGGGGCACGGTAAAGATGCGCCAACAGTTGGACTGGATCGGGTAGACGACTTCGGCTCCTCGCTCGGTTCGCCTTGGTGCGGAGAACCTGTTTCAACGAGGGTCAGCATATCGAAACATGCTGGTGAAGGCGAGCTAGCCTGACTTATACCAATCAATACGTTGTTTAGTGAAGCATGCATATTTGTGGGTTTCTATCTTGCCTTAGTTCATTTACAGTTAAGCAGCATATTGAATTTACTGAAATGAACGTGCCACCATTAGGTGGATTTTACCTGACCGTCTGAATTACCTGCACAATACTTACCATGCCTTCCCTGCCACGGAGACACAAGTTAGTATGCAACAGGTTTAAATATACAAGGTGGAAATAGTCATGGACAAGGATAGGATGCAACGATAAACACACGAGGCATTGCAAGCCGTCCAGTCCGCACACGATGACTATGCCACAGGTGATCACTGGCTTGGTAGCCATTTTGGACTAGTCATGGACTAGGATAGCATGCAACGAGAGCTCATAATGGATACACGATAAACACACGATGCGTTGCAAGCTATCCAGTCCGCACACGATGACTACACATGAAGTTCCGCTCGGATCGGATCGGTGCCAGTGCCCTAGCGACCGTCCGCAGAACTTATACCCTTGTGCACAAGTTGTCCATGATCGAACACACGATGTTTAGTTAAGTTATCCATTCACGCAGTAGAGGCAACACGAGGAATGCATAGATATAATGTATTGATAGCACAATTATAGAAGAAGATATATTCTAACTAAAATTGATGCATATGATGAATATCCCGAACGAACAAGCATGCAAGTAAGTAACCGTTCACAGTTTGATTGACAAGCAGTATTAACCAAGTCTATTCTCTTTTATCTTGGTTTCTTTTATTTTACTTGGTATCGTTTGATCAGGGCAAAGGAGTGAAGCTGGAAGCAGGGCTAGCTAATCGGGTTGGTAGCCACTCACTTAAATTTTGGAAAGAAGAAGGAAAGAGGCGCTTCACGACTCCGCTCGCAAGCCGCCTACTGCTCGTTCACCTGCACACGAACAGCTCGATTAATACTTCTTCCTCTCTTTCCATTCTCGGAATAGAAGTGCAAGTCAATGAACGAAAACAATGAAAACCATCGAAACCGTTCAAGAAAAATAAGCAAATCCCAAAACCAACTCAAAGCACGAAAGCAACAAGCGACATCGAAAACCGAGGCAATAAAAGATAGCAGCGGAGGGGTCCCTCCTGACTCTGCCGCTAAGCCGATCCTTGGGGCGCAGTCCACTGAATATGGGAATCGATTCCGAAGAAACAAATCCATAACGAGGACGAGTTCTTAATTCAATCTATCCCGATCGAACGATACCGTCTTGTGTTTCTTAGCCGCGCTCTCCGCATCGGGAGAATGGGGCGCTACATCCTACCCAACCAATTGGAAGTTTCGTCCCGAAACTTAGGAATAATGCTTACCGTTAGGGGTTATTACGTTGCGGGCGATGAACAGGAAGGTTCGGGCAGGAATTAATGGCATGGCCTAGATTGCCACAAGCGAGACATAACCCAAGTCTCTTACGACACTGATTGAAGGAGAGCCCACGTTTGTTGCAGTATTGACATACTTGGTTGGGATTTGCCCTGTGCTGACCACCGTTGTTTCGGCGCTTTGCAGCAGTATTTCCTCCATCGTTACCTTGGCGTTTGTGATTGTATGTATGCACAGCGCCGGTGGAAACGTGAGGATACTGTGGTTCAAGCGATAGGGCGTGATTCATGACTTCACGCATTGTTCCGTACTGATTATTGACTACGTGCGAATGGATGGCAGGGCGTAGTCCACCTTCAAACCTTCTGGCTCGACTCGCTGTATCAGGTAAATAGGCCCTAGCGAATTTGGAGAGTCGGTTGAATTCGGCGGAGTACTGCTTCACAGTCAAACTGCCCTGCCTCAGTTGCACAAAATCATTCTCCATTTGACGTTGTACTGGAAGGGGTATAAACTCCTCTTCGAACGCGGCACGAAAGGTCGTCCACGAGATCGCCTCCTCTCCGTGATCAAATTGGAGAGATCATCGATGCACGTCCCACCAATCGTGTGCGTTGAGGCAGAGCTGTAGTTGCGCACAAACGACGCGCTTATCTTCGGGGACCTCTAGCAGAGTGAAGTGATCTTCGAGCTCGGCTAGCCAATCTAGAGCTACCGCTGGGTCCTCAGTCCCGTTGAACGGGGTGTTGCAGACTTTCTTGAAATAGCCCAAGTTGAAGGCAGTCACGTCCCTCGGCCTTGGAATTTGAGGTGTCTCCACTTCAAGCACGGGCTGTCCCACCGGAGTCGTTGCTGTTGCGGCGGAATGGTTGGCAGCCAAAGTCTGAACGATCTGTTGCAGGGCATCTACCTGCTTCTGTTGGACTGAGAATCGGGTCTCTAGATTACTCTCGAGCTTGGCTTGGCGAGCATCGTCTCGTTGTCGTTGCGATTCTAACATTTGCATTACCCGCTCAAGCGGGTCGACTTGAGACATGCCTCGTTGGCTCCGAGAGCTTTCCGAAGTACCCGAACTGCTCTCTTGTGTTTCGTTCAGTGGTTGCGCTGCAGATTACGCTGGATCCACTCCTTCAAAAGAAGGTAAATTACATTAGGATCATAATGTATTATGGACTTATTGCATGAACGTATCTCATTTTGGCCTAGCGAGTTCAAGAGTTCGCACAGGAATTTGATCGTTAAAGGAACTTTTCCAGCACGAAGTTTAAGGAACTTTGAATCTGTGCTCTGATACCACTATGTCACGTCCCGAGGCGTCCCCCGAGTCGTGACCGCCGTGCGGGCCTGGAGTTGCGCCCGCACAAGGCTTTAATGATTTGCATAGCAAGCACATATTCAGAGTACGCAGATAAATTGAAACACAGATTTGAAACATAGAAAAGTTCTCTTTATTGATAATGAACATCTATTACAAACTCCTGAACGAGTCAGCTAATATGCCGAACGGCTTACAAAAGGGTTGACTCAAAATGAGATAGCAGTCATGTACATTACATCCTTTTATAAACTCAAAACGATAAGGACCTCCAGGCTGGAGGATCGCTTTGCCACGGAGCTGCATTTGTGTATGAAGAGTTGCAGGCTCCTGACTCCAAAATGCTTCGGGGGCGCGGTGAAGATGCGCCAACAGTTGGACTGGATCGGGTAGATGACTTCGGCTCCTCGCTCGGTTCGCCTTGGTGCGGAGAACCTGTTTCAACGAGGGTCAGCATATCGAAACATGCTGGTGAAGGCGAGCTAGCCTGACTTATACCAATCAATACGTTGTTTAGTGAAGCATGCATATTTGTGGGTTTCTATCTTGCCTTAGTTCATTTATAGTTAAGCAGCATATTGAATTTACTGAAATGAACGTGCCACCGTTAGGTGGATTTTACCTAACCGTCTGAATTACCTGCACAATACTTACCATGCCTTCCCTGCCACGGAGACACAAGTTAGTATGCAACAGGTTTAAATATACAAGGTGGAAATAGTCATGGACAAGGATAGGATGCAACGATAAACACACGAGGCGTTGCAAGCCGTCCAGTCCGCACACGATGACTATGCCACAGGTGATCACTGGCTTGGTAGCCATTTTGGACTAGTCATGGACTAGGATAGCATGCAACGAGAGCTCATAATGGATACACGATAAACACACGATGCGTTGCAAGCTATCCAGTCCGCACACGATGACTACACATGAAGTTCCGCCCGGATCGGATCGGTGCCAGTGCCCCAGCGACCGTCCGCAGAACTTATACCCTTGTGCACAAGTTGTCCATGATCGAACACACGATGTTTAGTTAAGTTATCCATTCACGCAGTAGAGACAACACGAGGAATGCATAGATATAATGCATTGATAGCACAATTATAGAAGAAGATATATTCTAACTAAAATTGATGCATATGATGAATATCCCGAACGAACAAGCATGCAAGTAAGTAACCGTTCACAGTTTGATTGACAAGCAGTATTAACCAAGTCTATTCTCTTTTATCTTGGTTTCTTTTATTTTACTTGGTATCGTTTGATCGGGGCAACGGAGTGAAGCTGGAAGCAGGGCTAGCTAATCGGGTTGGTAGCCACTCACTTAGATTTTAGAAAGAAGAAGGAAAGAGGCGCTTCACGACTCCGCTCGCAAGCCGCCTACTGCTCGTTCACCTGCACACGAACAGCTCGATTAATACTTCTTCCTCTTTCCATTCTCGGAATAGAAGTGCAAGTCAATGAACGAAAACAATGAAAACCATCGAAACCGTTTAAGGAAAACAAGCAAATCCCAAAACCAACTCAAAGCACGAAAGCAACAAGCGACATCGAAAACCGAGGCAATAAAAGATAGCAACGGAGGGGTCCCTCCTGACTCTGCCGCTAAGCCGATCCTTGGGGCGCAGTCCACTGAATATGGGAATCGATTCCGAAGAAATAAATCTATAACGAGGACGAGTTCTTAATTCAATCTATCCTGATCGAACGATACCGTCTTGTGTTTCTTAGCCGCGCTCTCCGCATCGGGAGAACGGGGCGCTACACAGATCACCGAGGCAGTCCCTAATTAGGGAGCTGCGTAAAGAAGAAAAGATCCGAGTGTAGTCCTCAGCAAGGATTAATCCGAGAGTTGTCCTCGGCTAGGATTGGAAGTGGGAGAGTAGTTGCATGGTCACGGATAACTGGTTGAGCACCAGGTAGAGAGAGTCCTCGACATGATTGCTGAGGCATCCGAATCGTGTCGGCCCGGGAGGACAGTACCAGTGTAGTCCTGGCGATACGCTAGCTGATGACTAGCGGACGAGAGCGAGACATCCAGCAAGGCTTGCTACCGACCTGGATGGGCGTCGACTCGTTAGACGGTTGGGAGGCCCAGCAAGGCTAGCAACCGAGCTAGGAAGACGGCCGTCAATCGCAGATTATGTCCAATATGGCTAGCAGAGCCAGTGACCTTCATATAGATAAGTCATGTTTGCATAGCGGCTATCCGCATTGAGGAAATGAGAAACGGGAAGGTATGCATTTGCACGACATTTTGCATAATTAGAATGGATGCACGGTATCACACATAGTTCGAGTAGAATGGGTCTTGTGAGGCAAGGGCACGGTATAACACTTGGGTTTCATAGTTGCTTCTTGTTATTCCGTAGTTCACTGTTTATATTGCTGCATATGACAGGGAAGGCCGAATGGTAAGAAATGGTAAGGTGAACTCAATTGTTCATTATTATGACACTCTTGAGCTGACACGGAGATTACTTTCTTTATATTTCCATGTAACTGATCCTAAGGCAAAAGAATAGAAAGACAACGAAACCAGTCGGTGCACATAACTAATGAACGTGCTTATTTTATGGCGTGGGCGAGAGGCCTCCCCACCAGTGCATTCAATGTACTGATACCCAACCAGTCTGCATGCAGGGTGCAGGGGGAACTCGTACGGATTCGGAGATCGCTTAACGCAATGAGGCGTCAGACCGCACTTGGCGTCTTGGAGTGGGGCGCACGGACCCGGAGCTCGCATATATGAGACATAATGTATGGAAACATCATCATCCAGATTATTTGTATTGGTTCTAAGCCTAAGGGCATGTTCGTTGTAAGAGAGAGAGAGAGCATGAGCGAATTATAATCTCGGCCTAGCGCCGCTTGTAATCTTTACTTCATATCAATAAAGAGCTTGATTTGGATTCAATACTTGTGTTTATTTTATGTTTCCGCTATGTCGACTCTGTGAACTAGTTACCAACGGCCGTTTCGGTATTTACCTTGCACGGATGCAACCCCAGGCTCGCGCGGCATCGCGTCCCGATGGAAACGTACGTCCCGCGGGAGCGCTGGCGCGGTAATTCGTGCCTAGCGGGGACGGCCGATTCCGGCGGGAGATCGGGGCGTGACATATTGGTATAAAGGATCGTACGAGCGATTTTGAGTTGAAATAAGTGACTTAAAAACTTGTGTTGAGATTGAATAATCTGAGATGCGATCGGAGTAAGTACAATTGGAAATAATGGTACGAACGAATGATAGCGTGCATGGAAAATTTGTATTTGAGTAGGATATCTCTCGATAGAGTTCGATTTGGGTACTAAGGCGATGATTTTAAGTATGGAAAAATTTAGACCATAACAATGGTTGGAATATAAGTATGGATTAATGCAAGTTAGTAAAAATTAGTATTTTGATAGAATTGAGGTAAACGGTAACAAATTTGGCTTGGAGTTTGGAAGAGCGATCCTGAAATCAAGTTCGGAAAGATAACATCCGAAATCTGTCCCAGCGAGAATGATTATCCTGCGGGAGTGCCGGCGTGGTAATTTTACGTACGGCGGGGATAATCAAACTCAAGGGAACATGTTCGGTGATTGTTCCAAACGAACTCGATGAATGGAACGTATCAAATGGGATAGATTTGGGTTTGGAATTTGAATTTAGTTGTTTAAGGAATGCTAAGAGTAGACTAAGAAACGATCAAATGGTAATATTGAAGTTGGACGGTTTGTTTAGGCGAACTCGGATGGCGGTAAGAACGGTTTTTAGAAGAACATGGCTTGGCGGATCATGTACAACTTGGGATAAAACAAAAGGCGACGATAAGGTGTCCGTTCGTTCGATGATAACCATAACGATTGACCTTCTTGTCTTGTGCGAGTACAACTTCTTGCTCGCACTTGCGTCACGTCCGGATTAGGACGATCATTCTGCGGGAGCATTGGCATAGTGATATCACGTCCGACGGGGATGATTGAACTTGTGGAAGACCGAAACATGACAAATTGAAGGATCATTTTGACTTATGGTTCAATACGATAAGACAAATTTTAGGATACAGGTAAATCTAAGGATTTTTGGTGAGGAGTTAGTCTAGAATATGAAATATGATGTGCGGGATGGTTTCGTAAAAGGAATACGCAGATCGAGTTGGACAACTTAGAGTTTATAATATACAATGATGATTTATAATGGAATTGTGGCTTAGTGATACAAGCATAGAAAATGATGGATTGGTGAATTCTATCAAGCGTGTTAATATAGATAGTGTGTGCGAGTCGATAGGTTAGACCTGCAACGTGGGCGTATCGTGGGTTCAGTTGAACGAGCGTGTTGGTGTGATAGGATGATCTGTGCTCTATGTTTAGAAATCTAAGTGAAACGAGCTTGGGTAGAACACCCGTGTAAAGGAACAATGGTTTAACCTTAGGGTATTTGGGGCGAGCGTTGTGCAACGCGGTTGCACGATGAGTCACAAACTTGAACTGTACCTATGACTTTGTGAGCTGACCTAGTAGCTAGGCAGACGATCCTGTGCCTTGAGTTAAACTGGAGTGGTTGACTTCAGAGTATCGTTCGGGAAGAATGATGGAACTGGGGCAACGAGACTTAGAGTTAGGATTTGGAATTGGGAATATACACTAGCAACGTTGGCGTTAAAACAAACGCAAGCGAGATAGGATTTGGGTAGAAATTGATTTTTGTTGGATCGGTTATGCGACGATAAATGATAAGATGGTATTGGAGAATTGTTGGACGGAACTCTCATGATTGAATTGGTGATATTGATGGTAAAGTTGGCGTAATAAGTTGGATTGTTGCTTGGAAGATGTGCGTTGCTACTAGTAATGCTAAACTTGAAATTGGGTGAGATTGGAGTAGACGATAACTAAATCGAACCAGAGTTCGGTCATTCATATAGCAGAACAATCTGTGTTTCAAAAGATTTTCACGAGTAGCTTGTCAGACTTAGCTGTCACTAAGCTTGGTTGAAATACACATATTTGGGGGACGCCTTGAATATGGGTATGATCCAGACTTAGCGATATGCATAACTCGGATGCAGCTGCAAATGAAAATGTTCGGACTCGCATGGATGAGTATGGCAACTGAAATAGGTTAGCCTCAACCTAAACTATCATAAAGGAAAGATTGTATCGTTCCCCGTGCTACCAAGATAGTTCTGCGCTAAGGCGCAGTGCGAGACTGAGTTTGGGAATACAATAGTTGTACGAAGGGATCATTTGGATAAATGATTAAGCACTCGTGCGAACGGAACGAGTAAAACTAATAGGAAGTTAAGTTCGATTGAACCAAAGACTTGAAGGATTATAGCATACCCCAGGTGGGCAACTTAGCTCTGTGCTAAGGCACAATATAGACTGAGTCAAAAAACGTAGGTGATTGGGTGCGATTACTTAGCGTGATTGGACGGTGACTCGGAGAGATTTGATGCAAACGCGATTGAAAAATTAGCCGAGATTCAAACTTTTGGGTTTAGACGTAACGATGGGTTTCGATAGGCGAGGTCAAGTAAACTGTCAAATGTGTTCGGATGCATTTGGTTCCTATAATAGATAATATAACAAGTTGGACAAGTCCACCCAATTATGAGTTGTAAGTGCCCATTGAGTTATAGAATACCATGTGCTTGGGTATTACAGCCCTGCGCCAGGTGCAGTAGATTTTGAGTCGGGCGTGCAACGATTGAGTTGAGTATAGTTCGATAGCATTGAACGGTAGAGTCGTTTGATGAGAGTTGGCTAAACATTGGCGTAACGCATGGTAAGAAAATAAATGATTGTGGTATTAAGGCAGTCCTTGGAAGTTAGGCAAGGTGTATAGAGTTTGGTTTAGAAGTTGTGCGATAGTACGAGTTGCGCTCAGGAAATCTCAAGGACGAGACTTATTCTGAGTGGTGTATAATATAACGACCCATTTCGCTCAACCCGGAGGGCCGATTCAAACGGCACGAGTATAGCTATTCAACTGCCTTGCTGAACGAGATGGCTCATTCGATGCAAAGGCATTTATGCTGGGATCTTTAATGGAGTCAGACTTAGGCTAGCAGAGGTGCGTCCGGAGTCTCGCTCGACCGAGGCGATACATCGCTAAGGTGGGTGGCCCCGGTGAACCTGTCTCTACTTAGCTGCACACTAAGAAAATGAATGTTACATGCTAGTTTATAGGCAATAACCTTTGCATGCTAATAAAAGAGATGAACGCACATAGCTAAGGGGATAACCCCTCCTTATCAATGTATAGAACATGGAGATTTTACTTGCTATTTACGTAGTCGGGATTGTTGAGTTGGAATGTAGTAATTTTCTTCATATATGCTATAAAGTAGTGTGAGTTTGTACTGAGGTGTTGTACCGCACGGAACATGATACGGGATGGAGTAAAATCATGTTGCATGCATAGACGAGGAAGGCTATCAAGTAGTCGTTCCAAGTCAGGAGATGGAGGGAAAGGAAGGTACTCGGGATATGCAGATTACCGAGGCAGTCCCTAATCAGGGAGCTGCGTAAAGAAGAAAAGATCCGAGTGTAGTCCTCAGCAAGGATTGATCCGAGAGTTGTCCTCGGCTAGGATTGGAAGTGGGAGAGTAGTTGCATGGTCACGGACAACTGGTTGCGCACCAGATAGAGAGACTCCTCGACACGATTGCTGAGGCATCCGAATCGTGTTGGCCCGGGAGGAAAGTGCCAGTGTAGTCCGGGCGATACGCTAGCTGATGACTAGCGGGCGAGAGCGAGACATCCAGCAAGGATTGCTATCAACCTTGATGGGCGTCGACTCATTAGACGGTTGGGAGGCCCAACAAGGCTAGCAACCGAGCTGGGAAGACGACCGTCCATCGCAGATTATGTCCAATATGGCTAGCAGAGCCAGTGACCTTCATATAGATAAGTCATGTTTGCATAGCGGCTATCCACATTGAGGAAAGGAGAGACAGGAAGGTGTGCGTTTGTACGGCATTTTGTATAATTAGAATGGATGTACGGTATCACACATAGTTCGAGTAGAATGGGTCTTGTGAGGCAAGGGTATGGCATAACACTTGGGTTTCATAGTTGCTTCTTGTTATTCCGTAGTTCACTGTTTATATTGCTGCATATGACAGGAAAGGCCGAATGGTAAGAAATGGTAAGGTAAACTCAATTGTTCATTATTATGACACTCTTGAGCTGACATGGAGATTACTTTCTTTATATTTCCATGTAACTGATCCTAAGGCAAAAGAATAGAAAGACAACGAAACCAGTCGGTGCACATAACGAATGAACGTGCTTGTTTTGTGGCGTGGGCGAGAGGCCTCCCCACCAGTGCATTCAACGTACTGATACCCAACCAGTCTGCATGCAGAGTGAAGGGGGAACTCGTACGGATTCGGAGATCGCTTAACGCAATGAGGCACCGGACCGCACTTGGCGTCTTGGAGTGTGGCACACGGACCCGGAGCTCGCATATATAAGACATAATGTATGAAAACATTATCATCCAGATTATTTGTATTGGTTCTAAGCCTAAGGGCATGTTCGTTGTAAGAGAGAGAGAGAGCATGAGCGAATTGTAATCTCGGCCTAGCGCCGCTTGTAATCTTTACTTCATATCAATAAAGGGCTTGATTTGGATTCAATACTTGTGTTTATTTTATGTTTCTGCTATGTCGACTCTGTGAACTAGTTATCAACGGCCGTTTCGGTATTTGCCTTGCTCGGACGCAACCCCAGGCTCGCACGGCATCGCGTCCCGATGAAAACGTACGTCCCGCGGGAGCGCTGGCGCGGTGATTCGTGCCTAGTGGGGACGGCCGATTCCGGCGGGAGATCGGGGCGTGACAATTTCTATGTGTAAGTGTCCCCTTGTATCATTTCTATTGTATTGCAATAGAATAGCTTTTTATTATAACATTTGTACTATATTTGATATATTAAATATGTTCCATGTGAGTTTGGTGTTTGTGTAGCTATTTGAGGTGCGTATCACACGTATCGGAGATGATACGGGTGCGTATCGATAGTGTACACCAAGTGTTTATGTTTTGGTTGGTTGTGTGTACCTATCCATAGTATTATATATATATATATATATATATATATATATATATATATATATATATATATATATATATATATATTAATTAGAGTATATATGTATATACTTGTGTGTAGGTTTATGTTTTGTGAGTGTGCCATAGGTTGGAGGGGGGCACAGTTGGTTACAGTAGCTACTGCTGTTATTGTTGTTGTTGTGGTTGTGGTTGTGGTCGGGTAGCAGTGTGGTAGTGCTACTGTAGTTGCTAGAGGGTGTGTCTCAAGAAGGCACCAGCAGCAGCAATATTTGGAGGGGAAGCATGTGCATTGAGCACTTTAATGACTCTTGTATGCATCAATTTTAGCATGCACCATGGCATTAGTGAGTGTCTGAACTGAGCAAGTGGCAACAATAGGGATGGGAGGATGGAACTACAAGGAATTAGAAGGGGAAAAGGGTACCTGATCTATTGTATAACCAGTACTTAGGGGTAAAAGTATATCTAGATGAATGTGTTAGTGGTGGGAGATGTGATGTGCAAAACCAGTAATGTGTTTGTGTGCATATTAGTAATGATGGGCAATGGAAATCATGTAGGTAGAAGTGATCGACAGTTGAGATATTAAGTTATAATGTGAGGGTGTATTGGTGTATCAGTGGGGATAAGTTCCATTCTGTGTGCAGATTTGATAGAAGGGTTGGTGCGTGCAGGAATTTCAAGCGAAGTTACCAGTATCAGTGTGGTATAGTGAACGAAAAGGGGAGATTTATGTCTGTGCACTGGGAACACCAAGTGCTCAGGCCTATGCATTGAAGGGTGAGGCCTGCAGGGCATGCATCCAGTGCAGAGGTTCCAACTGCAATAGGAGATAGAGATATACATGTATATATATGTGTATCGAAAGTTGGATTGTATCAGTGAAATAGGGTTTAGGAAATAGGTGTTCAGATTTTGGTATGTTATTTTAATGTGGTGTAGAAGAGAGGTTGCAGGTAGTGCCTGAAAGAGAGAGAGAGAGAGAGAGAGAGAGAGAGAGGGGGGATTATTGACCACCTGCAGGCAGTAGGTACTGCAAGGAATATTTCCATGCGTGATTGTATTGGAGTAATTACGAAGATTATTAGAGTACTGGGTGGTGGCTAGTAGGGTCTTGGTATGCATATGATTTGTAGATGTTAGGACAAAGTTATGGGGATCAGGTATCACATGAGAGTTTAGTTGTGGTCAGGGATTATTTGCAATATATGGTTAGTATTAGTTATGTGGTAGTATAGATGCCTGCAAGTAGGCTTGGTAATATGGGGCTCGGGTCAGTGTACCTGGGAGCAGTGAATAGGTGTATGAATATTTTGAACTTGGAGTATCAGTAAAGGGGGTCGGGCAGTAGAAGATTCCAGTGAGTTTAGTGTTAGGAGGCTCGGGTAGGAGTATTTCAACTGTGCACTTTGTACAGTGCACTGACTTGGGGGAATGTTGCACACTGGTTTGGGGTGCTCGGGTGGGAATACAGGTCTGTCCAAGACCTGGGTTAAGAGATAATAGAACAGTAGTAGTATTAGGACCAAGCAACAGTAGCTCGAATTGAGCACAAAGGACTGTTGTACACAGTCTTAGATGTGCAATAGGTTGGATCGGGTTAGAGCATATTGTGTAGGGTATTGCAGGTCAGGGTAACCAACAGTGCAGGGAACTGCACATTAGAAATTAGAGGGGCATCTGCAGGTTGTGTTCAAGAGAGAGTGTATTGCAGTAAAGGAGAGTGGTAGAAGCAATGTAAGGATATGGAGTAGATTAGAATAGCAGAGCATGGTACTGGGGAGCAAGGCTTCAGGCAGTGCAACAGAGAGTAAGCTCGGGCAACGTTGCCTTGTGAAGCAATGCAAGGAGTAGATATCAGTATAGTGCATATGCACTTAGTGCCAGAATTGAGGGTGTGGAAAGTCGTGTTATACCTGTGTATTAGAGAGGGTATTATCTTAATGTATTAAGTGTTGTGAGTGTCTAATTTTGAGATACATATTTTAGATATGAGTTAGTGTAGTGGTTTGAGTATCAATAGGTAATTGCGAGTATCTTATCTAGTGTTAAGGTATTTACAAAGAGGGGTTGTAAGTATAACTAGTATTGGAGTATATGTGAGGGTTTTGGTAGGTGTTTGAACTAAGTTGTGAAGTTAGTATCAATCACTAGTGAAACATATTGCCTGGGAAGGAGAGTGTAGGTAGATAGGTGGTGTGTCACTAGTTAGAGAAAAGTTGGGTCTTGGTGTGTCTGCAGTAAGGTGTTACTTGAGGGTGTATCAGTTGAGGCATTGTGTGAGGAGGAAGTACCAGCAATTAAGAGGGGTGAGTGATACTAAATTGTATCGGTAAGTTTGAGCTTGTAAGTGGTGGATTTTAGTTAGATATTAGAATGTCTCTAGGTATATGGATATTGGGCATAGAAAATGTGTAAGGGTTCAGTCAGGTAAAGAGATGCACAGATATGGTATATCAGGGAGATTGGTAGCATGGTATTAGTGATGGTGTTAAGGGTATCTAGTGTAGATGGTATAGGTATATATGATGCAATATCTAGATACTTATATTACTTATGAGTTAGGCCAAGGTATAGTTCAGACCCTAAGGTAAGGAGTAGTAAAGGTATGATGTTTTAAGATATTAAGTTATTGGTATGATACTCTAGGATACATTATTAGATTAGTATATATATACATATAATACATAGTGTCTAATATCTAATTTAGATAAAATACTTAAGGTTTTGACCTACAAACCTAGGAACAACCTAGTTTTGACTATTTTGATCTAGTTTGACCTAGTTTGATTTAGTTTGACTAGTTCAACCTAGTTTGACCAAGTCTGATTAGCATTGACCTAGTATAGACCCAATAACCTAGTTTTGACCTAGTTTTGACCTAGAGACCTAGTTTCAAGCTAGTTTAGCATGTTTATAATTCTAAAACACAATTTTGACTGGTGATTTATATTTAGGTCTTTGAGACACTGAGATGGACACTGTTTGATATTTATTGCTCTGGACAACAAGTGAGTACATTCTCTGATAGTTTTTAATATATGGCATTTACTATGATTCATGTATTTAGTGATGTTCTACTTGATTTCTGACACGATGGTACACGGATTGGGATAGTATGGATCACCGTCATAAGATGTTGATTTTCCTGTTTACTGTGCAAGTTACCCTTACTGTGCAAGTTATTCTTGTGGAACGTGCCATGGTTTGGATCCACTGTACTAGTCGGGGGTGGCAAAGTAATAGCTAGATGTGTGATCATACCCTTACTGTGTAAGAGAAAGTACAGTGAGTGTTAATCATACACCTCACGTATGATTAGCCATGCCCTATCGTATTGTGCAAGTTTCCAAGCCGATCACATGTCAACACTAATACTTCAAGGCACATAATGAGTATAGTTCCTTCATGTCTATTTTATTTTTACTTAGATGTTCTCTATTGCTCTGTCTATTTATTTCTCTGCCATATAGTTGTGTTTATCCATTTTTTATATTAATATTGTCAGTTATGATTCCGTTATTTATTCTCATCTTGTATTGCACTCGCTATTTCTGTTTTATATCCCTTCTCATTTAACTGAAACTGCTATTGTCACTACCACATTTCCAGAATAGGGGCTATATTATCTTTTACCATATTTAATTTAATGTGTTAATATATTGCATGATATATTATTATATATATTATATTGTGTTCATTAATGCATGGGTTAGTAGACTAGACCTAGAAACCCACTAGATGAACCCTGACCAAAATATAGAATTATGGATTAAATTAGTATTTTTTGGGATTAATTATTGGGGATTATAATTCACTACTGTGATTTTATTCAATTGTTGTACCTTACCGTTGCTTCGTTATTTGGAGCACTACACTAGCTTTTGCCTTCTAACAAATTTTACATCCATTATAGACGTGCCAGTTTTCCATTGTGACCTTTGTGTAACTCATAAATACCCTCTCTTGTGTTTCATTTTAGTCGCACAATATTCGTTACAAACATTTATTTTTAAATCCAAATAAATCCAACTTTGCATCCTTGTCTGTTCCAATCGAAATTGGAGACACAATCTTGAACTGTTTTGTGCAACCCAAATTATGACAATATTTTATTCTGAGTCTTCTACGTCCATGACACTTGTGTCCTACTCAATTTTAACCCTATGTATTTCCAATTAATTTAAGAACACCATTTACACTAATTTTAATTAAATTGGTGTAAGGACCCAACCTAATCCAAAACTAGACCCAACACCAACCCAAACCCCCACTCATACCCTCAAGGTTCATACTAAATACTACACACCCTTTTAACCCACTACATCATACCAAACATGGTATTTTTCCTCATCCAATCCCAAATTTTAATATTTGTGCAATTTCCCAATTGTTAGGGACTTTTATACAAAAATGCAATGAGGTGTCCACCTCCCATTGGAGCCAAACCATGAAGAACCCCCCTTTCCTCATTATTGACCGGACACACCATGATTTTCCCTCCATTTGGAGTGTACTACACTCTAACTTTTCCTCTACACCATCCTAGCCCTCCATTCAAAAACTAGCCCATCTCCACCCTGCATTTTCTTCATGTAGAAACCATCCCCATCCCTAAGAGGCACTAGCCGGCCCTAATCCCAAGAACATCACCCCTCTTCTCTCTCCTACATAAATACTTCTCTTCCTCCTCTATTTTTTATCAACAGTCACTTTTTTTTACAAAAACGAAACCCAACCACCTCGACTCCTTCTTCTCCATCCCTCACCACCGGAGCAGCCTTCGTCTCCGACCATCCACCACTGTCACCTCTCTTCCATATTCGACCACCCTCACCATCGATCTCCTCCGCCGGACCACCTCCTCAACATCACTTCCACCATCATCGACCTTCGTCATCATTATCATCATCACCACAACCACCGTTTCCACCATTGTCGATTGCTCATCACCGATCAGTCACCACCACCTCCATCATCATCGACCTCCGTCATCATCATCATCATCACAACCACCGTGTCCATCACTATCTCTGACCATCGTCTCAATCACCTCCGCCACTCGCCACCATACCCCGACAACAACAAATAGCAACCACCCTCTCCATTCTCATCCCCGACTTTACGACTGCCCTTCTCCGACCAGTCACCACCGTCTCGACCACCCCGCAGTCACCACAGCCGACTTCTCTCCCTCACGGCCACCCTTGACCTCTCTACGACCGAGCGACCACCCCACAAAAGCCACCTTCACATAGCCACCATCATCCCCACGACTTCCTTTTCCTGACCACCACCACCACCACAGCAATACACCACCATACCCCGGCCACCGCCAACACCACATCAGCATCTCCACCACCTCGACCCGTGCACTTGCTGCCACTGTTGGCCGGAGAACCACCGCCGGAGGTTGACGTCCATGGGCCGCGGACGAGCGTCATCCCCTCCTTGGTTACGTGCACACCGAGGTTTGAACTTGCCCTCTTTCCTTCATGTCGTGTTGTTGCGTGACACTGTGTATTGGTGAACCCTAATAACTAGTGTGTATGTGTGTGCATGTATAAGTAGTAATTAGGTTTAGTATATACTTCATGGGAATTTGGTTGTTAGTGTTATATATGATTGTATGATCATAGGTATTAGTTAACTGCCTTGTGTACCATAACCTACTAGTTAGGCCATGTGTTAGTGTTACACAAGATTTGGAGATTTGGACATGTGTTAGTGTTAGTTATTTGTCTCGCTGTGCACGGTATTCGAGGACATAACACTTGTGCATTTTAGATGTGCACATTTGACCCTGCTAGTTGACCAGTTATCACCCCTACGTACGTTAGTTTCTAAGTACAGTATAGTTGTGTTTATGTGCGTACTAGTGTGACGACTGATGCTATTATATTATATTATATATAGGACCTTTGGATCGTTCGTGCAAGACTTCTGGAACAGGATATTGGTAATGCCATCTTAGGACCACAGGCGAGTACATTCACTGACAGTTTTTATTATGTTGGTCATCTCTATGATTCTAGTTGTATAGTGTACTTGATTCTGACACTATGGATACACGAGTTAGCATCATTGATACCTGTCATAAGGATTCATGATTGGAATCCATCGTGCTAGCTGGAGACGAGAAAATATTAGCAGATTATGTGATCATACCCCACTTACATGCATCATAGCTCACCCCACACATCACATCGGGTGTAACCTGAACATTTACATGCCTCATAGCCTGTTATATATGATTAGCCTGACTATTGCTCGTATCATAGCTAACCAGATGGTTAGCCTGACCTCACATGTATCATAGCCAATCATATATAACAAGCCTGATCTCGTCCAAGTCGATCACATAATAGACTGATATTTTAAACACTTAGCTAGATATACTATTTTTTTTATTCCAGCTCACTTGTTCTAGTATTCACTTATATTTTTGTTCATTGCTAGTTGTACTATTGCTGATTTTATATTCTCTAGTATTCCTTATTTCCAATATTTCTTCATCTTGTATTTCTTTATACTGTATTATAGTTTTTGTCAATATAAATGAAACTATTGTTTAGTGCTTGTACTTCGCTCCAATCCTGACTGGATAACATTTTTTTAGAGGACCTTGAGGACTTCTGTCCTACATACTATGGGCCAGGTGTAGAGGAAGATTGCGTACCAGAGATCTTAGAGGAGTCCCTCCCTTTTGAGGAGACACCACCTGCAGTTATTTAGTCAGTTATATCTATGCATCTTTTGTTCAAACTTGAGACTTGGACTGTATTTATGTTGACGTTATTATTGAGACTATTTATGTTGGACAGCTAAACTTTAGATATCTTATTGTATTTTGTTTTGTGTTTGACTTATGTCAGTACTCCTTATCTTTATATCTTATCGTGCCATTACTTTCCTATAGTTATTATGATTGAGTACTTATTATGAATTGTTGATCAATGTATTATTCATTGTCCTCCCTATGGAGTTGAGATCATTGACAGGTTGTGAGTTATAGTAGTATTGAGACGTAGACAGCGTTCTACCACCGATGCTGCGGCGTAGGCTGGACGTACCCACGGCACATATCCAAATTCTGGGTGCGGGTCATGACACATTTTTAGTGGTGGCCCATGTAGATCTAGATTCGCATTTAGAGCGATATCGTAGTAGTGCTCACTTAGAGTATTGCTACGAGTCTGCTTTAGAAAATAGGATTTAGGATGAGAGTATGCTCAATCACAACTAAGAAATTTTTGATCTTTATAATGCTATTCTGAATAATTACTTCCTTTAGAATTTTACTGTCCTTCCTTGATGATATCGTATCTGTTGCCTTAATTGATTCTTTTTGGTCTGTCTTCACGATGCCGCCGAAGACTAGGTCTTTGAGATTGGGAGCATCAGCTTCAGAAAGGTCTGCCACCTCTCGACCTGACGGACGGACATCTGGAGTTCCTCCATGTGGAAGTATCTGCAGTTTTCGGGGGTCCTCCTCCCCCACCTGTTCCGAGGGTTGCCCCAGCTGTAATGGAGCACCTTCCTCCACCACCGACTCCGTTTCCCGGAGGTATGCCCATTGATGGGGCACAGATATTTGCACTGATCCAGGGCATGGTAGATGCTCAGAGGATGTTAGCGAGGCTCAGCGAGTCCAGGATGAGGCTCAGAGGGTACAGGCAGAGGCGCACCAGGCACAGACCGAGCTGATGAGAGAGAGCATGGAGAATGCTCATCAAGTGGCTCTTCAGGCTGTGGAGAGAGTTGCATAGCCCCAGCAGCATCAGAGGTCGGGTACGATAGTGGACTTCAAGAGGATGATGCCTCAGAAGTTCAAGGGCACCGAGGGGATACTCTACGCCGACGAATGGCTAGAGGATATAGAGAGAAACTTGCGCTTGGCGCAGATTCCGGAGATTCTCAAATCGAGGTCGCTGGCAGTCAGATGTTTGACATCATGCTGACATGGTACCGTATGAAGCCGAGACTCACTATCGGAGAACTTACTTGGGAGGCCTTCAAGGAGCTCTTCAAGAAGAAGTTCTTCCCTGACGTAGCCCTGGGAGCCTTGGAGAGTCAGTTCCATGACTTGGTCCAAGAAAGCATGTCAGTCGACGAGTACACCACGAAGTTTTGCCGTTTGAGTCAATTCGCGCCATCGATGATTCGGGACCCAAGAGACAGAGCCCAAAAATTTAGGAAGGGGTTAACAAGAGAGATCAAGTCTCACACTTTGGGACGTCACACTGCTATATTCGAGGGCATTCTGATGGACCCCCAGATTACTGAGAATAACTTGGACCTCAGGCCCAAAAGAAGACGCGACACTTCTGGAGGATCTAGTGGTAGTGCTGGACCGGCCAAGCATCCCTACTTTCAGTAGCAGCAGAGGTCGTACTAGCAGCAGCATCAGCAGCACCAGGCACCAGCTCGGGGACACACCCAGCAGCAGCAGCCTCAGAGGCAGACTCAGCCTGTTATCCAGTGTGCTTACTGCGGGAAGCCAGGACATACTAAGGACATCTGTAGGAAGAGGTTGGGTACATGCTTGTCTTGTGGATTGTCAGCACATTGGCTAAGGGACTGTCCATCTATTCAGACTCGTCCAGGTCAGGGTGGAGCAGCCGCTCAGAGAGGACCAGACAGGTTACCTACTGTACCAGGAGGCCAGCAGAAGGGATCTCCACTTCCGCCACAGCAGCAGAGGTTTGCTCAGCACCAACAGCAGCAGAGAGGTGCACCCCAGGGACGAGCATACACCATGACGATCGAGGAGGCCGAGCCAGCCGGAGACATAATTTCAGGTTTAATTTTTTTTGATTCTATTCTAGCACTTGCATTATTCGATTCTGGCACTTCCCATAGTTTTGTGTCTATATCTTATGCTCTTAAGCATCGCTTAGAGGTGGAACCATTAGTTAGGACTTGCAAGATCATGACTGGAGGAGGCATTATCCTAGTCCATGATTATTACAAGGATCGGAGAGTATCATTGGGAGGCCGAGAGTTGAGCTTGTGCTTACTCGTCATGCCACTTCCGGGATACGATATTATACTCGGTATGGACAGGTTGAGTAGGCATCATGCTACTATAGATTGTCACGGAGGCAGAGTGATATTTTGACCACCAGGAGAGCCAGAGTTCGAGGTCGCCAGAGGAGCAGCAGAGCAGAGCAGATGCACTTTCTGCGGAGCCAGGATGGAAGAAGAGGAGTTGTCACATCCTCTGATAGCGGAGTTCCTGGATGTATTTCCAGAGGAGTTGTCAGGCTTGCCGCCAGACAGAGATGTTAAACCAGACAGAGATGTTGAATTCTCTATAGACTTGGTACCATGAGCGGAGCCCATTGCACAACACGTCTATAAAGTCAACAACAGCGAGCTGGCAGAACTGAAGAAGCAAGTTAAGGAGCTGCAGGACAAAGGCTTCATCAAATCCAGTTCATCACCATGGGGAGCTCCGGTCTTGTTCGTACCAAAGAAGGATAGCACGGTACGCATGTGTATCGATTATAGAGCTTTGAACAACCTCACTATCGAGAAAAATACCCGTTGTCGAGGATAGATGATCTTTTCGATCAGTTGAGCAGAGCGAAGGTATTTTCAAAGATAGACTTGAGGTCAGGCTATCACCAGGTGAAGATGAAGAGAGAAGACATACCGAAGATAGCTTTTCGTACCAGATATGGACAGTTTGAGTTCATGGTAATGCCGTTTGGTTTAACCAATGCACTGACAGTATTCATGAACTTGATGAACAAGGTGTTCCACCAGTACCTTGACAAGTTTATGGTGGTATTCATTGTCGACATTCTTGTGTATTTGAAGACCCCAGAGGAGCACGAAAAGCACCTGAGAATGGTCTTAGAGACTCTCAGGAAGGAGGATCTGTACGGGAAGCTTTCAAAGTGCGAGTTCTTTCTTGATAAGGTTGAATTCCTTGGGCATATAGTGACGAGTGACAGAATCTCAGTTAACACAAAGAAGATCAAGGCAGTGGAGTCGTGGGCTACTCTCAGTTTGGTAGCTGAGATCAGGAGTTTTCTCGGGCTAGCAGGATACTACAGGAGGTTTGTACAAGACTTCTCCAGGATTGCAGAGCCAATGACTAGGCTGACCAGAAAAGATGTAGATTTTGTCTGGACGGAGGATTGTCAGGCCGCATTTGATAAGCTGAAGAAGAGATTGGCGACAGCTCCAGTTTTGACGTTGCCATCGGGGACAGGTGGATTCACTATCTATAGTGATGCTTAGGGAAGATTTTGGATTGCGTTCTTCAGTAGCACAGGAAGGTAATTGCCTATTCTTTTAGGCAATTACGTCCTCATAAAAAGAACTACCCCGCCCACGATTTAGAGTTGGCAGCGGTTATTTTTGCTCTAAAGCTATAAAAATACTATCTGTACGGAGAGCGTGTTGAGATCTTCACAAACCACAAGAGCTTGAAGTACGTATTTACATAGAAGAAGCTGAACATGAGGCAAAGGAGGTGGTTGGAGTTGATAAAGACTTTGACATCTTATTACAGTACCATCCAAGAAAGGCTAACGTAGTCGTCGATGCCTTGAGCAGGTATCCGATGGCTATGTACTTGACGACAGATAGACATTTGTTGGCTGACCTGGAGAACTTGGAAATTGAGGTTCTAGTTCCAGATATTGAGATTCAGATGTGGAGATTGCAGATACAGTCTGAGCTGATGGACAAAATCAAAGTTGTGCAGTATGATGATGAGGCTCTGAGGAGTATCAGAGCACAAGTTCGGACAGGATTGTCAGACGACTTCACTATTGCTGATGATGGATCTTTATGGCACGGCACGAGGATATGTGTGTCGAGCGGGGAGCTGTGCGAAGAGGTTTTGTATGAGGCACATCGCTCTCAGTACTCGATGCATCCCGGTGCCAACAAGATGTATCGAGATCTGAGGGAGCACATATGGCGGTATGGTATGAAGCGTGAGGTAGCACTCTTCGTATCCTGATGTTTAGTGTGCCAGCAGGTAAAGGCAGATCGACAGAGGCCAGGTGGATTGCTTCAGCCTTTACCTATCCCAAAGTGGAAGTGGGAGCACGTGACTATGGATTTTGTTTTAGGGCTTCCGTGTTCTCCAGGAAGAAAGGATACAATTTGGGTCATTGTGGATAGGTTGACCAAATAAGCCCACTTCTTACCATTCAAAGTGGGAAAGTCGACGGAGGGGCTAGCAGAGATATACGTGCAGAAGATTATCAGATTACATGGGGTTCCTGTGAGCATCATCTCAGATCGGGATAGCAGTTTCACTTCCCACTTCTGGAGGAGTTTACAGGCTAGCTTGGGCACTCAACTCAAGTTTAGTACCGCATATCACCCCCAGAGAGACGGGCAATTTGAAAGGACTATTCAGACTCTCGAAGATATACTACGCACTTGTGTTCTAGATCTCGGAGGTTCTTGGGAGGATCATCTATACCTGGTAGAGTTTGCTTACAATAATAGCTACCAGGCCAGCATTGAGATGTCACCATTCGAGCCTCTATATGGACGGAGGTGTCGCACACCGTTATCTTGGGATGATGCCGGAGAGAGAGCCTTGTTAGGACCAGAAATAGTCGTGGATGCAGCAGAAAAGGTAAAACTTATCAGAGACAGACTTCGAGTGGAACAGGACAGACAGCGGCATTGGGCTGATAGCTACCGTAGACCCCTAGAGTTTCAGGTATAGGTTTTGTTATTTTGGGTTTATGATTTTTTTTTTGATTGCGTGTTAAGATTGTTTGTTCTAGGTTGGCGATCTGGTGTTCCTACGGATATTTTTGACACGGAACACGATTCATTTTGGTGGAGACGGAAAACTTAGTCCATGATACATCGGACCTTTCGATATTCTTGCGATGGTCGGTGCAGTGGCCTATAGACTAGACTTGCCACCTGCACTAGAGGGCATACATGACGTGTTCCACGTGTCGCAGCTGAGACGGTACGTGGCAGATCCTAGTCACATACTAGATCACTCAGAGATCGAAGTTTGAACGACTCTCAGCTATCCCAAACAGCCCGTAGAGATCTTGGATCGCAAAAAGAAGGTATTACGGAACTAGACTATTCCCTTGGTTCATGTTACATGGAGACATCACTCTCCAGACGAGTCAACCTGGGAGAGAGAGGACAAAATGCACGATCAGTACCCGTATCTCTTCGAGACTTAAGGTATAATTATTTTGTCTGATTGTATGTTCTTGTGCTAGTTTAATTCAATTTCGAGGACAAAATTTTTTTAAGGAGGGTAGACTTGTCACTACCACATTTCTAGAATATGGGCTATATTGTCTTTTACCATATTTAATTTAATATGTTAATATATTACATGATATATTTTTATACATATTATATTGTGTTCATTAATGCATGGGTTAGTGGACTAGACCTATAAACCCACTAGATGAACCCCTGACCAAAATATAGGATTATGGATTAAATTAGTATTTTGGGGGATTAATTATTGGGGATTATAATTCACTATTGTGATTTTATTCAACTGTTGTACCTTACCGTTGCTTCGTTATTTGGAGCGCTACACTAGCTTTTGCCTTCTAACAAATTTCATACCCTTATCCTAGATGTGCCAATTTTTCATTGTGACCTTTGTGTAACTCATAAATACTCTCTCTTGTATTTTATTTTTGTCGCACAATATTCGTTACAAACGTTTATTTTTAAATCTAAATAAATCCAACTTTGCATCCTTGTCCGTTTTAATCAAAATTGGAGACACAATCTTGAACTATTTTGTACAACCCAAATTATAACAATATTCTATTCTGAGTCTTCTACGTCCATGACACTTGTGTCCCACTCAATTTTAACCTATGCACTTTCAATTAATTTAAGAACACCATTTACACTAATGTTAATTAAATTGGTGTAAGGACCCAACCTAACCCAAAACTAGATCCAACACCAACCTAAACCCCCCCACACACCTTCAAGGTTCATACTAAATACCACACACCCTTTTAACCCACTACATCACACCAAATATAGTATTTTTTCATCCAATCCCAAATTCTATTATTTAAGCAATTTTTTAATTGTTAGGGACTTTTATGCAAAAATACAATGAGGTGTCCACCTTTCATTGGAGCAAAGCCATAAAGATCCCCCCCCCCCATTGTTGACCGGTCACACCATGATTTTCCCTCTATTTGGAGTGTACTACACTCTAACTTTTTTGCTACACCATCCTAGCCCTCCATTCAAAAACTAGCCCATCTCCACCCTTCATTTCCTTCATATAGAAACCATCCCTATCCCTAGGAGGCACTAGTCGGCCCTAATCCCAAGAATATCACCTCTATTCTCTCTTCTACATAAACACTTCTATTCCTCCTCTATTTTTCATCAACAGCCACTTTTTTTACAAAAATGAAACCCAACCACCTCGACTCCTTCTTCTCCGATCCCTCACCGTCGGAGCAGCCTTCATCTCCGACCAGCCACCACTGTCACCTCTCTTCCACAGTCGACCACCCTCACCATCGATCTCCTCCGTCGGACCACCTTCTCAACAGTACCTCCACCATCATCGACCTCCGTCATCATCATCATCATGACCATAACCACCGCTTCCACCATTGTCGGCTGCTCATCACCGATCAGTCACCACCACCTCCATCATCATCGACCTCCGTCATCATCATCATCATCACCATAACCACCGCGTCCATCACCATCTCTGGCCATCATCTCAATCACCACCGCCACTCGCCATCATACCCCGACAGCAGCAAACAGCAACCACCCTCTCCATTCTCATCCCCGACTTCACGACTTCCCTTCTTCGACCAGTCACTACCGTCTCGACCACCCCGCAGTCACCATAGACAACTTCTCTCCCTCACGGCCACCCTCGACCTCTTCACGACCGAGCGACCACCCCGCAACAGCCACCGCCACATAGCCACCATCATCTCCACGACTTCCTTTTCTCGGCCACTACTACCACAGCAACACACCACCATACCCCGGCCACCGCCAATTCCATATCAGCATCTCTACCACCTCTACCCGTGCACCTGCTGCCACTGTTGGTCGGAGCACCACCGCCGGAGGTCGATGTCCATGGGCCACGGACGAGCATCACCTCCTCCTCAGTTACATGCACACCGAGGTTTGAACTTGCCATATTTCCTTCATGTCGTGTTGTTGCATGATACTGTGTATAGGTGAACCCTAATAACTAGTGTGTATGTGTATGCATATATAAATAGTAATTAGGTTTAGTATATACTTCATAGGAATTTGGTTGTTAGTGTTATATATGATTATATGACCATAGGTGTCAGTTAACAGCCTTGTGTACCCTAACCTACTAGTTAGGCCATATGTTAGTGTTACACAAGATTTAGAGATTTGGACATGTGTTAGTGTTACACAAGATTTGGAGATTTGGACATGTGTTAGTGTTAGTTATTTGTCTTACTATGCACGGTATTCGTGGACATGACACTTATGTATTTTAGACGTGAACACTCGATCCTGCTAGTTGACCAGTTATTACCCCTACGTACGTTAGTTTCTAAGTGCAGTGTAGTTGTGTTTATGTGCGTACTAGTGTGATGACTGATGCTATTATATTATAATATATATATGACCTTTGGATGGTTCGTGTGAGACTTCGGGAGCAGGATATTGGTATTGCCAGCTCAGGACCACAGGCGAGTACATTCTCTGACAGTTTTTATTATCTTGGTCATCTCTATGATTCTAGTTATATAGTGTACTTGATTCTGACACTATGGATATACGGGTTAGCATCATTGATACCTGTCATGAGAAGTCATAATTGGAATCCATTGTGCTAGTTGGGGACGGGAAAATATTAGCAGATTATGTGATCATACCCCACTTACATGCATCATAGCTCACCCCACATATCACGTCGGGTATAGCCTAACCATGTACATGCCTCATAGCCTGTTATATATAATTAGCCTGACTATTGCTCGTATCATATCTAACCAGATGGTTAGCCTGACCTCACATGTATCATAGCCAATCATATGTAACAAGCCTGATCTCGTCCCAAGCCGATCACATAATAGACTAATATTTTAAACGCTTAGCTAGATATTCTATTTCTTTATTCCAGCTCACTTGTTCTAGCATTCACTTATATTTCTGTTCATTGCTAGTTCTACTATTGCTGATTTTAGATTCTCCAGTATTTCTTATTTCCAGTATTTTTTATCTTGTATTTCTTTACACTATATTATAGTTTTTGTCAATATAAATAAAACTGTTGTTTAGTGCTTGTACTTCGCTCCAATGCTGACTATATAATATTTTTTTAGAGGACCTTGAGGACTTCTGTCCTATACACTATGGGCCATGTGTAGAGGGAGATTACGTACCAGAGATCTTAGAGGAGTCCCTCACTTTTGAGGAGACACCACCTGCAGTTATTTAGTCAGTTATATCTATGCATCTTTTGTTCAAACTTGAGACTTGGACTGTATTTATGTTGAGGTTATTGTTGAGACTATTTATGTTGGACATCTAGACTTTACATATCTCATTGTATTTTGTTGTTGTGCTTGACTTATGTCAGTACTCCTTATCTTTATATCTTATCGTGCCATTACTTTCCTATAGTTATTGTGATTGAGTACATATTATGAATTATTGATCAATGTTTATTCATTGTCCTCCCTATGGAGTTGAGATCATTGACAGGTTGTGAGTTATAGTAGTATTAAGACCTAGACAGCGTTCTACCACCGATGCTGCGACGTAGGCTGGACGTACCCACGGTTCATTCCCAAATTTTGGGTGCAGGTCATGACAGCTATTGAGTTGTACTCGTTCCATCCTGACTGGATATATTTTTTCAGATGACTATTTACAGGATTGTTGTCTGACTTTCTACGAACCGCATGAAGGAGTAGCAGATGTGGACCCAGTAGCTCAGGCCTGATTGCCTGGAGGTGTAGCCAGAATCACCAATTATATTAGTTAGTTCCTTTTAGCATTTTGGTACCGGATTTATTTTTGGCATATATTTAAGACTTGGATGTTATTGTTTGAAGTTTAGATATTATATTGTTGTTTAGACTTTATGGTCATACTTTGGATTATTCTTTTGATATCTTATCGTGATTTAGTTTTGTGATTGAGTATTTCATATTATATTGTTATATTTTTGTCTTCTTATGGAGTTGGATATTTATGTGAGATTGCTAATTAGAGAGTCTTGACCTATACAGCGTTCAACCGCCGATGTTGCGGCGTAGGCTGGATGTACCCACGTACTCGTGCCACTATATCGAGTGTAGGTCCTGACATAGGGTCACTTAAAATATCTAATGTCTTAATCAGTCAAACGAGGATAGTAAACATAGAATATATATGACAAGGAAGTAAGGCATCCCAAATGCCCTGCCAAAATATTTTAGAAACCAACTGTACAAAATGAGAAACGAGTAGAGTAGCAAAAGTACATGACCATGATCAGCTGTAATCGGATTAATTACAATCATGTAAGAAAACTAAATGCCAAGATTTATGGCTAACAAGTGTCGGTAGCTAAACGCCCAAAAGAGAAAAATATACAATAACGAGCAGTGATCAAGAAAACCCACTCGTGTCCATCAGCAGCCATCCGTTTGGTGTGCGCCATTTCTCAGGGAAAGTAAGATGGATCCTCGAGTGCTGGCTCTAAACCTGGCCATGCAAAACCAGTGGGATTAGACCCCAAATAGAAAGTACCACAAAGGAACCATAAATGAAGGAACAAAACCAGTGAGAAATATATATATATATATATATATATATATATATATATATATATATATATATATATATATAATTCTGTCTCGTAGTTTCGGTCAATAGCCTACCGTGATACAACAATCTAACCCTACAACCAAACAAGGACCATCGCACCATGATAGTCCATATCCCTAAACTATTTAACAGGAGATACAACACACAATCAAGCTCAGTTACATAATCGGCCAATCACTTGTACGGCTTACTAGGTGGAGTCTAGGTTATCCCAGAGATATATGCGTATAATAGGAATCCTCAGAACGAGCCACGTGCTAGCAGGGCTAGCCGAGCAATGAATCGCCGCATAGCATATAGTATTTATGCACCGGTCCCTCATAAGGCCAGCATGCTAAGATTGCATAGAACACATAGTACAATATAAAGTTGGATATTGCCATCCACTAATGAGGATTTAAACAATATCTAATGGGAGCCAGCCTGCACACCCCAGATAATTGTTTGGGGGTGGCTAGTTAAGCACGATCTTGGAATTTTATCCCTCCCAATGCTCAATATTATTTAGTTACCTAGTTAACCCTACAGTTACAGAAATCTCATGGCGTGGTCACATGATATTTTACTTATATGTCACACAGTAGTACGGATATGCTGGATACAAATCCACTTTTTCACTGGGCAGTCCAATTTGGATTCACCCCGATGTAATGAAACAATCAAACAAGTCCTAGCCATACTTGGAAATTGACTAAACTATTTTGTCCATGCTTGGAGGAATCGTATTATATCACATGTCGCATAGCATGTATGTACCTCTTAGTATAAATATGTAATATAATCACGTGAGAACACTTAGCACGTAGGAACACATAGCACGTAGTAAGTGTACCAGCATGGATACAAATGGTCGAGTCAAGTCACCAATCACAGTAAATCATATTTCTATCACATTGCAACAACTAAGTCAAGTCATGCACATAGATGGTATAGTTACTTAGCGCAAGGTCGAACAATACACATGGTCGGGTTGGGCATACAGGTGGGTCTAATACTCTCACAGTCATCAAGATTACACATAGGATTCAAAAGTCCAATAGAACATTCAAACTAAATCAATTTAGTAAATGTATGCAGGAAGTCGCATGCGCATATGAAGATCAAGGCCGCATGGTCGATTAGGGCGCATGAGAATCTAGGGCACGTGAAATATGGGGCGCATAAAATATTGGACGCATAGACAGGAAAAGTCCACTCATCAAGGCAAGTGCTAAGTGGCGGACAATAAATATAAGTCAGAGAAGTGACTGATGTGACTTGATGTGACAAGCTAAAAAATATCAGAAAGATAAGACAAGCATGAAAAGCTGTGCAGAGGCCTGTGCCCAAAAGAAAAGACGCATAGCTCATGGCTGCATAGTCTTATGGCCCCATAGGCACATAGAGTCTGGCCTTAGTGAATTCCCATGTGTTAAAGGTACTATGCGTCCGTCTTTAGAATGCATGCACAGAGCAGACATACATCCAACAAGATGGACGCATGCTGGAGGGGCTCATGTTGCTGGGTCACATGGTACTCCATCATCCCAGAACAGCAAGTTCGACTATGGAAAAGCTCCAAGAACCCGAAAACTCCAAACATTAAAAGTATTTAGAATCAATTGTATACATATTGGGTTATCCATATCATGCAAGGTGTAATAAAATACAAGAAAAGAGCAAGGATTAAAATCTAAGGGTTTCTCCATATCATGCAAGGTGTACTTGCCTAAAATAAAAGAAGGAGACAAATTAAGAGAATAAGAGAAGAGAGAAAGAAGTTGGGTTATATAGCTAGGGTTTGAGGTTTAGACCATGGGTTCTCTCATAACTTGAACTAATCTACAAAATAAACCATGAACCATACTAAACCAAAGAATGGGTCTAGTATCTATGCAACCTAATAAACATACAAGCAAAAAATAATACGTCCTAAATACGTATATCGGAAACAAGGAGTGACACTTCGCCTTCGACCCCAATTAGGGGTGATGCCCCCTCGAGCCTCGTCCGTTGATAAGGCAGCATAAATCCCCTTCATTTTGCTATAAAGTATTAAGGATTTTTTTATTGATAAACCCAAATAATTAATTAATGATTTTGTGTGAACTAGTAGGCCCTAAAAATTTATTGTTGAGGTAGCATAGTATCTAGTGGTCGTATCACAGACTATGATATGCAATGGATCAAGAAATATTTGATGATGATGAATTCTTGGTTGATTGACTACCTGATTGTCCCTATTATGACCTAACTACAGTATTGTCACGTCCCAGTACCAGAATATAGAGACGGATATGGCCATCTATCCCGTACAAGGTACTATACGTCGTACGACGGTCACGGTTGTATAAGACAAGGGGGTGCATGCTACAATCAAGTCTCCTATGGTTAAAACTTCTATGTCTCAAGCATTCAAACAAGAAATAATAAACATAGATCATATATGATAAAGCAATAAGGCATCACAAATGCTTTCTCAAAATACTCTGGAGACCAGCTATGCAAAATAAGGAGATGGAAGAGTAATAAAAGTACATGATCGTGATCAGCTGCAGTCTGATTTAACACAATTATGTAAGAAAACTAATGTCCAGACAAGCCAGCTAACAAGTGTCGGTGGCTAAATGCCCAAAAGAAGTAAATATACAATGATGAGCAGGAAAGAAAAAAATTCACTCGCTATCCCTTGCTACCATGTTCCTAGTACACGCCATGAGTAGGGGGAAGGTACGGTGGATCCTACAGTGCTGGCTCAAAATCTGGCCATGCAAAACCAGTAGGACTAGACCCCAAATAGCAAATACCACAAAGAAAGCATAAAATGGTGAAATAAAAACCCAAGAAAAACATATAATAATATATAGGTTCAGTGTCGTAACTTAGGTCCATAGAATATCCTAGCACAAAGGCCCAACCATACAAACAAATAAGGACAAGGGTTGAACCATCACACTATGATAGTCCATTTTCCTAGGCTACTAACCGAATAATACAATCACAACAAAGTCTATTTCTTATATTGACCAATTATTTGTACTGCTTGCTATTTTATGGAGTCTGAGGTTATCTCAGAAATAATGCATAATAGGAATCCTCAGATCATGCCAGTGACGAACACGAGCTAACCGAGCCAAATAAATAAAATAGGTTTTCACGAGATGCACCAATCCCTGTAGGGCCACTGCACTAAAATATGGTATTAGCGGTTCCAGTGTTCCTATAGTGAAATAGTGGCTCGGCATAATAATAGGACAGACACTACACTCCACTAAGGCAGATGATATACAGTATCTGTGGTGGCCAGCCTACAGCACACTTAGAATGAATCTATGTGGGAAGGTTCGTTGGCATGATCTCGGGATACCATTTTCTCCAATATTACTAGCACTTTTAGTTACCTAATTAGCCCAATGTTGTGTTTGAAATCTCAAGGCATTGTCACATAAAAAAATTTCTTAAGATGTCGTACAAAGTATGGGCATACTAGATACGAATCAATGAAAGTCAAATATGAATTCACCCGAGCATGTATGCAATATTCAGACAATCAATATTCAAGCCACGCTATGGTTGTTGACTCGCTTATTATGCCCGTGCTGGGGAAATAATATATATTTATAATATCACGCATTCAGAAATTTGGAGGCATTCTCGATGCACAACCAAATATAATCACTTAACACGTGACATAATATGTCATACCTCGGCGCACATTAAATTATTGACAATTATCAGGCAAAAGTGGTATCCGCAAGGATACAGTATTCGAGTCTAATTACCAATTATACATTGGATCACGAAGAACAAGAAATATTTAATCAAAATAAGCAAGGCCGCATTGGAAGTCGAGGCCGCATATGGCTATAGACCATATATGAAGTCAGGTCATATATGAAGTCAGGTCGCATGAAAAGTTTTGGCCGCATATAGAGTCAGGCCGTATGAAAAGTCATGGCCGCATATGGAGTCTAGGCCGCATACTCAAGGTTAAAGTCTACTCCTTGGGACAAGTGTTGAAGTGACGAAAAATAAATAAAGTGTCAGTGATGTGACATAAAGTAATTGATGTGACAAGCCATAAAGTGTGTCAGAGAGAAAAGTTAAATATCATAAAAATATGTGCCACGGTTCAGAGTCGTGCGTCCAAGGAAATGGTGGCCATATATTCTCCAATGCCGCATATGTGTAGGTGCCGTATATGACTCGATGCCGCATGAAAGTCTTTTGGACTTAACAAATTTTCTATTCGTTCAGCGAGTAAAAATACCAGGTGTTTAAGGACACTTGTGTAAATACGCAGTCATGCATCCAACAAGATGGACACATGATGTCAGTATGTGGCAAGATTTCAGGCATTATAACCCTCTCGGGCCGTATAGCACTCTCGACCGCATAACTCACTGGCCGCATAAAAACTTTGTCTTCTCCAAACAGCAGGTTCGACCATGGCGAAAGACCCAAAAACTGAAATCTTATTTTCTTCATAAAAATCTCATTTTAAGTCCAAATCGGGTGAACCAAAAGCCAAAATGCTCTAAATTAAAAGCTCTATCATGTAGAAAAAATTAGTTTCTAAAATACATGTTTAATAGATCAAAACCAAGAAAAACTCAAAAAACTCTAAGTTAGAAATGTATATCTACTCAAAACCACCCATCAAAACAGAAAACTCTAAGAACTAAAAGTGCTTAGAAACACATAACAAATATAATAGAATAATAATATGGAGGGTTTCTCCATTTTTCATGCAAGGTGTACTTGCCTATGGAAATGGGGAGAGAAAACTAAAGTGGGAGGAAGAAATAAAGAAGTGAAGAGAGAGAGAAAAAATATTGGGTTATATATGGTAGGGTTGAGGGCTGAACCAAAGGTTCTCATGACTTGAGCCAACCAACAAAATGACCCATGAACCAGGTTAAACCAAAGAATGGATCTAGTCTCCATACACATGCAACCATGCTAAAATAAAATATGTTCCAAATACGTATATCGGGAACAGGGAGTGACATCTCTATCCACCTTAAAAAAATTCCATCTTCGAAATTCGAATCCAAGCAATACCTAGAAAAGTTAGGACAAGCACGTTACAATCTACTATCAACTACACATGCAAGTAATATCATCAAAACATATAGGTGATTACTTGATCATAAAATTTGAGATATGAAGGCATAAGAAAGAATATACCTTCTGAATCGAATATGTGCGGGTACCAAGATCTAATATCGTCATCAAGCTCCCATGTCGATTTCCCTAGAGAATGATGGTCCCAAACAACCCGGACAAGAGAAATAGTTCGATCTTGAGCACCTTCTCCCCTCAGTACAATATGGATACGGGTTGCTCCTCGTAAGATAAGTCGGTACCAACGACGAATTCAGAGTGATCGAGGATATGACTCAGATTCAGAACATACCTACGCAACTGAGACGCATGAAATATATCGCCTACCCGCTCGAGAATATCGAACGGACCTATGTATTGCTGACTAAGATTTCCGTGAACCCTGAATCTAATGACTCTACGGGTAGGCAATGTAAATCCCCTCAATTATTATTTTAGGTAGACTGGATAGGGTTGGAAATTTTGTTATCGTGTCAAGATATTTAAGGTTTAGAATTTATGTTACAGTTGTCTGATTCTTTATTTTAACCCTTGGTGCACCCTACCGTTGTTGCAATATTCAGAGCCCAATAATAGCCCATAATTTCTAACAAATTGTTGCACTCTTGACTTGATAAGCCAACCTAGGCGCTGGACTTTTTCGTCACTCACAAACACAATCCCTTGTGCTCTAATTTAATTGCACAACTTCCCAGTCCCAAAATTAATTCTTTAATCCTATGTCACGTACCTTTTCGTAGCCATCCATTCTGGGAAACAAACTCAACCCGTTTAGCCGAACCAATTAAGGGGCCCAAGATTGACACCAAGCCTACACCGTTCATGACCTTTGTGTCACTCCTAATTGAGACCCCATGTGCCCCCATTTAATTTAAGAGCACATGACATTTTATTTTAATTAAATTGGGGATACCAACTTTGACTAATCCCAACTTAACCCCAATTTAACCCAATATCACATTCATTAAGCCCATGCAAAACACAGAACACCTCCTCACCCTACATAATACCAAACACCACTTCGCACACAAAATCCCCATCATTTTTTATGCATGTGCAAATACCCAAAAGTTAAGGGGCTTATTTGCAAATATGGTGCTAGGTGTCACCACCCTATTGGTCAAGGCAAATGAAGAAACCCTTTCTCTCTCTTTTTGACCGGTCCAATCAACACTCTCTTTCCCCTTTTGTTTGTACACTTTTCTCCATGTCAAATCTTGGCCCTCCATTCAAAATGAGACATCATCCTCACCACACACTCACCTATATAATCACTCAACCTCACCCCCTTTCCCAATGTGCCGGTCCTAATCCCTAGGAACCTAGAAACCCCCCCTCTCTCTCCTCCCTCTTTCCTTCACCAGCCGAACTTCTTCCATTTTCTTCTTCTTCTTCCTCTCCACTTCTCCTTCTCCTCCATCTCGACGAGCTGCCATCACCACCCTCACCACCTCTACTTCCGGTCGAGTCACCCCTGATGTCGACCACCTCGTCTACTCTGGTCGGCCATCACCTTCTCCTGCAACTCCACCCGCCATCACCCGCTCCATATTTACTCCGTCCGAGAACTCGCAGCAACTCTACCCGCCATCACCCGCAACAACTTCTCCGGCCGAGCAACTGCTGCACCACCCTCGGCCAACACCCGCTGCCACCACCGTCATCTCCACAAACCACCGCCATCAATCACCTTCATGACCACCACCTCCATACTACTCTACCACGACCACCACCATCACACAACACACCCGCTCTTCTTCTCCGACGAATCACCACTGCTACCACCGCCTTCACCTCCATCAACCTCCAGCACCTCGACTCCACCTCCATCCTGCCATCAACCACTGCAACTCTGGCCAGCACCACCACTCCACGGCTAGCACCACCATCTCCACAACCAGTTTCATCCCCCATGACCACCACCTCGATCAACAACTCCACTCACTTGCACATCGCCACCTCGGTCGAGATGCGTGCCACCCCTGAGGTCGACGCCATCCCTGACTGGAGTCGCAGCATAGTCGCGACCACCACCCACCGCCACCGGGGTAACTCCCAACTCATCTCCTTGTTTTAGTGTAGTATTGCTTCTTTTTATAAGAGAACCTAGTTAGGGTTAGGGTTTATGAATGCTATATTGAGTTTTAGGGTTATGAATGCTATATTGAGTTTTAGGGTTTATGAATGCTACTTTGAGTTTTATGGTTTATGTTATATACATTTTTGGTAGGTATTGAAGAGTATGTTTATAATTAGAAAAGGTGTTTTGATATCGTAAGTTGGACTTTTGTTGAGGATTGATAACTAAAGCCGACTTGATTGAGGAGTATGTGTTGTGATATCATAAGTTGTTCATTGGTTGAGGACTTGATAACTAATAACGAATTGATAGTGGAGTAGCTATGTATATGTGAGCTATGTATATGTAAAACGGTGTCCGAATAATAAAATAAAAGTTTTATAATTAAGGGTTTAATAATTAATAATTATTTTATTTGAGGATGAGCATAGCTGAACTACTAAAAAATATCGTGATAAATAGTAAGATTGAGGATTTGGTTTGATGATGTTATACGGATGATTGATCGTATTAGATGCAACGTACCTCTAATCAACCTTGGTCAACCCTCTAGCTTAGTGTCTATGTGAGCTATGTAATTAAAATTGAAGCCTATGCTAGACGTGTGTCACCTCTTATTTTAGAATAGCATAGTGATAGTTTATTGATTGAGCTTGTATCTCGTCTCTAGGTACTACTGAATCCGCGGACTTGGACGTTGTACCGGAGCCCTATCTTCAACATCCGGATCCAGACAAGTGTACCTTGCCACCCTATATTTTAGTTACTAGATTTCTATTTATTTATTATATGCATTTTGTGTATTTTGGATCAGAATCGTTACTTCACGTCCGGGTCATAACCGGGTACAGACGTTCGTTGGTAACGTTTGGTAATGATTGATAGATGTTCGCAATACCTTGATGTACATACTTGGTTATATCATAACCCTAGGACACATTCAAACACCGTCATCGTGCCAGATTTTATGTATCCTGATACTGTCATCATGACCGGAAACTGGGACGACTTTAGGGTTATGATTGTTGATAGTTACTTCAGTATGACGAGACTGTTAGATAGAGGTTCAGGTTCAGCGAATACGCGTTGACCACTTTAGGAGGGAAAGACAGTTACTAGACATTTGGGCTCCTCTGCACGCGCTATATATATGTATATGTCATATTTATGTAGTATTTATGTATCCGGAGTAGTAGTATCACCCATGTGACTCTTTTCTCGGAGCTGCGGTACGTCCCTTGTGTCTCCATATCCGGAGCTATGATTTTATTTTGGACAGCCCATGCGTCGAACATTGTCTTCAAAATTGTGTCACACTTAGGTGGTTATGCTAGATTACACCGGCGTTGCACTTGTTTCTTTCTATTATACTATGGCATACTATTTTTGTACCTTGTTACGTCCCTCTGAGGACCTGGTTCCCTTCCAGGCTTAGGCAAGGAGGACTACCCAGGGGAGTACGGATTGGGTGTATATCCAGGAGCAGGACCTGTCGCAGAGGACGAGATCCTTCCCGAGGACTTCGTTTGATCTCTGGTAGAGACTTCACCCTGGGACGGTTTTACTATCTAGCTTTCAGGTACCGTTCCTAGTTATCTTACTATTTTTCTTTATTTCGGTATTTGTATTAGCGGGTTTGTTCCCGTGTGACTCTTCTCGTATTTGTACTATGATATATTTCTCGTGTTATTTTCCTTCTGCACATTAGTAGTTATGTTCTTCTCTATGTGCTCTGTATATCTGTTGTCTATGGATAAGATTTAGTTTTACTGTCTATGTGTTATATGTTGGGTTTTATCATTATACTTTACAGCTTAGGTGCACTCCGTCGGGTCCATTAGATTGGGATGCCCGTCGAAGTGTACCAGCTAGCCATTGCCACGTGACAGGCAAAATTCGTAAAAATATATGGTCGCCGACATAAAACTATAAAGGTCTACGATGTTGATCTGCCCAATGACGATGCCTATCTTGTGCAATCCAAAGTCGCTCTCTAATCTGCTTGACAACCTCTACTGTCTACGTGATCATTTCAGGGCCTAATATCTTCCGCTCACCAATATCATCTTAAGCCAACGATGATCTACACTTCCTACCGTATAGTGCTTCAAAAGGTGTCATCTGAATATTGTCCTGATAACTGTTGTTATACGAGAACTCAACGAGATGAAGGTGATCTTTCCAAGATCCACCATGGTCTAAGGTACAGGCTCGTAGCATATCCTCCAAGGTATGGATGGTTCTCTCTAATTATCCATCTGTCTGGGGGTGGTAAGCTATGCTGAATCTTAACTTGGTGCCCAAACTCTGATGCAAATTTTCTTAAAAATGTGAAGTGAACCAAGTATCTCGATCTGACACGATACTTACTGGGACACCATGTTGTCTCACTATTTGTCACATATATATTTCAGCCAATTGTTCTGTAGATTATCCTACTCGAAAAGAAAAAAGTGGACTACTTTTGTGAGACGATCCACTATCACCCAAACTGTATCTCAACCAGTTGGTGATCTAGGTAAACCAGTCACAAAGTCTATCGTAATGTGTTTCCACTTCCACTCTGGAATAGGAAGTGGCTGCAATAATCCTGCAGGTCTGTGTTGTTCTGTCTTCACTTGCTGACATATCAGACATCACGATACGAAGTATGCTATTTCTCTCTTCATTCCGTTCCACCAAAAGTGTTGCTTGGTATCTTGGTACATCTTCGTGCCTCCCAGATGAATAAAATATTGGGAACTATGTACTTCAGTTATAACTTCTTGCAGAATATTCTCGTTTGGTACGCATAGACGATTACCAAACCTTAGCGTTCTATCCGCATATATTGTCAACTCCTTCCGAAGACCTGACTCGTATTCTTCTCGTAGCTTTTGAATCTTTGGATCCTCTGCCTGAGCTAGTTTGATTCTATCTACCAAAGTTGACTGAATCTGTAGGCTAGCCTGAACTCCTGTACTCTGTGGAAGTACTATCTCGATACTCATCTCTCGTAAGTTTTTTAGAATGTGCTTCTAAGTAGTCAACATAAATTTTTTACCTCTTCTGCTAAGTGCATCAACTACTACATTAGCCTTGCCTGGATGGTACTGAAGCTCCATATCATAATCTTTAAACAACTCTAGCCACCTTCTATGTCTCGTATTCAGGTCCTTCTGTATGAACACATACTTCAAACTCTTATGATCTGTCAATATTTTTACTCGATCGTTATATAAGTAGTGCCTTCATAGCTTAAGTTCAAGCACTACTGCTGCTAGCTCCAAATAGTGAGTTGGATAGTTCTTTTCGTGATCTCTGAGCTGCCGAGAAGCATATGCTAACACTTTTTCTTGTTGCATCAAAACACATCCAAGTCCTTTGTCAGATGCATCACAGTACACTGTGAATCCTCCGGAGCCTGCTGGAAGAGTAAGGATTGATGCAGAGATTAACTTTTTTTAACTCTTCAAAGGCTGTCTGACATTCCGCCGACCACACAAATTTAACTTTCTTGTGCGTCAACCGAGTCAATGGTGTCGAGATTTTAGCAAAATCTGACACAAATCTCCTATAGTATCCTGCCAAGCCCAGGAAACTACGCACTTATGCTACTATTTTCGGAACTGGCCAGTTCTCTAGTGCATCTACCTTCTTGGGATCAACTGACACTCATGCTCTAAAAATAATGTGTCCAAGAAAGGATATACGATCTAGCCAAAACTCACACTTACTAAGCTTTGCATATAACTGGTGCTCCCTCAAAGTTTGCAGTACTATCCTAAGATGTTCTTCATGCTCCTCCTCATTACGAGAATACACCAGGATATTATTGATGAATACTAACACAAATTTGTCCAAGTAAGGCATAAAAATATGGTTCATCAAGTCCATGAATACAGCTGGAGCATTTGTCAATCCGAATGGCATAACTAAGAATTCGTAATGCCCATATCATGACCTAAATATTGTCTTCGGTATATCCTACTCCGGGACTCATACTTGATGATATCCTGATCATAAATCTATCTTGGAGAAGACTCTTTCTCTACTTAATTGGTCAAACAAATCATCAATCCTTGGTAATAGGTATTTGTTCTTCATTGTCACTATATTCAACCGCATGTAATCCATACACAATCACGTCAATCCATCCTTCTTCTTCACTAATACCGCTGGTGCTCCCCACTGGGATCCACTATTCCGAATAAACTTATTCGCTTTCAGTTCTTTCACGTGTCGATATAACTGATCAAGCTCTATTGGTGACATTGGGTATACCTTCTGGGATACTGGTTTTGCTCCTGGCATTGACTTTATATAGAACTCTACTACTCTAACTGGGGGTAATTCGGGAAGATCGTTAAAAAAGATGTCCATGAACTTTTCAACTATCTTGGGCAGCGGGTCTTCTTCCTTTGCTACTGATGCGACTCCTCCCTTATGCTGGTCTCTTGCTATTCTGCTAAGGATAAACTCTTCTAGACCGAGAATTCTAAACAACACTCTACCCTCACGATAGTCTATCGTTGCATGAGTGTCTCTCAACCAGTCCATGCATAAGATAACGTCAAAGTTACCCATAGGAAATTCGATCAACTTTGCAGGTAATAAATGCCCACATACTATGACTGGACATGGTAGGCACACCCTCCTAACTTCTACGATCTTATTACCAGTGAGTATATTCAGCCTCTCTGGCAATGCCTCAAACTTTAATCCAATACGTATCGCATATTGTACAAATATAAATAAGTACGAAGCTCCAGAATCAATTAAAGCTATGGCAGGAAAGGTTGTAACCAAAATATTATCTTCTATTACGTCGCCTGATCCTATTGCTTCCTCCAAAGACAAGGTGAGTGTCTGTTCTAGGCCTTGTTGAGATCCTTGCTGCTATGTTCCTTATTATCATGGTTGTGGCCCTTGTTGTTTCTGCTATTGCTGCCTATAAAGCTGGGCCTGCATCGGCAATGGACGCTGAGCTAAAGACCGTACTGCTACTGCTGGTCCTCCTTGATGCACTACCCTCGGAGCTGACAATGTAGAAAACTGTTGTACTGGACCTCCTGGCCTCTGTATCAATGGGCATGTGAAAACCTTGTGATTAGGGCTCCCACGACTTAAATATAGTCTGTTAGCTGCCCGACAAACATCCTAGGTATGACCTCCCTTGCCATAGTAGGTACAAGCTGTCGGCGCTCCCCGTCGTTGTTGTTGTTGCTGTTGTTGCTGCCTCGGCTGCTGTTGTCAAGTTGGTGCCATCACTGTCGAGGTTACTGGCCTCCTCTGTGTCATGTTATGGATGCGAATGCCAGGGGATGGTGCCGATGTTCGTGGTACTGGTCCTCCCTCACTGTTCTATCCATGAGGCCTCTTTTGATCTACTCTTATGGATGCCATCCTCTGAAAAGTAAGCCCAAGCCTCTTGGATGCTATCATTACCGTCTCGAATGTCTGGTAGTCGTGCACCTCTACCATGTGCAAGATCACTAAGTAAATTCCCTACTGGAATCTCATTGCTCTCTCCAACTATGTTGCCACCATGGTTGGAGTAAATCTGCTTAGTCTGTAAAACTCTGTCGCATAGCCGTCTACTGTCCTTCATACTTGCTTGAGGTTAATGAACCTTTGCTGCAACTCACATTGAGCCACAATCTCGAAGTACTTTACCCTAAATCGGGTCCTAAAATTATCCCATAAAATAGGATGCCATAATCCTACCTCCATCGTGGTCCACCAATCCCTTGCCAGATCTAGGAGTTGCAGGCGAACCAGGTCAACCTGTTTCTTGGCCAAAACTTTAGCTGTTGTTAAAATGGTCTCAATATTCTGGAGCCAATCATCTGTCGTGATTGTGTCCCCCGTGCCATCAAAATATCTGGGGTTCAGCCTGCAAAATCTAACAGATGCCCCAGAATCTGTTCTTCCACCTCGTTCTAGGGCCGTTTGCAACCCTTGTTCAACAGGATATTATGTTCCTACTGCTGGAGCTGTTATTATTGATATTGTTGTTATTGTTGTTGCACCACCATCTGGTGTTGTTAGGTAGCCAACAATCTATGGATAATCTCTAGCAAGGCCGGGGTATCTAGTATTTTCGGCACTACGGGAGGTACGGGAACACTTGGAGCCTGTTGGTCCCATTCATCGTGGGCTCAACTCGAATCCTTAGTTGGGGTTCCACAGGATCTCGTTCTACTGGGAACTCTGTTTCTCTTGTAGCTGCAGCATCAGAAGAAGAAGAATCCCTAAAGAAGAGCACAAGAAATATCAAGTACAAGATGAGAAGGAACAAGGAAGCAACCAATCTGGAAGAATTCAAGCTGAGTATCGAAGAAGATGAATTCAGAATTTCAAGAATGATCATATTTAATTAAGACTCCTATGACCATAACACCCCATAAGTCTGAAGAATAGACCTGCATGGGCCACCACTTAAACCTTGCCATGCCCCAGTACAGGAATACGAAGACGGACATGGCCAACTACCCCGTACAAGGTTTTATACGTCGTACGGCGGTCACGACTGTATAAGACAAGGGGGTGTATGCTATAATCAAATCTCCTATGATCAAGAAATTTTATGTCTCAATCATTCAAACAAGAAACAGTAAGCATAGAGCATATATGATAAAGCAATAAGGCGTACCAAACGCTTTCTCAAAATATTCTGGAGACCAGCTATGGAAAATAACGAGCTCGAAGAGTAATAAAAGCATATGACAGTGATCAGCTACAGTCTGATTTAATATAATCATGTAAGAAAAATAATGTACAGACAAGCCGGCTAACAGGTGTCGGTGGCTAAACGTCCAAAATAAGTAAATGTACAATGATGAGCAGGGAAGAAGAAAATCCACTCGCTATCCCCTACAACCATGTTTCTGGTACGCGCCATAAGTAGGAAGAAGATACGATGGATCCTCGGGTGCTGGCTCGAAACCTGGACATGCAAAACCAGTGGGATAGACCCCTAATAGCAAGTACCATAAAGGAAGCACGAAATGGCGAAACAAAAATCCAAAGAAAATATATAATAATACATAGGTTCAGTGTCGTAACTTAGGTCCATGGCATATCCTAACGCAAAGGCCCAACCCTACAACCAAACAAGGATAAGGGTTGAACCATCACACTATGATAGTCCATTTTTCTAGGCTATAAATCGAATAATACAATCACAACCAAGTCCATTTCTTATATCGGCCAATCATTTGTACTGCTTGCTATTTTGTGGAGTCTGAGGTTATCTCAGAAAGAATGCATAATAGGAATCCTCATATCACGCCAGTGCCGAACACGAGCTAACCGAGCCAAATAAATAAAACAGGTATTTACGAGATACACCAGTTCCCCATAGGGCCACTGCGCTAAAAATACGGTATTGGCGGTTCCAATGTTCCTATAGCGAAACAGTGGCTCGGCATAATAATATGTCAGATACTGCACTCCACTAAGACAGATGATATACAGTATCTGTGGTGGCCAGCCCACAGCACACTTAGAATAAATCTATGTGGGAAAATTCGTTGGCATGATCTCAGGATACCGTTCCCTCCAATGTTACTATATCTTTTAGTTACCTAATTAGTCATATGTTGTATCTGGAATCTCAAGGCGTGGTCACATAAGAATTTTCTTTAAGATCTCGTACAAAGTACGGACACGCTAGAGACGAATCCATGAAAGTCAAATCTGGATTCACCCGAACGTGTGCAACATTCAGACAACCAATATCCTAGCCATGCTTTGGTAGCTTATTATGGCTGTGCTGGGAAAATAATATATATTTATAAGACCACACGTTCAAAAATTTGGAGACTCAATGTACAACCCAAATATAATCACTTAACACGTGACACGATGTGTCATACCTCGACGCACATTAAATCATGGATAATTATCAGGCAATAGTGGTATCAGCATGGATACAGTATTCGAGTCTAATTATCAATTATATATTGGGTCACGAAGAATAAGAAACATTCAATCAAAACAGCAAGGCAGCATGGAAAGTCGAGGCCGCATATGAAGTCAGGCCACATGAAAAGTCCTGGCCGCATATAGAGTCAGGCCGCATGAAAAGTCCTGGTCGTATATGGAGTCTGGGCCGCATGCTCAAGGTTAAAGTCTACTCCTTGAGACAAGTGTCGAAGTGACGGACAATAAATGAAGTGTCAGTGATGTGACATAAAGTGATTGATGTGACAATCCATAAAGTGTGTCAGAGAGAAAAGACAAATATCGTAGAAATATGTACCACGATTCGAATGCGTCCAAGAAAATGGTAGCTGCATATTCTCCAATGCTGCATAAGTGTTGGTGCCGCATATGAGTCGATGCCGCATGGAGTCGATGCCACATGAAAGTCTTTTGGACTTAGCAAATTTCTTATTCTTTAGCGAGTGAAAACACCAGGTGTTCAATGACACTTATGTAAATATGCAGTCATACGTCCAACAAGATGGACACATGTTGTCAGTATGTGGCAAGAGTTCAGACCGCATAACCCTCTCGGGCCACATAGCACTCTCAGCCGCATAACTCGTTGGCCACATGAAGACTTTATTTTCTCCAAACAGCAGGTTCAGCCATGGTGAAAGCTCTAAAAATTAAAATCTTGTTTTATTCATAAAAATCTTATTTTAAGTCCAAATCGGGTGAACCAAAAGCCAAAATGCTCTAAATTGAAAGCTCTATCATGAAACAAAAACTGGTTTTCTAAAATACACGTTTAATAGATCAAAACCAAAAAAAACTCATGAAACCTATGAACCCTAAGTTAGAAATGTAGATCTACTCAAAATCATCCATCAAAATAGAAAACTCTAAGAACTAAAAGTGCTTATAAACACATAACAAACATAATGGAATAATAATATGGAGAATTTCTCTATTTCTCATGCAAGGTGTACTTGCCTATGGAAATGAGGAGAGAAAACTAAAGAGAGAGAAAAAAATGAAGAAGTGAAGAGAGAAAGAGAGAGAGAGAGAGAGAGAGAGAGAGAGAGAGAGAAAATATTGAAGTAGCTGTGTCACTACCACATTTCCAGATTAGGACATTATTGTAATTTCCCTGTTTAATTTATTATTGTGTAATAATATGTGTGATGAGTTTTATTAAATAATTATAGGATATTCTTAATGCATAGGTTTTAGGTTAAACCCTAAAAACCCAATAGGTTTAACCCTTGTGACTAAACCCTAATTGGCATTTTTAGTTTTAAATTTAAAACCCTAGAAATGACTAAACCCTAATTAGTTTAATTTCTTCATGACTAAACATGAAGGGTTAATTAAACCTTGGCATTTGAAACCCTAACCCTAGTCCTATATAATGAGGGGAAGCCTCCCTCAAGCTTCTTCATTCATGAAGAAAGCCCTAAACCTAGTCTCCATTAGAAAAACCCTTCCTTCCCCATAAATTTCAGAAATTTCAAACCCTAGAAATCCATTTCCTCCTCCATCAAAAGAAATCAAGGATCTTGGACCAAGAAAGCTTGAAGAAAGAAGACCTACATTGGGAAACCATCTCCCAATAGGTGAGGATCCAATTTAACCCCATTTTAATTCTATTTTTCATTATTGTTTGGCCATTAGGAGCCCACCAATTGGTTTAGATTTCATATTTGGGGTTTCTCCATGAAGACCTAGGTGGATCTAGGGTTTTGGTGTTCATACGTTTGCTTTTCCCCAATTTCATGAACCCTAATCCTAGGGGTTTGCATGTAGACATGATTACACCTCCAACGTGTAGGTTTGATCTCAATTTTTAGGGCTTTGGTTGAGGATTCATGGGTTCTTAATGTGAAATCCATTTTCTGCACCACATGTGTTCGATGGAATGCCCTTTAGGGGTTTACCTATCTAATGTATTCTAATTACTGCATGTTTTGATATACCAATCTATATACATAGATATATTTGCATATGTGTATAGATAGGTTGTGTGATTTGGGGGTTTTCCTGTGCACAGTCGGGTTTGAGATATCTGTGTGTATTGACAGTGGGAATAAGGGTTGGGTTATTCTGTGCAGTTGACACTGTGGGCTCGTGCATTTGGATTTGATTGTAGGAGCAGTTGGTAGTTGTTAGGGTTATTATCTCAGTAGGGTTGAAGGTTCTGAGTATCAGTATCTGGGGGTTACTTCACGAGTGAACTGTGTGTGTGACACTATTTTTCAGTGCATCTGGTAATGGGGGGAAATTATGTGTAGGTGTTTATGTGTGTAGTTAGTATCTCAGTTTTTGGGTAAACTGAGTAGTAGGTTTTGCTAGGGTTTAGGTTTTGCATGTTGCCAGTAGTTATATGCTTCTCTCAAGGTTTGAGCCATGTAGGTGTGGTAACTTGGTTCAGTGAATGCAGAGTTTAAGTGAGTTTCCATGTGTTGGGTAGTGTTGTGTAGCTGTGTTAGATGTGTGAAGTTCTGTGTCTCAGTAATATGTGTGTGTGTGTGTGTGTCGAGTATTTAGTTGTGAGTTCTTTAATATATCAGTAGGTAATTTGTGTGGGGTGAGGGACTTGTGTTTTGGAACCTGGGAAGTATCAGAAACTGTGAGTATTCCTCTGTGTGTGTGTGTACTTGTGAGTGAAGGTGCGTGTCTGTGCCAATGGTGTACAATGTGTACTGTGTTGCAGGAAAGAATTTTGTGTATCCTGTGCAGTTGTATCAGTATATTGATACACTGATGTATTAGTAGCTAGGGGGACCTAGTATGAGTATTGGTCTAGTTGAGCATTAGCACAGGCCAGTGGTCTGTATCAGTGACCAATGAGTGCAGTTGGAGGCATGTGTGGGGGTGTGTATCAGTGTATTTGTTGTGGGTATTAGTTGCTAGGGTTCAGAGATGTATGAGTGCCTAGTGAGGAAGTTTTGGTTGGCTGCAGTTCCTAATACTGAGTATCAGTGTGCGATGAGTACTTGTACACTGTACAGTTCAAATTGAACTGTGGTTAGCTGCCCTAATTTTGGCTACTTGAGTATCCTATTCAGTTGTATCTAAATGTAGTGATCATGGTGAATGTTGCTGCCTTGGGTAATTGCTCAGTTGTTTCCCTAAAACTGTGCACTGTGTAGTGAGTATTAGAATAACCTGTGTGACTAGATGTGTGCCTAGTGTATCAGTGAATAGGTATAGAGGATCAGTGAGAAGTTTCATTGTGTGTGTGTGTGTGTGTGTGTGTGTGTGTGTGTGTGTGTGTGTGTGTGTGTGTGTGTGTGTGTGTACACAGATTACTTTTTCAGTGTCCCAGTGTCTGTGCTTGTGCACACAGTGTCAGTTGAGTCTTATAGAGTTATGTATCAGTAAATAGGGATTTGGCCATGCATGTGTAAGAATAAACAATTGTTCAGACCTACCTATTGATCCTGCCAGTAGTCATACTTGTCTTAGTTAAGCCAGATGTTGAAGTCTGAACAATTCTAGAATGTGAAACTGTGAATGGTTCATTGAATCATAATCTAGGATCAATGTATTGTTAAGAGTTTAGGTGTTTTTCTTTGTGACCTGTGCCTCAGGATGGGGAGAAGTGTAGAGAAGCCAGTTCTATTCAAACTATGAAAGAGAGGGAGTTATGTATCAGTGTTTTGGGTATACTAAGTAGTTAAGGGTTGATACACTAAGACAAAGTAATATAGTTAGGTTTTGGTTTAGGAGTAGGTTTTGATTGTGGTGCCATATACCAAGTGTGGGTATCCTGAATGTTAGCTAAGGTACTTAAACAGCTTAGGTAATACCTAGATAAAATAGGTATGGAAGTGTTATGAGTACACCCTAGTGTTATAACTAGGTATGACAAATGATTAGCTAGTGTGAGATTAGAATTGACCTAGAGGCCTCGTATTTAATTAGTTAAACATATTATTTCCCTTAATTCAGTATTTTGACATTGATATTCCACAATTAGGTCACTGTGATTTCATCTTGGACATCGATCCTCGCACCTTCCTCGGGACCATAGGCGAGTACATTCTCTGGCAGTTTTTATTTTTGTTGATTAATTCTATAATTCTAGTTGTATTATATACTTGATTCTGACACCATGGATACACGGGTTAGCACCCTAGATACATGTCATGAGGAGTCGTGATTGGAATCCATCGTGCTAGCTGGGGATGGGGAAATATTAGCAGATTATGTGATCATACCCCACCTTACATGCATCATAGCTCACCCCACACATCACGTCGGGTGTAGCCTGACCATTTACATGCTTCATAGCCTGATATATATGATTAGCCTGACTATTGCTCGCATCATAGCTAACCAAATGGTTAGCCTGACCTCACATGTATCATAGCCAATCATATATATCAAGCCTGATCTCGTCCCAAGCCGATCACATAATAAACTGATATTTCAAACACTTAGCTAGATGTTTATTCTTTATTTCAGATTACTTGTTCTAGCATCCACTGATATTTTATTCATTGCTAGATGTTCTTTTGCTCATTTCATATTCTTTAGTACTCTATATTTCCAGTATTTATTTCATCTTGTATTCCTTACATTATTTTATAGTTTTTGTCACATAAATGAAACTGTTGTTTAGTGTTTGTGCTTCGCTCCAATCCTGATTGGATAACATTTTTAGAGGACTTGGAGGATTTCTGCCCTACCCACTACGGCCCGGGAGCAGAGGGTGATTTCATACCAGAAATTCCAGAGGAGTTACCCATCTTAGAGGAGATTCTACCTACAGGCACTTAGACTGTCCTATTTTATGTATTATTGTACTAGACTGAGATTTGGGTTGTATTATTGTTGTGACTTTTGGGTGGACATTTAGACTCTAGACTTATGATGTATTTATATTTGTGTTGACTTATGATAGAACTCTTATCCTTATTTCTCATTGTGCCAATTACTTTCATATAGCCTTGTGATTGAGTATATTATAAACTGTGGATTCATATATTATCATTGTCCTCCTTATGGAGTTGAGACCATTGATAGGATGAGTTATGTTTGAGACCTAGACAGCGTTCTACCGCCGATGCTGCAGCGTAGGCTGGACGTACCCACGGCCCATGCCCAATTTCCGGGTGCGAGTCATGACAAGCTGTTAGTCCACTTTTTTTTTAAATTCAGAGAATACCCAAAATACCCCAAAGGGAACGTTTGAAGTAGCCATTAGTGCTACCATTGCCTTCTATATATATATCATAGCAAAATTCAAGTGAACCATTCCCAAAATTTCTACATGTATCCTCAAAAAAAAAAGAAAAAAAAGTTGTACATGTTGGTTCAAAACACTCCCAATTTTACCATTATAATTTTATTCTACCCTTGTTTTACTTATTTCCACTCAATTTATATATAGAAGAAAAAAATTGTTATTTTTTTTCCTTACAGATCCTATCCCCAACTGCAATTGATAGCTTGTAGTTCTCAATCTTCGTTCTCACGACATTCAAATAAAAATCGTCAAAGAACAATTTATTTCCATTGTGGATTAATTAGTTTATTGAAGACTTCATGGACACCAACAAACCCTAGAAGAAGATACTACAGGTGTGCAAATTTTCCAACAAATTCTTGTAATTTTCTACTATGGGAGGATGATAAACTTTTAAAGCACTATCAGACCCTAATGTGGAATTTAATGAAAGAATTGACAGAGCACCGAAGCCAAGGTTTACAATCTCCTTCTAGAGAATCGACAATGGCAGCAACTGAACCAAAACCATACTTCAACATACATGTTTTGCAATTTATTTTTGAATTTTTGATATGTTTAGTAATGTTTAAGTTATTTGTATGATGAATACAATGGGTAACATAAAATGGTGTTGAAAAAAATTCCATAATATGAAGGTCTTTTTGCAGTAAAACGAACACATTAAAACCAACACCTGCCAAATATCAACTAATCAAGTTCCCATAAATTCTAAACAAATCCCACATAATGAAAAAGAATTAATGTTCATTTTCAATCTTGTTCTAAACACAACCCACAAATTTTTGAATACAGAAACCTGTTAACATCCAAATAGATATCAATACATAGGCTACAAAATTGTAGATCTTATATCAGAGGCAAGTATATCAGAGCTACAAAATATATCAGAGGCAAGTATATTATCTCTCAGCACATAATTTCTTCCAAGTAAGCAAAAGAAAACAAGTAAACTTTGCTAACATAATTCTCAGTACATAATTTCTTACAAGTAAGCAAAAGAAACAAGTAAACTTTGCTAACAATCCAAAATATAAACACATTAAAATCCAAAAAATATCAGAGCTACACATCAAGCCAAAATATAAACACAAGTCGAGTAGCAAGTATCAAGCCTACTGGGGAGTAGCAAGTATCAGGACAAAATATAAACATAAGTGGAGTAGCAAGTATGAGACCAACTAGAGTAGTATCAAGGCCAAAATGAGTGTATCAAGTATCAAGCCAAGTATCAGTCAGTCACTCCATGTGCAGCAGCCACCAATCATCCAACGACAAGTGGAGTAGAAAATATAAGGCCAAAAAATGAGTGCTTTTGCAACCAAAAAGCTCATTATAATGAATCCTCAAATGACAAGATGGTGAACATAATCCTATTAAGTTTGCAATTGGTAAAAAAATCACTTGTGAATCAAATTAGCTTCGTCAATGGTCAAGGCCAAGCTGACCTTCTGGGTAGAGAAGTAAAGTCAGGCCAAAATCTTATATTCTCGAGATTATTTCAAATACTCCAACAGATTTCTCTCTCACATACACATATACCTACTAATTTTGATATGTATAGTATATGCAATCATTAAAACCTAGATTGGAACATACTAGTACTGAAGTTCAACAAGGTATTCATGAATTAGAATTCCTTTATGTTTAACTAGTATATATGCACGTATATCATACTACTAGAGAAGAGCAAACGAAAATTCCTTAATTTGTTTACTACTTGAGAAGAGCAGACAACATGTCCATAATTTTTTACTACTTGGAAAGAGCAAACAACTACTTGAATTTTATATATGTAATTACCTAACTATCTATGTTAAATTTAATAAACAAATATAATTGGTAAACATATGTAAAGACATTTTTGGAACAAAAAAATTTACGGTGATGCCTCAAACTTTCCTTATTATATAGTACAATAGACAATAGATAAAGTTATCTTATTATATAGTAGTATAGATTTGGAAGGTTGTCAATATCCACAAGTCCCATAAAATCTACACAAACATTAATTTTTGAGACTAGATTTTATGAGAAGCATAGTCTCCACTTTCTACAAAAATATTGTGAATTGAAATCCTCAAAGATAGCCTACAGACTAATATTGAGCACACAACTTGAAGAACATCCAATCTCTAATATGTAACCATAATCTGTCATAAGAAAATTGAGAACCCTATAATAGTGAAATGACTTTAACAAGTTTACTAGCATGCTACGAGTAATAAATGCATACAACATATTTCATAATCAATAACTTTTTTTTCTCATTTCACTCCGATGCACTGACGTATTCTCTAGTTTCATGTAATAGGAGGCCAATTGTTTGGAAGTCTAAAACATGTCCTAATAATGTCAATCTTTTCCATTGAGCTAGTTCAAGAGGCAAGTCAATGTCTGATCTAAATAAACACTGCATGGATCAATTTTTCCAATCTAAACCCTAAAATGGTGTATATCTAAACAAATTTTAACGTCGTAATTAGACTAACCAACCTAAATTTAGCCTAAGTCTACAATTAGGATTTTCTTGACCCAAACATGTTTAACAAATTTTGCAAATTATTTCTCTGTACAGACAAATAAATAAACAAACCAAATCTAAGAGCACGATTAGGGACTTCGGGACCCAACGTAATCTAAGAAACTAGGGTTTCAAAAGTACCTGTTGGAGAACTTCACCGATGATCCCCCTCGATGGTCGAACAAGATTTTCAAACGTATAACCACTACAATCAAAGACTGAAATGGGGGAGATTACATGTTGGGGGAAAGATTTAGGGCAGGTGGTGAAAGGGTTTTTCCGGGTCGAGGGAAGAGAGAAACGTTTGGGTTTTTCTTTTTGATTTTTTTTATCTCAACTTCTAGGCTATATTGAATGGTAGAATGATCAGACAACTGACATATGTTACTCCGTTAACGGAAAACACCCTTAAGGGTAGAAATGGAGTTTACCCATATATATATATATATATATATATATATATATATATATATATATATATATATATATATATATATATATATATATATATATATATATATATAATAGGTAAAGTGCATAAAACCCCACCTTAGATTTTACTTTATATATATATATATATATATAGGCAATGTACGATTGACGAATCATTATATTGCATTCATGGGATAACCCAAATACTAATATAACAAGTCATAGGAATTGATTGGTTGCTCTATTAAATCACTTGTGCTTATACTGTAACGTATACCAATAGTCTTCGGGACGGTGGTTGTCTCAACATAGTGGTTCATCCCTTATCCTTATTTGGTATAGGGTTTGATTACTTTCTTGATGATTGGCTAAAGATCTAAGCTAAGGCACAGGTTCATATGAACTGTTATTGATTGATTTTTTTTTTTTTTTTTTGCATTATTCACTCATTCTTCCTTGTGGTACTTGCTATTAGCGGTTGACCCTTTGGTTTTGTATGGCCAGATCTAGTAGCAAAGCTCGAGGATCTATCGTCTCTCCAACCCGATGGCACGTACCAAGAGGATGATCACCGAGGGAATTAAGTGGGCTTCTTTTCCACCACTCTTATTATCATTTTGATTCTTTTGAGGCGTTTAGCCATAAGACTTTAGCCGTCGGGCACCTATTTAACCCCTATGTTTTTTTAGCTTGTTCCCCAACCATTTTGGCAACATGATTATATATACATCATATTGCAATTGATGATGTGATCATGTATGACTTGGTACTATGCTACTTTCCATTTTCTATAACTAGTTTCATGATTATTTTTATATAACGTCGGGAATTGAGATGTAGTATATTCTGTGAGACCATAGGAGACTTATATTGTAGTATATACCCCCTTGTCTAGGTATATCCGCAATCATATTGCAGAGTACTAGTGTATACTGTAGCGCATAGCTGGCCGATTCATACCTCCAATCTCCATATTTCAGTACTGGGACATGACACTTAGCATATGATGGGGTGATCATCATGTCCAATGTGGTATGATGTGTTACACTCAAGAAATGCTTATTCAAGGTGATATAAAAGTAGAAGAGCCTTGCTTGGTCCAATGAGTATTAAATAGACGAGATCGTGCATGACACAAAGTTATTAAGGCGAAATACGACTTGACAAATATTTTGTGTCGTATATCTACTTGAGTCATAGTTTAAAAAGACAAAGTTACATGATAATTATACATGTATAGGTTCTTGAGAGGACGTCACTAAACACCCTCACACCTTACGAGGTCCATGGAATACTAGTAGGTGTCATTTTTGGCCAACAATAAAGATTCCAAAAGAAAGAAGTTCTAGACTTTGACACTGGGAATTCAGACCGGATTTTCAGTGTTGTGTAGACAACGGCGTCACAACCATATTCGATCCAATGTGGCCAGTTAGTGCATGTTGAGACTAATGGGTCACACACACATAAACGAGTTAATCGACCACTAAAGCATTGCTAAGGTTTGTATAAGTCTAATAGAGATTGGTTCGTAAATGATTGACCTATGTTAACCGTATTGGATTGTGTTAACACATGAGTCAATTAGATATTGACTAGGTCAACTCCTAATTTATCATGTATTGAAAGATATATGATAGGAAATTTAATTCAGAATTAAATTGCATCTAGTGTTATAGAAGATTATAAGAGAATCTGGGATTCATTTAACTAAAATTAGGATTCCATGACTTGGATCGCTCGGTGATATGCTCTTGTGGATATCGCTAAATATCGAACATGTGTGTAGTTAAGGCATTAGATATATATATATTAATAAACCTAAAACTAAGTATATTAGTCATTCTATTTTTAGCATATTTGTCATGATTAGGTTAGTTGTGTATAGAATTATCATGTTTATCGAATCGAGATTGTATCAATTCATGAGATAGGTCGATAAGGTAAGAATTCGTGTAGAGAAAACAGTAGATCACAACTCATGAGATGATTGCGGTGATCTAGAACAGTGGATAGATTAGATCTATCAAGAAACCAAATTGATCTTTAGATCAGTCAAGGGTGCGAAGGGGTTTGCATGTATATTCGCACATCAGATGAATGGTACAGACGCCATCAGATGAATGGTACAGACGCGAAAGGGATTGTGTCGGATGACATAGTGTAGCATATCAGAAAAAATTAAATATCGTTTCCACCACCGGTATACAGGTTTTCTTACAGTTCACTCTTAAACTACTGTGCAAGTATGGAACACATGCATGAGAGCACAACAACTACTCTTTGCCTAGATTCACATGACTAACCAAATATCCGAGCAAAAATTTGTTAATTTAGTCGACTTAGAATCATAATGTCATCCTAAGCTTATGTCAAATCTCTATGTTCAAAACATTGATTTTCAACACAGAAATCAAGATCAAAATATACAACCAAGTTTAGAAAAGGTGTAATGCAAGAATCAATGTGTATCCTTGTCAATTTCAAACTTGAAAGTGTCAAGATATCAAGATAAATAGAAATTTTCATTAGGATGGGAGAATAATAGTAGAGGAAATGCATAAAGGAGAAGTTTCAGAAATATGGGATGGACGGGACGGGGTGCCAACTCCCTTGATGCATAGGAGTTTAGGGAGTTAGGCGTCAACTGAGTTGCCACACCCAAGAGAGCGAGGTTATATGTGGCACCAACTCCCGCGATGAGTAGTATTCTCGTACATTTTTTTGAAAAAATTTTCAGAAAAACAAACAAGATCATTTAAATTTAAAATAAATTTGATTGCGATAAGTTTGCATATTATTAAAAAAATTAAAATTTTTATTAGGATAATTCTTTGATATTATTTTAAAAGTAGAAAATTTTCATGATTTGGGATAATACTAGCATATTATTAAAAAATAATTGTGATAATTCATGCATATTATTTTTAAAAAATCTAAAAAAAAATATCACAATCAAAATTGCATGAATTATCACACTTAAGATTTTTTTTTTTTTTTTTAAATAACAGGCTAGAATTATCCTAATCATGATTTTTTTTTAAAATTTAAATAATATCCAAGAATTATCCCAATCATGATTTTTTTTAAATTTCTAAATAATATACCAGAATTATCCTAATCAGAATTTTTTAATATATTTTAAAAATAATATGCAAGTCCAATCAAGATTTGTTTTTAAAAAATTTAAATAATATACCAGAATTATCCAAATTAGAATTTTCTTAAAATTTAAATGATCTTGTTTGTTTTTTGAAAATTTTATTTTAAAAAAATCATGAGAACCTAGGTGTCACTGGAGTTGGCGCACCACAACTCCGCTCCCTTGGGGGCGCCAACTGATTGACGTCTAACTCCCTAAATAGTTGGCGCCTAACTCTCTAAACCCCTGTGCGCCATAGGAATTGGTGTCCTCCGTCACTTCCACTGCAAATTTTCAAAACTTCTCCTCATTTAATTCCTTTATTCTTCTCCCCTCTTAATGAAATTTTCTACAAGATAAATGACAAAACATAATGAAAACGTAATTGTAATCATTCCATCATGTTATATATTTTAGAGAAATTTTATGTTGCCCCCCACCCACCCATTTGTTTTATCATAATTCAATGTGCACCCAACCAAATTATCAAAATTGCATGAAATTCTCAACGTTTAACAGAAATCGTTAATGACTAACAATCAGCTCCTTTGATCTACATAAATAAAAAGATAAATTTTGAGTTGCACTCCACTTATTTTACCATAATTTAAAATGCACCCACTTATTTGAGGGTATTTTGGTCATAAATAGGGGGTCAAAGGAGTTGATTGTTAGTCATTGACGATTTCTGTTAAAAATTAAAAAATTTATCTATTATGATAATTCGGTGAGATGTATCTTGAATTATGATAAAAAAAAAATTGGGACAACTCAAAATTTTCCATTTCTGAAAATTTTTAAATAGAATCTGGGTAACAAGTTACGAGTGATGAGGTGAGATATATGGAAGAATGCAACACATTTCCCAAGAGTAGAAATGGAAATTCAAACGGTCTGCCAATCTATTATCCAATCGGACTCCTCTCTGTCGGTTGTTCTGATGCACAAACAACTAGTCGTTTTCTCGATTTGATTCAATTTTACTCCACTCTAATCTCATTCTCCCATATTCCAAAGCAATTAGAGATCATTTATCATAATAGATTAAACGTAAAGAAGTACGAAAAAAAACTAAAGGAACTCGTGAGTTAATAATTTTATAACTCGGTCATAAAAAGTTATTGAATCACATATTTCTCATTTTTTAATTTTTGAAAATTTTTATCTTTCCCCCACTTGATTCGTCATATTTAAGGGTGTGCATTCTACTGTTTTACCATAATGTAAGAAAACTTTCATTTTGACATAATTCGTTCATGATTTACGGTCAAATGGGTTGATTCAATTTTTTGGACGAAAATACTCCTCATTGATCTTGTTCATCTTTCATCTTCCCCCTCCTTCCCCACCCCCTCCACCCCACTGCCCCACTCCCCGCCACAGCTCCCCCCCCCCCTCCCTGCAGCAGTAGCAGCTGCCGCGGCGAGCAGCGGCGGTGGCGGCGAGCGACCAGCGGCGGCGAGCAATTGTGGCGCGACGACGAACGGCGGCGGCTGCTATTGCTGTTGTTGCCGCTGATGTTGTTGTTGTTGCTGCGGGGAGGAGAGAGTGATGGCGGGGAGGGGAGAGAGGAGGGGCGAGCGATGGGGCTACCCGCGGTGGGGGGAGGGGGGAAGGAGGGGGGAGAGGAAAGTGGAAGGGATATTTTCGTTCAAAAATTTGGATCAACCCATTTGACCGTCAATAATGAACGAATTCCGTCATAAGTAAAAAAAATTTATACATTATATAAAAACAGTATGGTGCACCGTAAAATATGGTAAATAAAGTAGAAGGTAAGTCAAAATTTTTCTTAATTTTTTTTAAGATTCAAAGTTAATAAAATTTATGTGTCATATCCATATTACAATTTCTTATTTTGCGTTTATGTAGTCTTAACTCAAAAAAGTATAGGTCTATGTGTGCATGTGTGTAACATGATATAATGTCAAATATCCTTCAAGAACATCAATAGATCCTCTGATTAAAGCTATTTGATTTGTGAACTTGTCATCAGTATCAGAAGAATCACAATAGAACACTAAACCATGCAAGTTTATTCATTTTTACGCCTAGATCTACACATTGGATCTCATATATGAGATGTTCCACACATGATGTATAGTCAACTAAGTGTAGATCTAGAGTGGAGGAAAAATTGGGGGAAATGGTGAAAGAAAAATGCTGAGGAGAAAATGGATGAAAATCAAAATAGTCTGAAAAGGCTTGCACACTCCAGTTGATTGTACGTTCTAAGCTTCATAGTGTTTCACCATATCTTCTCCTTCTTGTTCTTCTTTTCTGACTTCTAGTTAAAAATTGGTTTGGAGTTGTTTTTCAAAAAGTCAGCAAAAACATCTAACATCAAATGAAAAACTATTGTCAAAAGCTGGCATAAAATTAAACTCAATTTAAAAAAAAAAAAATTTGATAGAAGTATTACCAAACAGCTTTGAACTACTTTCCCAGAAAAAGAAGCGCATAAGCAAGCAGCCTTCAATAAGTAATCCGAGCCTAAGAATTTACTCTTTTCTTCTGTCTTGAAGAACCTGATGTGCACGGCCTTCTCCATCTTATGAATGATAGGCTAATGTATCCTTCGGAAAAAAAATAAACTTCAAACAACAAATTAACTTGATGCACAGCATGAAGTAGAGGTGAGCATACCAAAAACAGAATCTAACCGAACCGAAAAAATCGGGTCAGTTCCGGTTTTGAAAAATCTAAAATTTCTTATTCGGATTCGGTTTTGGATTTCGGTCCAAAACCGAAAATCGAATAAGACTTGCATAATTATGTAAATATTCTCAATTTTATACATATTTTGTGATTAAAAGGATATATATTTTGAAAACAACAATTATATGTATATTTTTGAAGTCCAACTTTGATAATTTAACTAGTCCAATTTTGAACACAACTATGAAATAAAACAAATGTGTAAAAATTATAATTTTTAATATAATTTAACCACGATTCCAACATTGGACTCGACCCATGAAACAATAGAAATATTCCAACCGAATAAACCGAATTGCGGTTCGGTTATTTTTCGGTTTTGACTAATTTTGGTTTAATTTCGGTTTTGAATTTTTAAAATCTCAATTTATTTGATTTTGATTATTTTGATTGGGTTGACCGAATGCTCACCCCTAGCATGTAAGTTGCATCTCTTCTGTACCCAGACTGAACAAAAAGTTTATCAGTGTAACTTCTCTGGTCTCTGACCCCGCTACGAAAGAATGGCTATGGATTGTATTAGCAACTAACAAAGCAAACCATTTCAGAGAACTTCTGGTTTTCCACTGATCACACATTTTCATAACCGGACCAGAAAATAAGAAAGAGAACCAGAAGGGGGCATCTGAATGGCATTACAGAATTGTTTTGCTCCCATATCCAACTAACAAAGGTTCTCTTAGAAATTAACATAATCCAATTTATTATCACAAAATAATGCACCAAGTCCCACATAGCAAGAGGCACCAGATGGCACCAGGATGAGGAAATTATGTCAGCTTATGAATAGTTTTCATGTCAGCAGCCTTCTGAAGAGTGCCTTTCTCAGCATGCTCCCACCATTTCATGAGAAAATTATCAACGACCAGCCGGAACCATGGGGACAGCTTTATACCCTCCTCTCCAGAATCAGCTTTCCTCAGCAGCTCCTTCAACTGATCCTTGCTGAAATACTTGGCGTCAGCAACTTCATCCGGATTTGGATGCAGATTAACCTCTCTCACAATGAAGAGCAAATAATCAACTGCAAAGAGCAAGGCAGCAAATGGAACTATTAGATCACAGAACCAGGGAGGCAATAACTCTAGTACGGAAGTGATTATGCAAGGACTGACGCTCGTGCTCTCCCCATTTTCCATCAGATGGTGCTTTGTACAGCATCCGTCCAAGAGGAATGAACTGGTCGACAGGAACGTCATCCGCTGGTATGCCCAGTTCATCTAGTAGCTTTCTTTGTGCAGCATTCCTAATCCCTGGTTAACACAGATCTGAATCAACTCTTTGAACATGTGAAGAAACAAGATTTTGTTTGATCCCAACGTTTAAAAGAACAAGATATACCAAGGAAGTTCTCCACTATAAGCTCAGAATCACGGTAGAGAGGATGGCTGCAGCAAGTATTGGTCCAAACTAAAGGAAATGTTACCTTAGTTGCAGACCTTTGCTGTAAAAATATAGAGCTAAAATGTCAGTAAAAGAACATACAATCGTAATGGTAAATGCAGCAGCACAGGTTTCGGACTCTGTAATTACCAAGGAACTAAGCTAATCAACTTAAGCAGATTCATGAAATATTCAGACAAATCACAGACTAGTTACCATGAAATGATAACTAGTCATTACAGTCCGACCATAGTCGGAAATTCCTGGTAATAACTAGGTTGAAGAGATCGGAAATTTGGCATATGTTTGAAAAATTTGGCAAAAATAAGGGAAAAGTTTGGATAGTATAAAATTACTAAATTATTTATAAGTACCCACACTTTCACTCATAATAAAAGGTGAGAGGTCCATGCTGCGATTTTGCATTATTTGGTTAGATCAATAATAAATGGCTGAAGCAATCCTTATTGGTTTGATTGGTTCTGTTTACTCGTGAATGAACAATTCACTGGTGGATTGTGAATATTGTATATGCATGCAACCATAGTACAAGTTCCCCTAGACTATAAAGAGTGTAGATGAAGACCCAAATGATACAATTTGCTATAAGGAATTGCATTCGGCTCTATGACACATTAAGTCAAAGAGTGAAAAGGAATGACAATCGCAGAGGCAATGAGAAATCATTTCTATCAATTAAAATCCCAACAAATTTAATGTCATTCAAGTGCCTCATAACTTAATTGGTCTCCAGAATTCAAAACTCTAAAGGGACAAAAGTGATAAATAACTGGTAAGAAACATTAAGAAAAATGTGACAAGCCTATTAAGATTCACAACTTATGTTAATTTCTTAATGAACTTCTTATGGTATATTATCTGAATATTACATAAATTAATTCCAGTTTGGGAAAATCAACTTTATGCCATCTACAAAAAGGTTTCCCCCTGTAGATGTTGAATAGAAAACTACTCAAATATTTGCTGGAGTGCCCAAGCTATCTTGCAGGATACAAACATGACGACATGATAGATAACATAGGAAACGACAACACAACAATTTTGGGAACACAAGGATATTGACATGATGGAGATGCAACAATAAGTAAATATATAGAAAATATATTAACCATACGTTTTCTTACCTGAAATAGAAAAAGAAGTTAATAAATAAGAGATTTGAAACCAAAACTTAGCTTTGTAATCACTGGATATGAAAAGACTGGATGGCAAAAGAGGCAAAGAAACTGATTCGTCAAACCAAAGAAGATAGAAAGGTATTTTATATATAGAAAAATAATTTTGTTATAAATATGCATTCATAATTTGTATTTTCAAGCATCATTTCATCTTTTTACTAACACAACTTTCTTTCTTCTCTTCTTGCGCCATTGATATGTACAAGGTTCAAAAGATCGAAATGGGTTTATGATCCACCTTATGGGTATCAGTATTGATTGTTTCATCTGTTTCTGATCCAAGTATTGTGAGTATCGGATTTTGGCACTAGAGAAAATTTTAGAAGAAATTTTACAGAGTTTATTGAAACATAAGAAATACTGAAGTTGTATAAGAGTTTTGAAGAATAACTGCATGACATTTATGAAATTATAACATAAAATTTCATAATTCAATATGTATTTATCATATGATGGCTTCAAAGTCTTTCCAAACCATTAAATTTAGAGCCAACCAAGTATATATTGCAGTCAATTTTTTTGTCAAATGCCCTCAGCCAATTTTGCAAGTTCTGTGTTGTTTTTTCCAAATACATGGCATATGTTAAACATTAGACAGTTAGTAGAAGTTTTGGATGAATCTCAGCTTGTTTCCGTCCATTTAGGTCAAATTTCGACCCATATCGATCTTTGCAAATTTGACCAACTTCAGTAATTTTGCTAATTTATGCCAAATTTAAACCAGAATAACTCTTGCATTGGCTTGTATCTGCAGCCATGCTTATATTGTAAGTTTGACCAAATTACATAGTTCACCATTTTTGGCCAAACTTTGTCCATATCAGTCTGCATTTTCAAGCTTTGACCAAATTTCTGCCTATTTTCACCTTGTAGCAAAAGGATGATCTCTATCAGCATGTATCCGCGTCTATTATTTAGACTACAGAACAATAGGATCAACCTAGATACAGACATGAAGGGTATTGATTCATAGCTCTCCAATTTTGTAAGAGCATGATCTAACATGATTTAACTAAAGTAAGATTGATAATATAGGAACTATTTATAGGCAGCATGTACCACTTGTGATAGAGATAGAGCCAAAAAGGAGTATTTGTGTCAAGAATTAAAGATTCAGCAGGACTGTGATTGATATGTTGCAAGTTAATTTATGTAAAAGCCTGCTTTGGGCAGCAAGATGAGTATGCAATGGTATAGTTGACGTGTATCTACTGCCTATTAGCAAGAGCATCTTTTAGTCTACGCTCTAACATGATTCCAGATTTCAGGATAAAAAAGCAAGAACGTGGGGAAACAAGCTCAAAAATACCTATCATATATAATTCATGTTTTGTGCCTTCCAAACTATGAGCTCATACAATGCATACCTAAAGTTTCAGGCTTAAAGCTCATCCTATGCTATGTTGAAATGTACTGAAAGCTATATACGACAAATACAATATATATCTAAGCAAGGTAGATAAATAATATAATGTGAATGAATCATGAGAAACATGACAAATATCCAAAATCCTTTTATCCAAGATAGTTTCCAATATAACGAAAGATAGACGTTTATTCATCAAATACATACCTGAAGTAGTAACTCATAGTTTGAGTTGAACAGGAAGACACTGAAAGCCCTATGAAGCATATTCCCAGATTCAATTTTCTCCCACAAATGACCTAAAAGATCAACAGAAGCTCAGCAAGAATTACCAAATAGAGAGTTTGTACAAAATTCAAGAAAGTAAAATCCAATATTAAATGCTTTCTTGCTAGTAGTAAAGTTTTGATATACAATTTCATCAGGTAGGTATATATTCCAGTATGTTATTGCCAAATAAGGAATCCCAATTGCAAAATTTGGCAAGATCTGTACTAAGCCTTCACTAATGCTAAGTTGTTCAATGTAATAAAAAGTTCTTGTACTGCTGAGCACTTGAAAGGAATGAATAGTGGCTTAGGACCTTAAAAAGAGAATAATGTCCACCTCGAACAACATTGTCCAGATTTCCTACATATCCCCGATGTGTGCACATATAATTCAAGATTATTGTCCCATGCAGCCCATCGGCAACCCTTGAGAAGCAGACTTATTGCTATTCTTATTCGATGTAGTTGACTAAACCATGTTCTTGCTATTCTTATTCGATGTAGTTGACTAGACCATGTTCTTGCTATCTTCATTCCAATGAGTAGGATTATTTAGATATTGTGGAATAAGTCACATCCAATAGGGTGCACTCTCCTTTAAATGTTATGTAGTTATCTTTCTTTGAGTAAGAAGAAATTATACGAGGAAATTTATTTTTATTTACTTTGCTTTCAATGGCTACCAGCCTGTGTCATGGCCAACAACTCCACCAACTTGACGGTAGGAGATATCACTGAAATGGTCCACAGTTGGAGACCTTGCGACAACCAGAGCCATCGGAGCCATGCGACAAGTGATGGACCATGAGTCATGACACGAATCCACGAGATGTCTCCTTCCCAGCAAAATACCCTTCGGCATCTTCCTCTCCTGGAATTGTGATATATGTTAAAACTGAAACGAGAAGTTTGTTTCACGCCACCATCGGGAGAACAAATCGCTCCTCCAATTGCTAATCACCTGGATGATGAGCAGCCGACTTCAACTCGGAGGACGAGGATGACATAAAGAGGAGAAATGTTATCTGCACTTATCATTTCAAAATTGTTGTCTAATGCATCATGTTCCCGAGCGATTGAGATGCTCTATTTTGTTAATCTTTATTATAAGTAGTTGATAGTTCTGGTTGTTACTATTTCAATTCCAATTAGTCGGTTTGTTTAAGTCTTGTCAAATAACCAATGTCCAACGGACGTCACTCACCTTTACATGTTTTGTTGTTATTCTATTAGGTAAGAAGAAAATAAGAGAAATTTTTTGCTTTTGTTTCGTTCATTTAGAATAGAATTATATTAAGCTACTTTGACAGTTTGACTTCCATATGCCTACCTAGCACAAACATTATGTAATTCAGGATGCATAGGCTCCATAGAGGTAGGGCATCAAAAAGGAAACAAAGTGAAAGGGCAGACGAGGAGAAACAGAAAGAAGTGAAGGAAAAAGAAACAAAATGATTAATGGAAAGTGAAGAGAGAGAGTGGCATGAGCAGGGATTAGAATAATGGAAAGAAATGAAGAGAGAGAGGTGGTGGCGGAGGGAGAATAGGGCAAGTGGGATTAGCTGACCCACTCAAAAATTAAAAAATATATAATTTATATATATATATATATATATATATATATATATATATATATATATAACGGACGTATTTTGGGTCAGCAAAGTAAGAGGGGGAAGTCTCTCTCCAGCCGCCTCTCTCTTTCTGGGATTCCGTCGCGCCTCTCTCTCTCTCTCTCTCTCTCTCTCTCTCTCCCTCTCCCGGTGTGCCTTGCCCCTCTCTCTCCAGCCGTGCCGAGCCCCTCTCTCTCTCCTGTTGCGCCTCTCTTTCTCTCTCATTCATCGTGTAACACCTCTAAATATATTTTATTTTTGTCCTAATTTTTTTAAAATGATTTCTAGATTATTTCTGCCATATTTGACTTAATTAATTCCTAATTTGTGAGCATGTATAATTTCTTAGTCAAAATAACTTCTTACCACAAGATTTACCAAATAACTTCCTTATTTTCTGAATTTTTTATTATATTTTTATCTTGGTGAGCATGTAATTATACGAGAAAGTCAAACTGTAGGAAAACAAAATATGTGATTTAGAATGTAGGATGCATAACAAAATGCAATTATCTGGTCATAATTAGGTTGTAGGTTCTCTATGGTTCAATGTCCAAACCAATGTTATCTTTTTTTTTCCAAGGAAAATGAGGTCATTTACGTAGCACATCTTGCAATTTAGAAGGCATTGAAAATAACATCATTCAAAATCTTCCTAATACTAAGAAAAGTCTAGAAAGGGGCAAATGAAAAGATAGTCTATAGTTCATTGCTTTCATCCCTGAACCAGCATATAACTTGCATCCTTTAGATAGTGCCATAAGTTGTTCAGAGAAGACTTCTTTTGATAAAGTTCGCAGTTACTATGTCATCATGTCCTAATTGGCCTTTGCCTTAATTTGTTCTTAGATGACAAGTGTTAAGTATTAATAGTATTGGGCTTTAGTCCCACATCGGGTAGAACAATAGTGAGAGGGTTAGCCTCTCCTATATATATGTAATCTTCTTATCAATAATAATCATCCTATCATTCTCACTCTACATGGTATCAGAGCCATAATCCATAACTCATCTCTCTTTCCACAAAACATAACCCTAACCCTAGATCCCGCCCCCCTTGTTGCGCCCCCCTGATGCTACAGCCGCCCTGTTGCCCCCCTTCTGCCCCCCTGCGATCAGTCCTGCCTCTGCTGCCCACCCTGCATTTTGTTCTGCCGCTGCTGTTGTCCCTTCCCGACTGTTGCTGCCCCTGCCTCCGCTACCACCGCTGTCCTGCCCCCCCTCCCTCTGCTACCGCCAATGTTCTACTACCTACCCATGCACCCCCCATGCCCCCCATGCCTCTGCTACCGGTCGCTGTGTTGTCCCCCCTCCCCCCAGATCTCCTGCCCCCTCCCATCCGCCCCCTACTGCCGACCAACCCCCCCCCCCCCGACACCTACCCCAAAATTTTAACCCTAACCCTAGTCGTCTTTCCTAAACTAAAAAAAACATGTCCATAAACCCTAACCCAGCCGCCTACCCCAAACCCTATCCGTCTTTCCACATTTAAAAAAATCAAAAAAAAAAATTGTTAGAATCCTTAGAGGATAAATAATGGTTTGTTTACTGGAACCTCTGACTCTCAACATTGGCATCAGGAGTAAACTTTTGGGATCCTCGGAGGGTAAAAAATAGTTTGTTTGCTGGAACCTCTGACCCTCAACATTGGCTTCAGAAATTTAACAAAGTGCAGACAAGTGTTTTGTTTTGTGTGAATCTTTGTTTCTTTCTTTACTCGATCTTCACATCATGATCTAACAGAGAGTAACCTGGGTTACCTCTGTCCTGACTTGTGTGATCCACATTCAATCTCTGCTTCCCATGTGCGTGCCGGTTCTGGCCAAGTTTCTAGTCCATTGGCAGAGTTGATGTGATTATCGGGTTGGAAAGATCAAACACGACGGTCGAATCAGAAACACTAAGAATGACAAGCACTGAGGCAAATAGTAGTGTCGGAAACGCAATGGCGGGACCAACGGGCACTGACATCACGATTTTATCGATTCGACTTGTCGATCAACGGTTAGACGGATCAGAGGGCTACTCGATATGGCGAAAGAAGGTCGAGAAGACGCTTCGGGGAATACGGTTGTCCAAACATCTAACTGACAACCCTCCACACGAGACTGATCTCATATTTGAACAGTGGGAGACAGATAACAGTCGACTGTTTACACAGTTGATGAATTCAATGGAACCATCGGTGGAAGACATGGTTCAGAATACGAATACGGTGAAGGAGATATGGAAGGTCCTAGCGGCAGCATTTGATGGAAAACGTGATTTCTCTCGTATCTACGACTCTGTCGTTGACATATACCGAGCAAATCAGGGAGACAAATCTCATAAGGACCACTTTCGAGCTTTTAAGGCTATGACTGATAAGGTCGACTATGTATTACCTCTCACGACAGATATCAATAAAGCGAGGGCTCAACGTGAGCAGCTTCATGTCATGGCTTATCTTGCCTCTCTCCGTCCTTATGTGGACTTTGCTCGCTCTCAGATTATTGTTGGATTTGATGTTCCGTCTATGATAGAATCTCACTATCGTGTCCTACGGACAACTAAGGTCGTTGAGACCACTCCAGGTGATTCTCCTGCTGATCGATCTGCTATTGGTGCTGCTCGTGCTGGATTTCGTGGTAGCCGTGGTGGACGACGTGGCGGCCGAAATGCTAGTCGTGATGGTGGACGAGACAATGGCGATCGCGATGGAGGAAGATCGCGGACATGCTTCAACTGTGGTCTGCAAGGCTATTTCCAGTGGCAGTATCCTACCAATGTTACATCAGAAGATCCTGATGATGGTGTTCGATCGTCCAGATGACTGCGAAGTCATATACATATTTTCTTGAGTTCCAAGCTCAACGTCGTGGTGAGACATCCACATCTGGATCCATAGTCGGGTACTCTACGGCATGTGTGGTGAGGTCGAAGCATTGGATAATTGACTCTGGTGTGTCTGCTCACATGACTGGCTACACAGGTATGATACGCAATTATGTATCGGTGGATCGTGTTTCCGATATTATTGTTGCCAATGGTGGTTCACTAACAGTCCGTGGACAAGGAAGTGCCCGTCTTTCTTCCTAATTGTCACTCAATTCAGTATTACATACACCTGGCAACCCGTTCAATTTACTTTCAGTTAGTCAAATTATTCCCGACATGCATTGTTCGGTAACATTTTTTTCCTGATGGTGTGTTTTTCAGGACCTGAAAACTGGAAAGACTGTCGGTAAAGGGCATGTGTGTTTGAGGCTTGTACCTGTTTGACGTACCTTCTTCTGTTGCTTGGGTCGGCGTGAAACTCGATCCTTTCGAGTTACATTGTAATTTAGGCCATCCATCAGTCCAAGCTCTCCAGAAAATATATCCATCTTTAGATGTTCGAGTTACTTTTCATTGTGAGTCGTGTCGTTTGGCAAGCATCACCGGGTTCCCAATCTGATGAGTCATAATAAAATTGCATCCGCTCATTTCGAGTTGGTGCATTCTGATGTATGGAGACATTGTCCGGTTGAATCAATGATGGGTTTCAAGTACTTTGTTACATTTGTTGATGACTACTCACGTCACTTTTGTCTAATTGATGAAAAATCGTTCCGAATTATTTGAAATTTGGTACAATTTTTACGCAGAAATCAAAACACAATTCGGTGTTCCGATTAAATACTTTCGAAGTGACAATGGTCGTGAGTATCTATCTCGTGAGTTTAATAATCATTTGTCCCTCAATGGCATCATCCACCAAACCTCATGTCCTTACACACCACAATAGAATGGTGTAGCCGAACGCAAGAATTGTCATCTATTGGAAACAACGTGTGCTCTTATCTTTCAAGCACGTACTCTCAAAAAAATTTGGTCGGATGCGGTACTTACAGCTTACTATCTTATTAATCGCATGCCATCGTCGATTTTCAATTGTGCTACTCCCTTTTCTCGGTTATATTCTGAACGAGAGTCGTTTCTCTACCTCTCAAAACTTTTAGTTGCTTGTGATATGTTCAGGACATCCGACCGACCCTTTCTAAATTAGATCCTAAGACACTCCAATGTGTTTTCCTTGAGTATCCTAAAAATCAGAAAGGATATCAGTGTTTTTCTCCTACCTTGAAGAGGTATTTTTTCTCTCGGGATGTTATCTTTGTTGAAATCGAGTTTCCTCCACTTCCATAAACTACCGATCAAGTTCCCCAAGTTTACCCAGAAGAGAATTTCTTATTATTTCATGTTCAAACATAACGGCCCCCCGTAAGGATGCTCTTCCCTACCAAGCCAGTCTCCCGGTCCGACGGTCCGTAAACAACGGTTCAATCAGTACCAACGTCGCCCAAACGAACATCACAGATAGTGCCCACAGTCACAGAGCCATCATCCTCCTCTAGCTCCATTGATTCGCCTCCGCATTTTCCACCAACTCGACTTCGTCGTGCCTGTCGTAATCATCGCTTGTATGTTGACAACTACAAAGGGCTCGTGAGCCACACTCAGTCCTTAATAGCTACTATTGATGGAATTCAGATTCTCAATACTGTCAAGGAGGATTTGAAATATCCCAGTTGGCGTGCTGCTATGGAGGAGGAGATGAAAGCGCTTCGGGAGAACCATACTTGGGACTTGGTAGATTTGCCTACTGGTAAGCCATGCAGTAGGTTGCAAATGGGTGTTCACAATCAAGATGAAACTGGATGGCACTCTTGATCGCCTTAAGGCTCGTCTGGTGGCTAAAGAATATTCTCAGACATATGGCGAGAATTATTTTGAGACATTTCCAATTGCCAGGATGACATCTATGCGCGTACTTTTGGCCTTAGTTGTTCACTATGACTGGCCATTGCTTCAGCTGAATATCAAGAATGCATTTCTCCACGGAGATATTGAGGAATAAGTGTATGTGGTGCAACCTCCCGAGTTCGTTGCAAGGAAGGGTAAAGTGTATCATCTGCGGAAGGTCCTCTACGGTCTCAAACAATCACCTCGTGCGTGGTTTGGTCGATTTACACATGTTACTCAGTTTGGCATGTGTCAATCAAATAAGGATCATTCGATATTCTACCGACAGACATCAGCTGAAAGGATACTATTTGGTGTCTATGTTGACGACATTGTGATCACGGGAGACGACAACCAGGATATTGCAGGACTAAAAAGTTTCTGGGAGAACAATTTCAAACCAAGGATATAGAATCGTTGAACTACTTCTTGGACATTGAAGTCACACGGGGTAAGTGAGACATTATAATGTCTCAGAGGAAGTATGTGTTGGACATATTAAATGATGCAGGACTGATGCAAGCTAAGGAAGCAACCTCGTCCAAGGATGCAGGAGCACAGTTACTCCCAGACGAGAGGGTCCTGATGACCAATCTGAATCAGTATCGTCTAGTGGTTGAAAAACTCAACTACTTGGCGGTCATGGCTCGTCCGGACATTTCCTTCGTCGTAAGTGTCGCAAGTAGATTTATGGCTTCTCTACGAGTTCCACATTGGCAAGCAGTTCTCAGAATTCTGCGCTACCTAGTCCAGAATCCGGAAAAAAAATCGGATGGAGAATCACGGACATACTCGTGTTGAGTGCTTTACCGATGTTGACTGGGGTGCAAGCCTGACGGATAGACGGACTACTCGGTATTTATTGGCAGAAACTTGGTATCATGGAAGAGCAAGAAGCAAAGTATGAAAGCACGATCAAGTTTGGAAGTAGAATATCGAGTCATTGCTCATAGCACAGCAGAGGTGTTATATCTGCAGCATCTTTTACAAGAATTGAGGGAAGAAGCAGGATTTAAGGCAGCAAATATGTAGTGTGATAACCAGTCTGCTATCCATATTGCTACCAATCATGTATTTCATGAAAGGACGAAGCACATTGAATCGACATCCACTTCATCCGTGATGAGTATAAAAAGGGGATAATAAAGTTTTATCACGTGAGGACCGGTAATCAGATAGCCGGTATCTTCACAAAGTCTCTTTTGGGTAATCGGGTTCAATTTCTGTGTAACAAGCTGGGCATAATTGATATTGATGCTCCAGCTTGAGGGAGGGTGTTAAGTATTAGTAGTATTGGACTTTACTTCCACATCGGGTAGAACAATAGTGAGAGGGGTTAGCCTCTTCTATATATAAGTAATCTTCTCATCAATAATAATCATCCTATCATTCCCACTCTACATCGGGGGGGGGGGGGGGGGGGGGGGGCAGGGGCAGGGGCAGGAGGAGGCAGAACAGCGGCGGTAGCAGAGGCAGGGGGCAGGGGTACGCAGAACAATGGTGGTAGCAGAGGCAGGGGGCGGCAGCAGTCGGGAAGGGACAGCAGCAGCGGCAGAACAGATGCAGGGAGCAGCAGAGGCAGGGCTGATCGCAGGGGCGGTAAGGGGCAGAAGGGGGGCGGCAGGGCGGCTATAGTAGCGGGGGGGGCACAGCAAGGGGGCGGGATCTAGGATTAGGATTTTGTTTTGTGGAGAGAGAGGAGTTATGGGTTATGACTCTGATACCATGTAGAGTGAGAATAATAGGATGATTATTATTGATGAAAAGATTACATGTATATAGGAGAGGTTAATCCCTCTCACTATTGTTCTACCCGATGTGGGACTAAAGCCCAATACTACTAATACTTAACACAGCTTTAATTTGTTTTTAGAAGGAATAAAATTGTTTGCTAGTATAATATTTTTCGATTAAGAAAATATGAAGTCAAAGTAAATTAGTGTTTGAAAATGGAATATTTCTAATATTGTTTTTTCTTAAAGGAAAAAAATAATATTTCTAATCTTGTTCATTTATAAGTGTTAAAATTCCTTCAGTGATTTGTTCCAGGACTTGTTGTCAATGATAATTGATAATTGCTAAGTACCTATAAGTAATAAAATTTATTGAGTCTATTTCACTCTATTTTGAAACAGAATGGAAATATCTTCTAAAAAGATCTAGAACTCAATAAGCTACTTCTTCTGAACCCAAAGTTCAATCGTCTAAGAATTTAACGTCTAATGATGTGCAACCATAGTTTAAAGTATCGGCCGATACCGATCCGATACGACCGATACCGATACAGTTTGGCATGTCCCGATCCGATACCGACCGATATCCGATACTGACCGAAACCGACATTAGAGGTCTCTTTTCCGGTCAATTCGGCAAAAATATTGAATTAAAAAACCAATTAGCAAGGGTGTAAAAGCATAGTAAGGTTGTAAAAACATATAAAAGAGAAAAATTTATCTATCGCATATAAATCAATCGACAAGGATGACTACTATTTCATTCAATATCAAAAATACTAAGAAACAATACTGGAAATATTTTAAATTATGCATAAATGTATAAAATATATTCTCTAAAATGTTAATAATTTACTAATAGTTGTTTGTTTTTCGATACCAAAAAATCCGATACTCCGATCCGAAACCGCCGATACTACCGATACCGCCGATCCCGATACTCATAGGAATGATCCGATACCGATTCCGATACCGATACTTTGAACCTTGTGTGCAACCTCAAGTACAACAAGTTCAAGCACAACGACAGACGGTTAATTTAGATGAGCTTCCATCGGATGATCCTAAAGTGATAGAGATGGTTAGTCAAGCATATCTTCAAAAGGGACAATGTCAAACTAAAAATCAAGAATTTATTTATATAACCTTTTGAGGTATTAAAAGGAGATTCAATTGTCTATGGTTTACTCAATTTAAGAGTTGATTAGAGTACAACATAGAAAAGGATGCTGCATTTTATTTGTATTGTTATTTGTTTAAACCAATACAAGAGGGCCAAGCAGGTGCTGATTCGTTTGTTTGTGAAGAGTTTACAAATTGGAAAAAGAAAGAAAGGTTGAAGGAGCATGTTGGAGGTCATTTGAGTACTCATAGCAAATGTGTGAAAGCTTGTGATGATTTAATAAACCAAAAGTAGCACAAAGAAGTGTGTTTGTCCAATCAATTAGATCAAGCGAAATTGGATTATCGTACTCGTTTGATTGCATCTTTTGATTGCCTTAAATAGCTTTTACGCCAAGGATTGGCTTTCCGTAAGCATGATAAAACTGAAGTATCTTCAAATCGAAACAACTTTCTTGAACTTCTTCACTTTCTTGCAAAATACAATAAAAATGTCGACCGAGTTGTCTTTGAAAGTGCTCCTGGCAACCATATTCCCGAAATTCAAAAGGAAATAATCAATGTGGTTTCGTTTATTATGACCACGAAAGCTATTCTCCTAGAGATTCGACACGAGTTTTTTTCGATTTTAGTTGATGAATCACAAGATATCTCTACCAAAGAACAAATAGTGGTAACTTTACGTTAAGTGGACAAACATAGTTGTGTGATTGAACGTTTTATTGGCATTGAACATTTTATTGGCATTGTACATGTTAGGGAGACTTCCGCATTGACACTAAAGGCAACCATTGAATTTTTTTTTTCAAGCATGGTTCAAGTATAGCAAGTCTATGAGGACAAGGCTATGATGGCACTAGCAAGATGCGTGGAGAGTTCAACGAACTCAAAAGTTTGATTTTGAAAGAGAACAATTCCAATTTCTATCCATTACTTTGCTCATCAACTGCAATTGACACTTGTAGCTATTTCAAAATAACACAAGAGGATTGAGGATTGTCTCATTCTTTAACCAAATTAAAGATTTTGTCAAATATTGTTGGAGCCACATGCAAATGACTTAAATATTCTTCGGGAGAAACAATTTGAAAAGATTATTGAAAAATTTTATAGTGGTGAAAGAAAGACAGGGAGAGGTTTGAATCAAGAATCAGACTGAAACGGGCCAGTGACACGTTGGGGTTCGCACTATGGTATACTTTTGAGTTTGGTTGAGTTGTATTCCTCGATTATAGAAGTACTTGAGCTTATTGAGGAGGATGGTTCACATAATAATCATAGAGATGAAGCAACTGGTTTGTTAGATGATATGCAATGTTTTGAGTTTGCCTTCAAATTATTATTGATGAAAGTAATATTGGGAATTACAAATGACTTGTCCCAAGCGCTACAGAAAAGATCAAGATATTGCCAATGCCAGGTCGCAAGTTAAAGCAGCCAAGTGACGACTACAAGGAACGAGAGATGACAGATGGGATCTTTTGTTGGGGGTTGTATCTTCTTTTTGTAACAAGCATGAGATTGAAATTCCAAACATGGAAGGCTTGTTTGTAGTACGGAGGAGATCACGTCGCAATGTTGAAGAGATAACAAACATTTATTTCTATCGTGTTGAGTTATTCTATATAGTGGTTTTATAACTTCAAGAGTTGAATAACCGTTTTTTCTGAGGTGAGTACAGAGTTACTTTTGTGTGTGGCATGTCTCGATCCATATGATTCATTTCGGACTTTTGACAAGAACTTCCTTAGTTTATTCATGCCCTTTACGTACCCAACAATAATCAAATAAGAACTATGGTCAAAGTTACCAGTACCATAGTAGGAAGGTAAATCAAATAAGAACAATGGATCAAAGTTACCAGTATCATAGTAGGAAGGTACTTGAGATAACAACACGTAGAGCCAAAACACCGGGCAAAACTTCTAATTCACCTGTTGAGCCAACTGTGGATTGTCCATAGGGCTGAAGCCATGGGGGAATCCACAGAATCATATGTATTAACAGAATCTAATTCATTCCAATCAAAATCTTCCATTGGTGCAACAAATCCCTAAAGAAAGCAACTATGGACTGAGATTGGTTAGCATTATTGTTACAAATTAACATCCTTGGTTATAAATTAAACAAAAAAAAATAATTAGGTGACACGAAATGGGGATGCCTATCATATAAGGAAGTAAAACCTCTAAAGCAAGTTATAAAAAAGGGTCAACACCAATAACCTCATATTGAGTCGACCAAACCATGAACTGCAAAAGAGAATTGATAACAACAAATACCCATGAGTACTACCGGATTTAGCAGGTCTTACCTTTTCAAGATTATGTTTCTATGTCGAACCAAATGGGACCAAAACTTCCCAAAAGAGGACAAAATCAGAAGAGAGAATTTTCACTGGGTAAAATTTTTAATTTTTCATATATAGTTGCGGTCAGTTTCAGGTCCCTTGTGACCCAAAACTTGGAAAGCAAGCTGAAATTCTGTCGAAACTGGCCAAAATTATATGAAATTATTTGAAGTTCTGTCAATACAGGCCAAAAATTGGTAATTTTCCAAAATTCCACGAAAGTAGCAAAATTTAATTGGAATACATACTTGATTTGGTTCTAAATTCATTGTTGTGCCTTAAAAAGACTCCTCCAAGGCAACATATGTTAAGTTGCATATTACATTAGGAAATTGTCATCTTACAACTTTTGAAAAGCATGCATTGGAGCAATTATTCTCCAAAAACAACATACCACTCATATAGCATATGCAGCGCCTCTTGTACTTTCGTTGCATACCATTCTCGTCAAAGACTATATCGTCCATTATGCCATACGCCAGTGATCGCCTTGTATGTTTAGCCTTTGCATGCTTGCTTGTAAAATAAAGAGATAAACAAGTCATCCTCGCTTAGCGGCTATCCGCGTGCGAGGCATTGTATCGCATCAAAGAATAATTTGAATCAGCTAAACGAAATGACTCTCGCATCCAAACACTTGTATTTGCATATGCTATTGCCCCTGAATGTTTATACGTGCTCGTGCTAGGAATTAACAATGTTTGCCTTGGACAGGGAAGGCTAAATGGTAAGTTGGTAAGTCTCGCCGTGTTTTCTCTCATGTCGCACGGCGCACTGCCACACGAGTTAGGCTATTCAATGTTTGCATGAAACTGATCCTAAGGCAACTAGAAAGACAACTTAATAGTTGGTGCACGGAACCTATATTACGTATTTGGATTTGTCGAGCGGGCGAGTAGCCTCCCCACCAGTGCATTCAATGTACTGATAACCCACCAGATCGTTTGCAGGGTGCGGGAGAACCTCGTTCGGTGCGGATGCCTCCTTCGTGCGTACTAAGGCGTGAAGATCACTCCGAAGCAGCGTTGCGTCCGGAACTGAAGCACATATACAAGACATAATGTTGGAACTTGCCTGAACATCGCCTGTACAATCATTCCACAATTGTAGCCACTTGGCACACTTTTACTGTTTCAGAGAGAGAGGCTTGAGCGAATTGTAATTTTGGCTATACGCCACCTGTAACACTTATTTATATCAATAAAGAGTTGCTTTACTTCAACTTGTGTTATTCAATGCTTCCGCTATATTGCCAACTCAGTGAACTTGTTACCAATCGCCTATGCGTTCATGACCGCTGCACTCGGACAATCTGTGCGACTCTGTGGCTTAGAACTCTTACCGCCAGCCAATGAACCACGGCCTTGCACGGGCGTGGCTCAGGCTCGTGCGGCATCACGTCCGGATGGGTCAAAGCGATCGTTCCGCAGGAGCACTGGCGCGGTGATTCTCGCCTAGCGGGAACGGCCGATTTAGCCTGCGGGAGATCGGGGCGTCACATAATGGTATCAGAGCCTGGCTTATACGTCTTTGGACTTCATTTCGATTATCTCAGTTTCGAAAGCTCGTTCGTAGGTTATGTGTACGCTCTCTCTCAATGCCTCAATGGAATGTTCCAACAATAAGTCTAAATACTTTCAAAAATACGTTTTGAATGATATGATTGCTTGTATGAAATCGTGATGCGAGTGGCCTTTGTGCCAACCTGAGTGAGAACCCTTGAGATTATCGCAAGTAGCTTGTCCGATTTCACTAACTCTAAGTTTGGTTGAATGCATATGTTTGAGGGACGCCTTGAACTTGTGCACGATCCAAGACTTAAGAAAGGGTGAAACTCGAGTGCTAAGACTTCGCTATCGCTAAGTTGGTTGGCGTGCATGTGTTTGGAGCACTACGAATACGCGTACGATCCAGACTAGCGATATGCTGATCTCGAACGCTTATGCAAGTGAATATCCAAATAAACAAGTACAACAACTTGTGTAGGTTTGCCTCAGCCTTGTATCGTTAAAATCAAAATTGATTGAAACGTACTGCTTGTCCTCATTAAGTCTCGAGGACGAGACTTTTTCTGAGTTGGGTAGGATGTAACACCCCGTTCCGCTCAAGCGGACTGCCGATTCAAACGGCAATATTGTAATGTCCCGACCCGCTTTGCTCAGGCGAGAATACTCGTTTGAGGCAAAGGATATCCAGACAGAAATTCGGCTTGTCCCTACAGGAATTCGGCTTAGGTTTTCAGAGGCTCGCTTGACGTATCGCTCTACCGAAGCGAATCATCGCTAAGGTGGGTGGCTACGGTGAACTTGTCTTTGCTTAGCCAGCACACATAAAATGTGGAATGATACATGCTAGTCGCTAGGTGAATCACCCCCTGCATGCTAATAAAAATCCAATGCACCTAGCTAAGGGAATAATTCCAACTTGTATTGCTTATGATAGAACATGGAAATGAAACATTGCTTATATATATGTTCAGACCATTTGCATGCTACCTTACGCACTGTTCATTTGTTCACACTGCACGACCTTAGAACGTGCCGCTCGGGAAGTCCCTTACGGTTTCACCCCTCGGCTAACCTTCGGACCCGAGCCAACGTGATTGCTTACGTTTATATAAATGCATGCTTGCTTGTTCATACGTTGCCTCGACTCAATGCTTGTAGCATAAGCTATGCCAACACCCTGTTATACAAAATATTGTTCAGAAAGACTATGCGAAACAAATCAGGCAATGTCTATTGTCTTGTACTATTGTTACCTCAACAGCAATGCCTCGTCTTGTACTCTTGTTGCCCCAAGCATGTAAATTGATAACTTAACCAAGACGTCGTTCGATCACGGACAACTTGTGCACAGGGTCACGGTCTCGCGGACGATGCTGGGGCACTGGCACCGATCCGGTCCGGGCGAGGCCTATTGTTTAGTCTCTTGTTCTTGGCGGAATGGCTTGCAGCGCCTCTTGTACTTTCGTTGCATACCATTCTCGTCAAAGACTATATCGTCCATTATGGCATACGCCAGTGATCGCCTTGTATGTTTAGCCTTTACATGCTTGCTTGTAAAATAAAGAGATAAACAAGTCATCCTCGCTTAGCGGCTATCCGCGTGCGAGACATTGTATCGCATCAAAGAATAATTTGAATCAGCTAAACGAAATGACTCTCGCATCCAAACACTTGTATTTGCATATGCTATTGCCCCTGAATGTTTATAACTGCTCGTGCTTGGAATTAACAATGTTTGCCTTGGACAGGGAAGGCTAAATGGTAAGTTGGTAAGTCTCGCCGTGTTTCCTCTCATGTCGCACGGTGCACTGCCACACGAGTTAGGCTATTCAATGTTTGCATGAAACTGATCCTAAGGCAACTAGAAAGATAACTTAATAGTTGGTGCACGGAACCTATATTACGTGTTTGGATTTGTCGAGCGGGCGAGTAGCCTCCCCACCAGTGCATTCAATGTACTGATAACCCACCAGATCGTTTGCAGGGTGCGGGAGAACCTCGTTCGGTACGGATGCTTTGTTCGTCTACTTAAAAAAATTCGGCAGTTTTTCGTCTATGTCGTGGTTGTGGCATAGTATGGAACCACATATCGCAGCTAATGTTCAGTGGTGTGAATCAAGCAAACAGATTTGGGCATCTCTGGAAGAATCATATTCGCAGAAGCGAAACGTTGCCCGTATCTATGAGTTATACGAGTTATTGTTTAATACAAAGCAAAATGGGAAGCCTGTGAATGAATATCTGGCTTCAAAGAAGGCTTTGTGGGAGGAACTGCTTCAATATCATCCTGTTACTACTGATTTGAAGGAAGCTCGCAGACAGAAGGAAAAGTTTCATGTTTCACTTATCCTAGCCGGCTTGGATCCTGCGTCCGAACCTTGTAAAGCTCAAATCCTTGCTGGAGAGCAGTTACCTATGGTGGCAGATATTTTCTCCCGTCTCAATCGTTCCTTTCTGGGACAGAGTTCTGTGGTGCCGAGTACTGACTCTTCTGTCCTAGTTTCTAGTGTTGTTGGTCGTGGTGGTGGATGTGGTAGTGGACGTGGCAGTAAAGATGGTGGTCGTAGTTTTGGTCGAGGAGGCCATGGTGGTAGAGACAATGGTCGTGGTGGTGGCTGCGGTGGTGGTGGTGGCCGTGGTCAACCACGGAAGTGTAACTATTGTGGAATGCTAGGTCATGTAGAAGACTACTGTTGGGATAAGTGGGACAAACCAGAATATGCACATCAAGTGCATGCTGAAAATATGTAGTCCCAGGTCACCATTTCTGCTCCCAGAGATGATACTTCGGGTTTCAATCAGACTTCAACGTCTGATACCTCATCTCCATTTCAACAGATCCTCCAGAAGTTGAATGCGCTTGCTAGTACCACCTCCCAACCTACTGCAACCATGGCACATATAGGTAATCCTGCTTTTGTGGCAACACAGTCACCATCCACCTCTTGGGTCATCGACTCAGGAGCAAGCTCTCACATGTCTGATATAACATCTATCTTTCATAATCGTAGTTCCATGAAACATAATATTATCTTGGCTGATGGGTCTACTCGTCCTGTGCTTGGGAAAGGTGTCATTCACTCTACTCAATCACTATCATTATTTGATTCATTATATGTGCCTAATTTTCCATTTAATTTGTTATCTGTGAGCCAGTTAACCAAATCTCTTCAATGTTCTGACATTTTCTCCAAATTCGTGTATTTTTCAAGACCTCAGGACGAAGAAGATGATTGGTTCGGGGCATGAAAAAGATGGACTGTACTACTTGGATCTACCTGGAAAAGCCTTCACTTCTGTTTCTACTTCTCCGTTGCAGTGGCATTATCGTTTAGGACATCCGTCTTTGGCTAAGTTGCGTCAAGTTTGTCACGCCCCAATCTCCCGCAAGCCCAATTGTCCCCGCTGAACGTGAATCACCACGTTACAGCTCTCCCGCAGGACAATCGTTCTCATCGGGACGTGATGCCGTGCAAGCCTAAAGTGCGCTTGCACAAGGCCAAAGCTTTGAACAAGGGCAAGTAAGCTAATCAATACTGAAGCAGCGGCACACATATTGCAGAAAAGTAAAGAACACAATGGCACATGATAAACAAGCTCTTTATTAAAAATCGAAAGTGTTACAAGCGGCGCATGGCCGAGGTTACATAACGCTCAAGCACTCTTCTCTCGATTACAATGATACCGTTCCATACATTATGTCCCTCTATATGAAAGCAGCTCAACTCGGTGCGGCTCAAGGCATCGACTCCAGATTTCCGGTTCCTTGGGATGAGGCACGGCTATCGCTTCCCGAACGAACGAGCACCTGAGAACAAGCAAACTGTTGGTGGGTCAGCACTTTATACAAGTACTGGTGAGATAAAACAACTGAACAGAAGCTACACCCCCTGAGACCCACACTAAGTAATCATGTGGCAAAACATTGCATTACTAGTGATCTTGCTACTTTTACCTAGGTTCGTTTCATGCAGTTCTTAGCAGAGTCATATTACATCTTTTTGAAACATAACTTTGAAACAGTTTTGCATATTCAAACTATAAGCATACGAATCGGGACAGTGCGGTATCGTGCAGTGTGCAGCATGTATTGTGCATCAAAACTAACTCATAGGGGCAAAGTTCTATAGCAGACTGATCATATCGAATTGAGGCAAACATATCAAAGGGACTATCATTCATTCAGAGTTTAAGGCAACACATCTATATGATTTCGGTCCCCGAGAAACTCAGGATTGGCAGCGGTAATCCAGCTATCCAATGACTCACATTCTGATACTATTAGCAGCTGTGACCGAGGTTCAGCTCTGCACTAATAGTCATTGTCTGACCGATGCAATGCATGAATCACTAACAGATAAGCTCTACGATGCAGACTAAATGAACAAGGCAGGCTTATGCATACACTCATATTTCTTACCCCATAGCCGAACGGTTATCCCTGCAGCAGACACACAAGTTAGTCACAATTTGCATATTCATAACTTATGTATCAATCACTTGGTGTCATCAATCAATAGGTATGCAAGAAGGTAAACCTAGCATGCGCCCTATCTATATGACGGTCCATGGGTCGCCCCATGATTAGCAGCAGTTGCCCAAGGTTCAGCTCTTCACTAGCACGCATGGGTGTCGGCAGCTGTCACACGAGGTCCAGCTCTACCAACACACCCGAGTGCAAGCAGCTGTGACATCATGGGTTCTGCACAACACTAATAGACATATCGCCCCACTAGACCCTTGCGAGCCGTACACCTCAGGGCGATCCAAAAATCTCTTCCGGACCGAGCGGTTCCCAGCGCCCCAGGAACCGTTCGAGAGATAAGACCTTGTGCACAAGTTGTCCGAGACCAATGCAATGACATAAACACATAGTGCAAGCAAAACAATGATCAAGCAAAACATATGCGGTCTTAGCGAAACACATCTTATCAAACGAAGCATATCTTTCTCGACGAAGCACACATTTCACATATCTAATAGCACACCCCACTAGACCCTTGCGAGCCGTATCCTCAGGGCGTACTATTAGTCACTGCACTCACACATTCACTTAGCAGATCGATATAGCAAACAGACAAGCGAAACATATGAAGGCAAGCACGATTGATTTCATTTCTAACATATGCAATAACTATCTCTTCTTAGCATATTCAAAGGGACATAAACGATTCATTTACTTATCTTTCTTAGCATAGCAAAGGTTCGTTCAATAGCTGTGTCGGTGTTTCTAAGCATGCAACATTTCTATCTTTTCTCTTAGCATAGCGATGGTTCTATTTCATTTCTGACAAGCATACACATTCTCTTAGTTAGGCAGCAGATTCGTTTCGATGACAAGCTATGTGAGTTCTCTTATTAGCATACTGAGTCGATTCTATCAATCTCTTATGAAAACATTCTTCTTAAACAAACAAGCATTCAAAAACTCAGATTCATTATTAAGTCGTGCAAGAATCAGAGAATGCAGTTCTGCCCACTCACATTGATCGATCGGTCGGGAACTCTCCGAGAAGACTTCCGTTCGAGCAAGCAAGGCGATATCACTTTGTACGTAGCGTCGATGCGGAGCAGGGCGCTACATACTTACCCACCAACAAAGAGTTTCGTCCTCGAAACTCAAGGAGAAACTCACGATAACACAGAGCAGCGATAGTCCTCATCCCTCACCATCCCAAATCAAAACTCAGCAAATCCAGAAATCACAAATCATATCTCAAGCAATAAATCAAATCCAGAAAACTTTTGTGCACATCTTTGAGAATATCTATAGACTTATTGTATGGAACGTTCATTGCAGCACAATCATAACTCAGAGTCGGAGGCAACGGAATGGGCAAAGAATCGAGTTGCTCTGATACCATTATGTCACGCCCCAATCTCCCGCAAGCCCAATTGTCCCCGCTGAACGTGAATCACCACGTTACAGCTCTCCCGCAGGACAATCGTTCTCATCGGGACGTGATGCCGTGCAAGCCTAAAGTGCGCTTGCACAAGGCCAAAGCTTTGAACAAGGGCAAGTAAGCTAATCAATACTGAAGCAGCGGCACACATATTGCAGAAAAGTAAAGAACACAATGGCACATGATAAACAAGCTCTTTATTAAAAATCGAAAGTGTTACAAGCGGCGCATGGCCGAGGTTACATAACGCTCAAGCACTCTTCTCTCGATTACAATGATACCGTTCCATACATTATGTCCCTCTATATGAAAGCAGCTCAACTCGGTGCGGCTCAAGGCATCGACTCCAGATTTCCGGTTCCTTGGGATGAGGCACGGCTATCGCTTCCCGAACGAACGAGCACCTGAGAACAAGCAAACTGTTGGTGGGTCAGCACTTTATACAAGTACTGGTGAGATAAAACAACTGAACAGAAGCTACACCCCCTGAGACCCACACTAAGTAATCATATGGCAAAACATTGCATTACTAGTGATCTTGCTACTTTTACCTAGGTTCGTTTCATGCAGTTCTTAGCAGAGTCATATTACATCTTTTTGAAACATAACTTTGAAACAGTTTTGCATATTCAAACTATAAGCATACGAATCGGGACAGTGCGGTATCGTGCAGTGTGCAGCATGTATTGTGCATCAAAACTAACTCATAGGGGCAAAGTTCTATAGCAGACTGATCATATCGAATTGAGGCAAACATATCAAAGGGACTATCATTCATTCAGAGTTTAAGGCAACACATCTATATGATTTCGGTCCCCGAGAAACTCAGGATTGGCAGCGGTAATCCAGCTATCCAATGACTCACATTCTGATACTATTAGCAGCTGTGACCGAGGTTCAGCTCTGCACTAATAGTCATTGTCTGACCGATGCAATGCATGAATCACTAACAGATAAGCTCTACGATGCAGACTAAATGAACAAGGCAGGCTTATGCATACACTCATATTTCTTACCCCATAGCCGAACGGTTATCCCTGCAGCAGACACACAAGTTAGTCACAATTTGCATATTCATAACTTATGTATCAATCACTTGGTGTCATCAATCAATAGGTATGCAAGAAGGTAAACCTAGCATGCGCCCTATCTATATGACGGTCCATGGGTCGCCCCATGATTAGCAGCAGTTGCCCAAGGTTCAGCTCTTCACTAGCACGCATGGGTGTCGGCAGCTGTCACACGAGGTCCAGCTCTACCAACACACCCGAGTGCAAGCAGCTGTGACATCATGGGTTCTGCACAACACTAATAGACATATCGCCCCACTAGACCCTTGCGAGCCGTACACCTCAGGGCGATCCAAAAATCTCTTCCGGACCGAGCGGTTCCCAGCGCCCCAGGAACCGTTCGAGAGATAAGACCTTGTGCACAAGTTGTCCGAGACCAATGCAATGACATAAACACATAGTGCAAGCAAAACAATGATCAAGCAAAACATATGCGGTCTTAGCGAAACACATCTTATCAAACGAAGCATATCTTTCTCGACGAAGCACACATTTCACATATCTAATAGCACACCCCACTAGACCCTTGCGAGCCGTATCCTCAGGGCGTACTATTAGTCACTGCACTCACACATTCACTTAGCAGATCGATATAGCAAACAGACAAGCGAAACATATGAAGGCAAGCACGATTGATTTCATTTCTAACATATGCAATAACTATCTCTTCTTAGCATATTCAAAGGGACATAAACGATTCATTTACTTATCTTTCTTAGCATAGCAAAGGTTCGTTCAATAGCTGTGTCGGTGTTTCTAAGCATGCAACATTTCTATCTTTTCTCTTAGCATAGCGATGGTTCTATTTCATTTCTGACAAGCATACACATTCTCTTAGTTAGGCAGCAGATTCGTTTCGATGACAAGCTATGTGAGTTCTCTTATTAGCATACTGAGTCGGTTCTATCAATCTCTTATGAAAACATTCTTCTTAAACAAACAAGCATTCAAAAACTCAAATTCATTATTAAGTCGTGCAAGAATCAGAGAATGCAGTTCTGCCCACTCACATTGATCGATCGGTCGGGAACTCTCCGAGAAGACTTCCGTTCGAGCAAGCAAGGCGATATCACTTTGTACGTAGCGTCGATGCGGAGCAGGGCGCTACAAAGTTGTTCCTAGTTTGAGTCATATTTCTAGTCTTGAATGTGAGGCTTGTCAGTTAGGCAAGCATCACCGTAGTTCCTTTCCTCGTCGTAGTGAGAGTCGTCAATTAGAGTCTTTTGATCTTGTTCATTCTGATATTTGGGGTCCGTTTAGAGTCAAAAGTCCGAAAGGATTTCAGTATTTTGTTATTTTTATTGATGATTATTCCAGAATGACTTGGTGTTATTTAATGAAAGAAAGATCTGAGTTTCCAAATGTGTTATCTGTCTTTTATAATGAAGTCTATGTTCAGTTTAATAAACGTATCAAAATTCTGCGTTCTGATAATGCTTTGGAGTATACTCAATCTTCTGTGAACAGTTTCTATGTTGATCGTGATATGATTCATCAAACCAGTTGTGTCCACATCTCTTAACAAAATGGTATAGCCGAACACAAGCATCGACACATTTTAGATGTGGCTCGAACTCTCATGTTCAATATGCATGTCCCTAAACAGTATTGGGCAGATGCCGTTCTTACTGCATGTTATCTTATTAATCGCATGCCATCATCTGTATTAAATAACAAAGTTCCATTTACCATATTACATACAGATGTCGCACCCTTTTCTTTATCTTCTTGAATGTTTGGGTGTGTCACTTTTATTCATAACTTGGAACCTAATCGAGATAAGTTGGCTCCTAGATCTCCGAAGTGTCTTTCTTGGTTATCCCCGTACTCAAAAAGGTTATCGTTGTTACAGTCCACAGTCACGCAAATATTATGTCAGTGCGGATGTTACATTCTTTGAGTCTACCCATTTCTTTCCTTCAGGAGACCGTTGTATTCCTTTTACAACAGATTTGATATCTTCCATACCACTTCAGGTCATTCCTGAATCAATTTCTGTCTCCATTCCCCATTTACAGGTTTATTAGAGATCCAAGGACAGGCCAGTGATTCTGCAAAATTCAGCCTTCAACCAATCATCTTCCGTATTTGAGGTTTCTGCTCCCATCACCACAGATCCAGATGATCTTCCTATTGCTCTCAGAAAAAGACGCCTTTGTACCACAAAAAATAAGCATCTCATTTCTAACTATGTTTCATTACACCGTGCTTCATCATATTTTCATGCATTTGTTGTTTCATTGTCTTCTACTTTTATTCCCAAAACTTACAAGCAGGCTATGTCATCTTCTGGTTGGAAAAGTGCAATGGATGAGAAGATGTATACTTTATATCAAAATCAGACTTGGGAGCTTACATCACTTCTTGTTGGAAAACAAACAGTGGGTTGTAGATGGGTGCACACTGTTAAGTATCACCTTGATAGTTCTGTTGAGCGTCTCAAGGCACGGTTGGTTGCCAAAGGGTATACTCAGACATATGGCGTGGATTATATGAAGAATTTCTCTCCAGTGGCTCAGCTGAATTCAGTTCGGATTCTTATTTCTGTGGCGGTTAATCACCAATGGCCTATATATCAGCTGGACATAAAGAATATTTTCTTGCATGGTGACTTACATGAGGAGGTTTATATGGATCAACCACCGGGATATGTTGTAGCAAGAAATAAAAGACTCGTATGTCGATTGAAGAAAGCATTATATGGACTGAAACAGTCACCTCGTACTTGGTTTGACAAGTTCAATTCAGTTCTCATTCAGTATGGCTTTCGGCGTACCACATCAGATCATTCAGTATTTTGCCATTCTTCCTCAGCAGGTACTATCATGTTGATTGTTTATGTTGATGATATCATTATATCTGGGCGTGATCATGCTGGAATTGTGGACTTGAAGGCCTACCTTAGTCGTCAGTTTCATACTAAGGATTTGGGTCTTCTTCGTTATTTTCTTGGAATCGAGGTTGCTCGATCTAAGAAAGATGTGTATCTGTCACAACGCAAGTATGTTCTAGACTTGCTTTCCGAGACTGGGATGTTGGAGTGTCGGCCAATTGAGACTCCTATGGATTATCATGACAAGCTTGATGCTGACAGGGGAGAGTTATTTGAGGATGTTGGATATTATAGACGTTTGGTTGGCAAACTTATATATCTTACTATTACTGTTACTCGACCAGACATCACATATGCAATTGGAGTAGTTAGTCAGTTTATGCATGCCCCTCGGCAACCACATTGGGAGGCTATCTCTCGCAATCTTTGATACTTGAAGGGTGCACCTGGAAAGGGTTTGTTGTACAAACCTTCCCAGTTGCTTACGGTGACTGGGTTCAGTGATGCTGATTGGGCAGGCAGTCGCAGTGATAGGAGGTCTACTTCTGGCTATTGTACGTTTGTGGGTGGCAATCTTGTCACGTGGCGTAGTAAGAAGCAGAATGTTGTGGTTCGTTCTAGTGCAGAGGCCGAGTACCGTGCGATGGCTCATACAGCTTCTGAGATGATGTGGGTGCAGTCGCTTCTTCATGAAATGGGAATCATGATTCCTATTCCGATGGAGATGTATTGTGATAATCAGTCGGCAATGTTTATCGCAAGTAATCCGGTGTTTCATGAGCGCACGAAGCATATCGAGGTGGATTGTCATTTTGTTCGTGATTTGTTGCTGAAGAAACAGATTGTCACTCCTTATGTTCGGTCAGAGGATCAATTAGGTGATATCCTCACCAAACCACTTGCTCGTGGTCCATTTTCTGATTTATGTAGCAAGCTGGGCATGTCTGATCTATATACTCCTGCTTTAGGGAGGGTGTTAGAGTTATTTTATTTTGTTATTTTTCATATGGGGGTATAATAGTAATTGTGGGTGTATTGCATATCAATATAAATAGACATGAGATGCAACCTAGGGTTTAAGGCCCTTGCAATCTCCTTTTTCATATTCTCTCTTCTCCTACTTTCCCTTCTCCTCTCCATCTCCAGACTTCAGTGAGTGCAACTACTAAGTATGTAAAATCCGATCAATCCTTAAATTTTGTAAAAAAAACCTGACTGTGGATGGTCTTCTAGAGAAGACCTACTAAACTTTCTATTTATCTATATGCTAGTGCAGCAACAATATATAGAAAGAAAATTTACCAAGTTCTAGAATTTATTTCTCTCATGTTACTAACTGAAAAGAACAACGAACTCGTTATAAAGAACCAACAAGCCTGTCCCACTGGCATGAATGTTATGTCGTTGCTTGAAGCCAACATATGGTATTCTGAACGCAAGAATCAACGTATCAGAATAGGGGCCCACAGAAAAATAGAAAATCTTATCACGCAAAAAGGAGAAGTCAGGGGGGCCAACGAGGAAACCACAGCAACAAGAATGCCTGACTGGCTCCCAGACCCGACAACTTGAAAAAGAAAATAAATCATAATTCCACTTCTGCTACCCCAAACATGTGTTATCGTTGTGGCATGACACATCACTGGTCTCGCACCTGTCGTGCCCCAGCCAACATAGAAAAAGAGTATCATTTACGAATGCAGCAGAGATGGACCAATGTGGTCAAAGTAGATAATCCGCTAGACGCTACTTTTGAAGTTGGAGACTTACACCAGCATATGGAAAAATATATAGACATAGATGGCCTTGTGCCTCATCTTTCAATAAACTTAGGATTAATAAATGATAATAAATGATGAATTGTAGTTTCATGTTGATTTAGATATTATTTTAAAAAAGTTTTGCCTATACTATTAATTGAATTTCATATTTTTTGTATACATGTGACCAAATTAATTTTACTCAGATATAGCAAGTGAAAAAGTTATATGTATTTTAGACAATGAGGCTCGCACACTATTCTCCGTGAGCAAAATATTTTTTTAGCTTCATCCCTCAGCAAGAATAGTGTGTCGCAGCTGAAGTGCAAAGTGATACACTGATGGCTAGCAAATCATCTGTCCTCAGCCGAAAGCGTGGCAGACTCCTCGGTTCGAAGGATTCCCTCTCCTAGAAGAGAACTTAGCACCCTCGAATTATGTCGCTATCTCAAACTATCCAACTCATGAGATAATTTTATATTATGGAAACGTCATGAAAGAGACAAGTGCACAAAATCTCATATTTGATAATCAAAAAATCTTTTTGCAATATGCTAGCTTAGATGAGTTGTGAAAGAAGAATAAGATAATCATCGATAATAATTTTACATATTCAGTGGCCACTTAAATTATAAAGTGTGAATTTATTGAACTAGTTCCGTTAAATAATGTCAACGTAGAACTGATTGTTTAAAATTGAAAGAAACAATCCATGTCGAGTTAGATTCCTTAGTGAATTCTAAAGTATTCGAGCATGTAGTTCAAACACCACCTAATGTAAAATATGTTGGATTCAGATGAGTCTTGATAGGAAAGCGTAATGAGATGAATTGAATAGTGTGGTATAAAGCACTCAACGCCCTGACGTTGATTATGAACAGATGTATTCTCCCGTATTTGACGTCATTACGTTGCGCTACCTTTGTCAGTTTGATAGTTTTCTGAAAAAATGAACATGCAACTAAAGAATATGGTTACAACGTATCTGTACGAAAAATTATATATATATATATATATATATATATATATATATATATATATATATATATATATATATTTTCAATCATATTGAGATGTTCACTTTACGAATTAAAAAAATTCGAACAAATATGATATAACCGCCTGAGTATTTGCAATTGTGAGTATTTGATCAATTGATATGTTAATAATGAAATATGCACTTACATATTCATCAAAAACTCACATTCTAGATTTGCAATTGTAGGAGTCTATATTGATAGCATGGATCTCATCGAAACTCCTGGAGAGCTTGAGATAATTGCTTCGCACCTGAAGTCGGAATTTGAGATAAAAGATTTGATAAAAACTCAATTCTGCTTAGGTCTGCAGCTCTAGCATTGTACCGAACGTGTTTTGGTTCACCAATTGAGTTATACTCAGAAGGTGTTATCTCATTTAAATATGAACAAAACAAAACCCTCGAGTACACACCTGATCGACAGTACACACCTGATCGACGGTTCTCTAGATGTTAAACGAGGCACATTACGTCCTAAGAAAGACGAAGAGAGATATTGGAATATGAAGTTCCATATCTAAGTCTAATAGGTTCATTTGTACTTAGCTCAATGTACTAGATAGGACATCATTCGTTGTGAATATCTTGGCTAGATTTAATATTGCGCCAACAACCTGCAACTGAAATGGCATAAAAGACATCTTCCATTACCTTAAGGATATTATAGACATAGGCTTATTCTATCCTTATGCATCTCGAAATTGATCAAACCCTTTTTATCCTCGAAATGTTACCTGTCTTGTTAGCCATACCGATGGCGGTAATTTATCCTGACCAGCACAAGACGAGATCCCAAAGTGGCTATATCTATACCATTTGGAATACAACGATATCTTGAAAGTCTACAAAGCATACGATAGTTGTCATTTCTCCAAACCATGTCGAGCTCATCACCCTTTTATTATATCACTTGGAAGTGCATATGGTTGCAAGCCGTCGTTGAGCATATTCGGACTACAAGCGAATTTTCTTCTATCAATGATGTTCCGACGATAATATATGAAGACAACGCTGCATGCATTGACCAGATGAAGGGTTACATCAAGGAAAACAATGCCAAGCACATTGCACCGAAGTTTTTTCTTCTCGCCTCAGCAACAACAGCAAAAAATTTGAAGTCAAGTAGATCTGATCCCAAACAACTTAGCCGACATGTTCACTAAGTCTCTACTGAAGTCCACCTTTCAGAAGATCGTTCATGGCATCTGATTTGAAGGTTCTTTGCATTGTAGCTCGTAGTTTGGCATAACGTCGAAATCATAAGGAATATCTAGAAGTATACTAATTTGACCTTAATGTGCCAAAAATCCAGTCAAAATGACCTATTGGGTTTAGTCTACCTATAAATATTTCCAAGTTCTAAAGACGATAACATTCACTCAAGTTTTCCTTCAATTACAGTTTTTCCTACTGGGTTCTCCAGACCAAGGGTTTGGTAAACTCATGTAAATTTGTTATCTGAGACTGAGAATGATCAGCCTTGAAGATTGATGTTGATCATCCATAAACTATTGTTGATCATTCATAAAAATTGATACAGACTGGTTGTTGAGTTATGCACACTCAAGGGAGAATGTTGCACTTAGTTTGGTTGATTGTGCTCAACTAACAAATAGAGATATCTCTCTCTTTGTAATATTTGATAAAATTTTAATTTGTTTAAAAGTCTCTCTAAACTGTTGACTCCAATACTCTCTAGTAGTCTAGTACTCCTGTCCAACATCAGTTAACATCACCAAACAGCTGATTCTGATTCGAGTGCGGAATTTGAGACCAATACAAATATTGAGTTTCCAGGACCTTGCTCTTTAGACACCTTGGTGTATACAACCAATTTTAAAAACACATGTTCTAAAACCTAATCCAGTATATTACATCAGCAATAGTTATAAAACTCTACTAACTAGCTGTCAAAAATAGTCATGCAATAATAATCCCAAAATAGTCATGCAAATCCTCTGCACACAATCAATCCAATGTCTATGTCAAGGTTCCTGATACCGGATATTGGTCCCATATCGGTTGGGTATTTGTCGTACCGGATATCGGATACCGGGTGATATACTAGACATATAAAGAGAGATTATGCCATAGTAGTATAAGATAATAATTCTCTTCATATATGATTTTACAATAAGAACTAAAGCATAAATATAAAACCAACAAGTATCATTAAATAATTCTAATAATTAAACAACTAAAAAGTAAAAAACTTATCTTTCAAACTTATAATTAGACAAGTTATTCTCCATAAAGCTTACCGAGCATGATAAATAAAAGCGTCTCAAAACGAATTTAAAACTAAGCTAGTAAGATACTATTAAAAGACACCATTCATCGTCCTCAAAGTTAAAACTTTATTATAATCTCTAAGGAACTTCAAAATATGTACTTGAAAATGTATCATAGAAATCAACTTTTTCTTGAAATAAACCTTTTCTCATCTTTTTACAAGGAAGCAAAATTGAGAAAGCAGAGTTCTCTTCTTGTACAACAAATCAAATTTTCAAATAAATTACAAGGAAAAAGAATTATAAAAACAAAGTAAACAAAAAATTACCAGTATGGCCAAATCGATACCGGAATACCAAGCCACTTTACACCAAATCTCGATATTACGCTCATATCGGCCGATATTTCCATGGACCAGTTTTTTTAATCAGATACCGGGTGGTATACCGCCCATGTTGGACGATATCCTTAACACAGGTCTATGTGTGCTGTTTCCTCACTGAAGCATAAGTATTGATATAATATCTCATCACAAAGGTGAAATATCCCTATTCATCGTATTTTAACTGCTGGTTATAATTGCATCAGCCAATAGATGCCTCAACAACATCCTAGACATAGATAAGCAAACCTTTTATTTACATCTCAGTGAGAAGCTATTAACAATGGCATCAATCCGGAACAAGGTTCTATGTAATATAAAATAGTCACTTGAAGAAGAAGAAAATTCATGTAAAGAGGAGATGGCCTTAACAAAGCAGAAGCATAAAGGAATAAAGTATTTGTACAGCCGATCACAAAAAATTGGAATAAATACTAGTGTCTTTTCTTTTTTGGCCAATTGAAACTACACTAGTTTCTTGATGCTAAAGCTAGATAGCAACAACACAACTGTGTCAATAAGGTGCCAAGGAGACCTATGAGACATCAAAATTAAGAAAATGTCTAACATCAAAAACTGTTTTACTTGTGCCAGAAGATACGGAAACAAACTTCAAACAGCAAAAATTCCCAGATTAAAAAAGAAAAGGCGTCCACATCTCTACAAAAGGGCATATTCTAACCATCCTCATCCAAAACAAAGAAAACAAGTATTGATGGGGGGGAAATATCCAATGGTGAGTGCTAACCACTACAGGAAAATGTCACAAAGGAACCAGGTATGAATTGGAAAATATCAAATGTTACAACCACTATGTTAAATGTAGAATGAAGGAAAGAAACATTAAGAAGGAAAACTTCATAAGCGTCATAAATGTAGTCAAACAAAAGAAACTATAGAGAAAAAGAATGTTGCAATAACTCAAAATTGGAAAGACAAACATCTCACAGGAAACGAAAATCCAAGCTTGGTAATATTGATTGTTTCCTTCTACAAGTTAGCAGAGATGAAAGAGATGCTTTTTTTTTCTTACTAGAAGCATATGAGGAAAAACCTCTCCAACTAAGAAGCAATCAACTCCCTATTTCAAACCTGTCTGAAGTTTTGGTATCAAGTACTTATGTTTACGTTAAACACGCACACAAATATAGTAAATCCCAGTGCTAACAACAGGATTTGGAAACAAATATAATAAATTGGAAAGTAAATATTAGATGATTCTACACCAATGAGTCTTTATAACGTACTATTTGACACCATATACTATGTGGCTCCTTGATGAATAAGGAAAAGAACTTCAAATCATTTAGTTTGTAGATATTTCAAATCATATAGACATAAACAGACGGTTTGGACTTATACATTTGATGTGCAAGAATTGAAGTTGCAGAGAAATCTGAGCTTAAATCTCATTTCGACAGTATGATAGCATGTACAGTTTAGAACATCGTGATTCATGAATCATCCTGAATATGTAAATGCACAAATGCATAAATATATCAGGATAAGTTGTCCACAACTTACAGTTGTACTTGGATTCATGTCCAACAACTTGATCTTGCTCATCCACCAAAATACACCTGAATGGCGTTGTACATCGAACATTAAAATTCCACAACATGACAACAATAAAATAAATACATGTCCAGGATATTATGGTTTAACAAATAACCAAGTAAATCAAGAACCAAAGTAATTGGTTGTCTAGACATCCACCACTATCGTATAAATACTCTAAAGAGAAGAAGTGAAGAAATTACAGTAACTAGCACAAGAACGGCCAAGATGAGAAACCAACATGATGACTTCTAGACAAACAACTATTTACACTGATTCCTTCTAGTTAGGTCAACCACCAAAATTCATTGCAAAAGATAGATAAGGCAAGAAGTCTTGACTCTCGTGTCCACAATGATAACTCTATTAGAAATCATGTTTCTCTATTTCTTACTCTTGCTTTTCACTATTCTTTTCTTTTTCCTGTAAATTAAGTAATTAACCCTTCGCATATTTATTTCAAGGCCAAGTTGCATTTAAATACCTTTACCTTGAATATTTTTTTGCTGGTTGCTAATTGCTACACCTCCAGGAGCGACCGTGGCCCGGGGCCCCAAGACTAAAGGGGCACCAATATGGTTATATCTAAAATAGAAATAGTATGTACTATAGGCCACTCTTAACACAAAACAGTTGTAATGTAGTGGTTATCATGTGAAACGTGCACATTAGAGGTCCTTAGTTCAATTATTGGTGGCTACAATTTTTTTTATATTTTAGTTCCCTTTTTTTTACATTATGTATTGGGACCTCATTTTGGAAGTTCGCCTCGGGACCCACGAGCTCAGGGCCGGCCCTGTACAAGTCGTACTATTTTCATTACCAAATTGCCATCACGAACATTTGATTTGAGCATTTAAACCTAACTACAGCTCGCTGACCAACCTTAATGCACATTCAGGAAAGCAAAGTTGTAATAAAACTTTCTACACACACAATCTTGGTAGTCTAGAACACAGTGTCCAAGTGGGAGCATCCTCCAGATTAGTTGCAGCCACGGCTGATTGTGGATCAATGTGTGTGTGTGTGTGTGTGTGTGTGTGTGTGTGTGTGTGTGTGTGGGGTGTGGGGGGGGGGGGGGGGGGGGGGGGGGGGGGGAGGGGAGGGGGGGGGTGTTATGAGGGATTAGGGATCTCACTCGTCTTCGAACATGAGTCGCCTCTGGACGGCGTCCATGGTGGATTCAACGGCATCATCGACGATGGTGGTTCCCATGGCAGAAGGAGGAGGGGAGGAGAAGGATCTGCTTCTGAAGGAGGTGTACAGCTTTGGGAAGATAAGAAGAGGAGAGGAGGTGGTGATAAATGAAGGGCGATCTCGAGCTGCTATATATAGACGTGAATGTGATTGCAGTCTCACCCCTCGTCCGACAGTGGATTGAACCAGAGTAATGGAAACCAACATATAAATTATGTTCTGGGGGTGTGGGGGTGGGAGGAGGGTTGGCGCTCGTTTCGGCTGGCAAGACCAGCTTGATAAATAGACAAGATTACGGATGCATGCCCCCAATACCAAATCTTTAATCCAATCTTATTGCCATCAAGTGGGTAGTTTCATATTCATCACTCACGTTTTGTTCAAGTTTTTGAGGATTAAATATATATTTTAGATTTTTTATCCTTGTATGTGTAGAATTAAAAATTAGGAAAAGATAAAAATTGTTTCGTGTGGAAAAGTAATTCCCAAAGTCTTCCTTTGAAATATTTTTGTTTTTCCAAAAATGTTGTTTGAATATTTTGTTTAAACAATAACACGCTCACTTTACTTTCAAAATTTTAACTTCTATCACAAACATATAAATTTAGGTAATAGAAACATGAAATGACATTTATGAAAAACTAAATAAATTAAGATTCATTTTTTTATATTCCCAACCTAATATAGCCAAACATGAGTATGAAAATGTTGAATTTTTTTTCCATGGAAATGGAATGAAAAATAAATTCTTAGAAATACAAAACCTTCATCAAAATACCACCTAGTTTTATATTAATTTTTTCATCTTGTTAAAATGACTGCTTTTATTTTTATTTGTTTACTTAAGAATAGCTTTTGAAAGCAGATAGAACATCACTTTCAAAAGTTATTTTGTTGCTATATTTTCAAAAGTAGCATCAATTCCAAACAAGACCTATTGAATGGGTGCATCTAATAATATTCCTAATAAGATTGGCTACAGGTTGCCGCCATTCATGAGGTACAATCGAACTCAACGAAGTATGTCGAGTTAACTTACTTTGCGAAGCACAATTATGATATGATATTTTTCAACAATGCTGCTCTATTGTCAATAAATAGTAAAAAGTTAAAAGAATTATCAAATAGCATAATAAATTAGAAAATAAATTTATTTTGCATTCTTTACAAAAATTGATAATGATTAGGTTCAGCGAGTGTTACCACATTCTTTTTTGCATTCTTACTAAAATTGGGAATATATTTGTACAATACAAAGTGAAAAGCTAATTGGTTTACAGTTTTAGTTCAATCGAAAACAATGAAGGATTTCAAATTTAAATATTAAATCGCAAGGCGCAAATATATGGATATGGAATCGTGATTTTCGTGATCTCGATTCCATTAATCTTAGTGATTCATTGAATTCGAATTCAAGACACCAACGTGAATTGTTCATTGAATTTCATATACATATGAATAAGGATACAACATATGGGATTCAGCTCAGATTCCGATAAGATTTTCGGGTTCATTTGACCAAAAAAAATTCTTTCTAATTGAATCTTATAAAGTTTTAGATTTTAGATAAGAAGTTTAAAGTGTTATCTACTTCAATATATTTTTTTGTTTTGTACTTCTTCGACATAATTTAGATGATTTTTACATGAAATAGGTACTAATAATTGTTGAGTATTGATTTATCTAAATTGAAGAGAAAATAAAAGTTCTCAATCATATTATGTGTTAAATTTGATATATGTTATATGTAAATTGGTTTCGGATTTCTTATCAGGTTAGGTTCGTTTGTATCTATATCTAAGCGATAACTATTAAAAACAAAAAATTAGGTTTACCATTTTTGAATCCAAATCCTATAATTTTAACATAATCATTTGGTGTCAGTTACCATTGACAACACTATCCACAAACAACTGATAAAAGATTTTAATCCTACCTTTAGCATTTGGCTACCATAAATATTGCAAGGATTCACTTCACACTTACATTTTGTTTTAAAATAGAGGACTTTTTTCAGAGTAACATTTCTTAATAACTATAGATGATTGTTGTTAAGGTATCTATATTGACTCACCCAAGGACGAAACCAAAAATTCAAATTTGGGTGGATTAGAGTGGACTGGGGTGGACTGGAGTGGACTAGGATGGACTAGATACGAATTTGTGTGTGTATTGACTTACATAAAAAAACATATAAAAAAAAGCAAAAAAATTAAATAAATTAGGGGTGGGCTGGAGCCCACCCTAGTCCTCTACCTAGGTATGCCCTTGGACTCACCACTAGAGTGAGGTTGGGTTTGGTTTTTAAAAAAAACAACCGTAAAAACTGTCATGCCCCAGTCCCAAAATATCGAGGGACTGGACACGTGGCAATGGCCAGCAGCACGCACCGATGGACAATCCAGTTTAATGGATCCATCAGGGCATGCTTAAGCTGTAGTCTAGCAGTAGTATGTTACAAGTCTCAGGTATTTCTAATCTCATCCACAGAATAAACTCAGATTAATTGCCAGGAATAATGCAATAGAAATAAATATGCAATATCAAATAAGGTTATCTCGGGAAACAATCCGAGAATTAGTCTGTTACATTCAGAGAAAAATAGACAGGAAATAATGCTGAAAATGGAAATACTGTGTAGATGAAGCCGGTGCTCAGGAGAAATCTTCGGCCAATATCTCGTTCTCTGTTCCGGGTTCTGCTCCAAGGAGTGCTCCTGTACCGTACACCTCGGGGTAGTTCTCCTCAGCTATACCTGGGGACATAGTCCATTCCAGGTCCTCAGGGGACATAACAAGGTACAGAAAATACAAGCCAAAATATATGCAGTGCAGCAATAATGAAACAGCAGGATAAATATGTAAACCAGCTAGTGATATGCAAGTGAGAGTTTTAGTCATACTCGGACTGAGACTACTACAGGATCAGTGTCGAAGAAACCATAGCAGTATTTTCTCGAAGGGCCAGAACTGGTGCCATAGCTCTGTGTCAGAGACTAAGACACATCCAGATAACATTATTTACATTATATTCAGCCTTGATATGATAATACTCTCCCCACCCCATGTAATCTCACGTCACAGTTCCAGAAAATATTAGGTACAAGTCACGCAAGTTTGAACTAATGCAATGAGTCAAGATAGGATCTAAGCATGTAAACTGTAAATGACATGAAAATGTATCCTATATGGAATCACCAGGTATATCTCAAGCAATTCCGTCACATGAATAGTGTCAGGTGTCCTGGGTTGAGCAGTTAAACAAGTTTACTTAGGCATCTACAATAAATCAAGTAAAATACTATAACTAGAAATATCTGAGAATTAGCAAGCTTTACTTGCCCACTGATGCTAGATTAAACCAAAAAAATATATAGCAAGCTGCAGGGTTTGGCAAGCTTTACTTGCCCACTGATGTATAACTAAGTCCAGGAAATAGGTAGCAAAGCTGCAAGTTTCGGCAAGGTACACTTGCCTGTGGTTCCGGCTATGTTTGCAGTTCTGACTTCGACGGAAATTACAGGCGGTACTCCGGTTGCTGAAACAAATATCACCATCAGATCCAGAAAATATCAATAAGCTAGAAACGCCTGTCCTTGGGTCCAATTTGGAGACAAGGGCAAAACGGCAGTTTCGGGCCAAAACGGGGTCCACTGGTGGGCCCGCTTTGCACCGAAAAACGTGTCCAGGTCAACGGTCTCCAAATTCACCAAACTTAGTGTCAACAGATCAGGAACGATGATACGAACCCAACGGAACTTCCAGAATTGGATTCCGATGAGCCGATCACAAAATCGCCCGTCGAGCGGGGCCTATGGGGCCCACGACACGCGATTTCGTCAACGTTCTCAGAATCAAACCAAACTTGACCCACAGGACCAGCGTATTGCTACGAGTCCGGTGGCGTAAGTTTCGTCTCGATCCGACGTGTGTACACAAAGTTAGGGCACGTTCCAGAAAGTACAGATACGGGGCGATGTCCGCGGATACGCGTTGATCCCGGTGTGCACGCACACCCGAATCGACTTCTGCAAAATCCCACACATCCGTATCGACGACGCACACGTATCTGTGAAGACCGCGCGCGACCAAGTCGTCCCGTTTGGCGGGGCGTACTCGGTTCCGGGGTGAAACAGGGTCTGATTTTTCCTGTTTTTGGATCGCGGTGTGCGATCACCACAGGAAGCGATGCCCCGAACGGTTTATCCGGGCACCGAGAGGGTCATACAGGCTTCGCAACGCAATTTACGAAATCGAAAATTGAGCTACGAGCAAGAAGTTATGAGTACCTGAACAGGGTCCTCGAAAATCGGGTTCACCGTGTCCGACACGTGTCCGACACGTGTCCGACACGTGTCGGATACAATGAATTAGGGTTAGGGTTAGGGTTCTGGACTCTCAAGCGGTGGCTGGTGGCTCCGGCGGCTTGGGCTGAGGCGGAGGGGCCGGGGCTAGGGCGACGAGGCACGCGACGGCGAGGCGGAGGCGGTCGAGGGCAGCCGGAGGCGTGGGCGACTGCCGCGGCTGCTGCTGTTCCTCGCTGCTGCTGCGGCGGCGTACGGCGGAGGGGGCGTGGTGGCTAGGGTGGCTGGGGATGGTGCTGCGGGGGGGAGGAGATGGCGGCGACGAGTGGTGGTTATGGCGGTGGTGGAGCGAGGCCGAGAGGGGGAACGGGGGGTTTTTATAGGCGGTGGCGGCGGTTGGGGAGGCCGAGAGGGGCGGAGGGGTGGCCGGGCCGGGCGGGGCATGGGGTAGATGTGGAGGCGTGGGCGGCCGGAGCGGGCGGTGGACGCGGCGGAGGCGACGGAAAACGCGGGCTGGGGGCTGGGTCGGGGAGAGGGTGGCCGGGTACGGGCGGCGGGTCGGGTTCGGGCAGACCCGACCCGACCCGATAGGCGGGTGGGCTGGGTTGAGCCCAATGGGCCGGGGCTATTGGGTTGGGATGGGCGCTGGGTAATGGGTTTATTATAAAAATAATAATAATATTAATATTAATAATAATAATATCAGTAAATAAATAAATAAATAGTTTTAGGTGTTTAAAAATAGGTCCGGGGCCCGATAAATTATAGAAAAATTGTCCTAAGTCCAGTTTTTTATTTTACATCCAAAAATATTATTTTTATAATATTTTAATATTGTTTATTATTATTTAAAAATTATTGAATAATTAAAATCCTGTTTTTAAATTACAGAAAATTCCCAGAAAATTCCAGAAAATTGTAAAAAAATCCAGTTTTTAAAATTTTGAAAAATCAGGGGGTTTACAATCTACCCCCCTTAAGAGGATTGCGTCCTCGCAATCAAAGAGTAACCGGTCAACAGAGATGACGCGGTCGCCAGCATCGTTTAAAAACCATCACAAGATACTTAGGGAAGTACCATTTCCCTAAAAATTGAAAGTTATACACTTTCCAGGAAAGTCTAGTTAAAGAAAAAGATCTACAACTTTTATGGAAACCAGGTTGTTATTAACAAGTTGCAAATTACTAGGTTGGGGCTGAGGTCACGAACCAAGAGGCACGAGCTACACAAGACTAGGAACGGAAAACTACGAATCACTTACTCGCATCAGCGTCCTGCACAGTCAGCGCATAAGCTTGTCCTCGTCCTTGAGGTAGATTCCTCTCCTGCTGCTGAGCTTGCTGGTAGGGTGCTGCTCGAGGCGCTGGTGGAGTTTGCTGGTTTGCCCTTGGTGTTCCTTCTCTACGCTCAGGACAGTCTCTCACTGTATGCTGTTTGGATCCGCAACCTAAGCATAGTCCTAACCTGCGTCGGCATTCCCTGGCGATATGGCCTGCTTTGCCACAGTAGTGACAAGTAAGGAGGACTACCGTTTGTGGTGTAGATGCTTTCTGCTGCTGGTGTGGTCTCTTTGCAGATTCTTCTTGTGGTGTTCTGGATGTTGCTGATGGGGAAGACCTCTTCAGACTGGTCTCTCTCTTGGTGGCGCGCTCTATGCGTCGAGCCGCAGCAAGAACGTCCGAGTATGATGTTGGTGCGATGGACCCAATTAGTTTCTGCAGCTCAATGTTCAGTCCGTCGAAGAAATTCTCGGCCTTCTCTTCCTCTGTCGGGATCAGGGTGGGGGCGAAGCGGCTCAGACGAATAAATTCTACGTTGTACTCTTCCACCGTCATAGAGTCCTGAGTGAGGCGATTAAACTTGTCCCGCAGTTCTAATCGAGCGACGGCTGGAATGTACATCTCCTGGAAGAGTCTGGAGAACTCCTCCCAAGTGACTCGGTCTGGTCCGAGCCGTGTCTCCTCGGATAGCCACCAGTGATGGGCATTGTCCGTCAATTGCATTCGGACGGCAGTCATCCAGCGTTCCCGTGGAAGCTCGACTGCTTCAAGTTGATGCCGTATGTTGGTGAGCCACTCATGAACTTCTGTGGGCTCCTCTTTTCCAAAAAAGTGCGGGGCTTCAGTTGGCGGAAGTCAGTGATTGAGCCTGTCGATGGCCGTCGAGCTGGTAGGTTGGCCTGCTCCAGTGCAGTTACGATGCTGTCCCTTAAGAAATTAGCTTCACGACGCTGAGCCTCGTGTTGGACTTGTTGCTGAGCTTGCATCATCGCGTAGATCATTTGGAATATCTGCTGCCCGTCAATCGGCTGTCCTGGTGGGAACACGGGCATTGGTGGGACGAACTACGGCGGAGGTGGGATGTCGTTCCGCCGGAATCTGGAGGTAGGTTGACCTGCCTGCTGGCTCTGTTGAGTTGATGGAACTCCTCCGTCTGGTGTCACTTCGTCGTCGTAGGTGACACCTGTAGCTTGTGGTGTTCCGGCGGGAGTCTCGTTGCATTCTTGTGGGTCCATTTCCCTGTATCAAAAATAACCAATAAGAGGCGCACAGGAATCAAGGCAAGATGCAAGTTCAAATTAGTTCGAATACGATACAAATATCAAAAACGATTCAAGCAAGTGGATGATATCCTAAAAACTTATCCTATCTTATTGCAGGCCTGTTCGGTCCCTAAGTTGAAACCGAACAATTTAGTCGTAGACCTGCATGGGCCACCACAAAAACCATGTCACGCCCCAGTCCCAAAATATCGAGGGACTGGACACGTGGCAATGGCCAGCAGCACGCACCGATGGACAATCCAGTTTAATGGATCCATCAGGGCATGCTTAAGCTGTAGTCTAGCAGTAGTATGTTACAAGTCTCAGGTATTTCTAATCTCATCCACAGAATAAACTCAGATTAATTGCCAGGAATAATGCAATAGAAATAAATATGCAATATCAAATAAGGTTATCTCGGGAAACAATCCAAGAATTAGTCTGTTACATTCAGAGGAAAATAGACAGAAAATAATGCTGAAAATGGAAATACTATGTAGATAAAGCCGGTGCTCAGGAGAAATCTTCGGCCAATATCTCGTTCTCTGTTCCGGGTTCTGCTCCAAGGAGTGCTCCTGTACCGTACACCTCGGGGTAGTTCTCCTCAGCTATACCTGGGGACATAGTCCATTCCAGGTCCTCAGAGGACATAACAAGGTACAGAAAATACAAGCCAAAATATATACAGTGCAACAATAATGAAACAGCAGGATAAATATGTAAACCAGCTAGTAATATGCAAGTGAGAGTTTTAGTCATACTCGGGCTGAGACTACTACAGGATCAGTGTCGAAGAAACCATAGCAGTATTTTCTCGAAGGGCCAGAACTGGTGCCATAGCTCTGTGTCAGAGACTAAGACACATCCAGATAACATTATTTACATTATATTCAGCCTTGATATGATAATACTCTCCCCACCCCATGTAATCTCACGTCACAGTTCCAGAAAATATCAGGTACAAGTCACGCAAGTTTGAACTAATGCAATGAGTCAGGATAGGATCTAAGCATGTAAACTGTAAATGACATAAAAATGTATCCTATATGGAATCACCAGGTATATCTTAGGCAATTCCGTCACATGAATAGTGTCAGGTGTCCTGGGTTGAGCAGTTAAACAGTTTACTTAGGCATCTACAATAAATCAAGTAAAATACTATAACCAGAAATATCTGAGAATTAGCAAGCTTTACTTGCCCACTGATGCTAGATTAAACCAAGAAAATATATAGCAAGCTGCAGGGTTTGGCAAGCTTTACTTGCCCACTGATGTATAACTAAGTCCAGGAAATAGGTAGCAAAGCTGCAAGTTTCGGCAAGGTACACTTGCCTGTGGTTCCGACTATGTTTGCAGTTCTGACTTCGGCGGAAATTGCAGGCGGTACTCCGGTTGCTAAAACAAACATCACCATCAGATCCAGAAAATATCAATAAGCTAGAAACGCCTGTCCTTGGGTCCAATTTGGAGACAATGGCAAAACGACAGTTTCGGGCCAAAACGGGGTCCACTGGTGGGCCCGCTTTGCACCGAAAAATACGTCCAGGTCAACAGTTTCCAAATTCACCAAACTTAGTGTCAACAGGTCAGGAACGATGATACAAACCCAACGGAACTTCCAGAATTGGATTCCGATGAGCCGATCACAAAATCGCCCATCGAGCGGGGCTTGTGGGGCCCACGACACGCGATTTCGTCAACGTTCTCAGAATCGAACCAAACTTGACCCACAGGACCAGCGTATTGCTACGAGTCCGATGGCGCAAGTTTCGTCTCGATCCGACATGTGTACACAAAGTTAGGGCGCGTTCCAGAAAGTACGAATACGGGGCGATGTCCGCGGATACGCGTTGATCCCGGTGTGCACGCACACCCGAATCGACTTCTGCGAAATCCCACACGTCCGTATCGACGACGCGCACGTATCTGTGAAGACCGCGCACGACCAAGTCGTCCCGTTTGGCTGGGCGTACTCAGTTCCGGGGTGAAACAGGGTCTGGTTTTTCCTGTTTTTGGATCGCGGTGTGCGATCACCACAGGATGCGATGCCCCGAACGGTTTATCCGGGCACCGAGAGGGTCATACAGGCTTCGTAACGCAATTTGCGGAATCGAAAACCGAGCTACGAGCAAGAAGTTATGAGTACCTGAACAGGGTCCTCGGAAACCGGGTTCACCGTGTCTGACACGTGTCCGACACGTGTCGGATACAATGAATTAGGGTTAGGGTTCTGGACTCTCAGGCGGTGGCTGGTGGCTCCGGCAGCTTGGGCTGAGGCGGAGGGGCCGGGGCTAGGGCGGCGAGGCACGCGGCGGCGAGACGGAGGCGGTCGAGGGCGGCCGGAGGCGTGGGCGACTGCCGCGGCTGCTGCTGTTCCTCGCTGCTGCTGCGGTGGCGTACGGCGGAGGGGGCGTGGTGGCTAGGGTGGCTGGGGACGGTGCTGCGGGGGGGGGGGGAGGAGATGGCGGCGGCGAGTGGTGGTTATGGCGGTGGTGGAGCGAGGCCGAGAGGGGGAACGGGGGGGTTTTTATAGGCGGTGGCGGCGGTTGGGGAGGCCGAGAGGGGCGGAGGGGTGGCCGGGTCGGGCGGGGCGTGAGGTGGACGTGGAGGCGTGGGCGGCCGGAGTGGGCGGAGGACGCGGCGGAGGCGGCGGGAAACGCGGGCTGGGGGCTGGGTCGGGGAGAGGGTGGCCGGGTACGGGCGGCGGGTCGGGTTCGGGCAGACCCGACCCGACCCGATAGGCGGGTGGGCTGGGTTGAGCCCAATGGGCCGGGGCTATTGGGTTGGGCTGGGCGCTGGGTAATGGGTTTATTATAAAAATAATAATAATATTAATATTAATAATAATAATATCAGTAAATAAATAAATAAATAATTAAATAAATAGTTTTAGCTGTTTAAAAACAGGTCCGTAAATTCCAGAAAAATTGTCCTAAGTCCAGTTTTTTATTTTACATCAAAAAAATATTATTTTCATAATATTTTAATATTGTTTATTATCATTTAAAAATTATTGAATAATTAAAACCCTGTTTTTAAATTACAGAAAATTCCCAGAAAATTCCATAAAATTGTGAAAAATCCAGTTTTTAAAATTTTGAAAAATCAGGGGGTTTACAAAAACCATTTGGTAATAGGAATTTATTTTACTTATTTTTTTTATAAGCTAATTTATTTTACCACAATTTTGAAAGCAATAGGAGGCTCATGGAAGCTACTGCTCAAGTCAGATTTGAAGAAGAACAAATTTTATTATCATTAGCCAAAAATACACATGAAGTTTTTTTTGTACTACTTAAATCATTATCAACGAGTGGAGCATTTTATACTAGGGTTGTTTGTTTATCGACTTGTAAATGATTGATTTGTGTTGACCATCAAAAATCTGTTAATAAATATTTTAGGATTAATTAGACTTAGGAGTCCAATTTTTTTTTTTTTGTTATTCTTGAGAGTTTTTGTAAATAAATTGAAAAAAACTCTCAAGAATAACAAAAAAAAAAAAAAATTGGACTCCTAAGTCTAATTAATCCTAAAATATTTATTAACAGATTTTTGATGGTTAAGTCCGATTTGAATAAGAACAAACTTTTATTATCAATAGGAGGCTCATGGAAGCTACTGCAGGCTCAAGTCCGATTTCAAGAAAAACAAAATTTTATTATCATTAGCCAAAAATACATAGAAAGTTTTTTTTTTACTACTTAAATCAATATCAACTGGTGGAACATTTTATACTAGGGTTGTTTGTTTACCGACTTGTAAACGGTTGATTGATCATCCAAAATTTGTTAATAAATAAATTGAATAAGAATTCAATATGGACAAAAAGATTTTTGAAATCCTAAATCTAATTAATTCTAAAATATTTATTAATAGATTTTAGATGGTCAATATCGATTAACCGTGAACTCATAATTCAAACCATACACTTAACATCTTGAGACCCAAAAGCTAATTTCTAAATATTTATGGAATCTAAAGTCTAAAATTAACACACAAAATGAGGCCTAAAACCATAAAACAACTCAAATTTTTTTAATACATGTCACCTTCTCCGATTCTACTAGCCAAACATGTCCTCGGATGTCTCAGTTTGAAACTTTTCATATTCACCAAGAAGGGAGGCTACTTTAGTAAGTAGCTTTTAGTTTTGAAAAGCAACAGAAACGTCAAACCAAGCTTCTTCTACCACTGTTCTACCATGAGAAGGATTTATGGCTGGCAATGGGTAGGAGATTTAAGTAAAAGTATTTTTCTAACTCTTTGCTCGAAATGGCTGACACATAGCCCACCTGTTCTACCACAGTCTCCCAAGGCGTGGCTCACGTGTCCTCCGTTTTGTGTTTTCGTGGTCCACGTGCCCTCCTCTTTTGTTTTCTTTTGGCTACAACCTCCTGTTGTGTTTCACGGTAGCATTTCTTTAATTCTTTAATGTATTTTTTCCATACAAATAATAATTCATTATTTATGTAATGATCATCTTTTATGTCTCACTCACTGTCACTAATTGTTGTATATCTATAATACTAAATAATATAAAATTTTAAGACTACAACCTAAAAAGTTTTTTTTTCCTTCAAAAATATCTTTACCTATGATTACTAATTAAAAATGTTCATTAAATTTAATAACAATAGCTAGAAAATTATGTATTAAAAAAATACAAATATATAATTTGTTCTTATGGTAAATTTTGCTCTTTCCAAGTACATAAAAATTAATTAAAAGATAGTTAAAATATGTACAACGTACAGTGCATATATATTAGTTTTTATCTATACTATTATATAATAGAAAAAGTTGGCTCAACCGAATTTCTTTTTCTTCCAAATGAATCCTTATCTAACTTTACAAATTAAAATTGATCATTAAATTTAATGAGGGCACCTAGATAATGTTAGTCCCGAGGCTTAATCAAAGATGATAGAACCAGATGTTGAAGTCGAGATCAGAAGTTCACACAAGAGTTCCCTTCCTGATATCTCTCGATCCAATAAGAACATTATATATAGGATCTGATTATAACTTGAAACAAGATAACAAAAGAATCGGAGAAAAATATCTTCTCGTTCTTCCTTGCAATCGCAGTTGTAAACGGACAGAACAAAGTTTACAACTTGCAAAAGAGAAGAGGAAGAAGAAGAATAAACTCTGCTTGCTGGGGTGACGAAGATTACCGTTGCTTAAAGCAAGATTCGTCCCACACGATCTGCTCCCAGAAACCAGCAAGTTCACGAAGAACTTCTGGAACGCTCGTTGTCACCTTCTTGCTTGGACTCTCACGAACTTCCTGGACTGCAATGGCGGCTGTTGCAACTCTCTTCGTCTCCTCTATTTCGAAGTAAGTCCTAAAAGAGGCACAAAGAGAGTATTTATAGAGAGTGGGTGAAAACCCTAGCCGTCCAACAGTTATGGAAAGATAGGAACAGATTAATTACGAATCCCTAAAAGATGGGCATGAATTAATTTCAAATTCCAAAAAAAATGGATCTAAATAACAAACCATATCTTTCCATAACTGTTCAAAAATATCCGCAGTAACAACAGCGCATGCGGCAGCACATGCGACAGCCCATGTGACAGCACATGCGGCAGCGCAAGCCGCAACGCATGTGACAGCCGATACGGCTTGCCCATGTGACCGTCCATGCAACCACGCATACGACCCGTCCATGCGGCCCGCCCATGGGGTCACGCATGCGGCAGCCCATATGACAGCCAATACGGCTTGCCCATGCGACCGTCCATGCGACCACGCATGCGACCCGTCCTTGAGCCCGAGTCCGAGTCGCATGGGCAAGCCGTATGGGCTGTCGCATGGGCTGTCGCATGCGCTGTCGCGTGCTAAGTGCAAAGCGCGCCAACAAAGTGCCACTTTGCGCCCTTGAGCCCGAGTCCGAGTCCGAGTCACTGAGCCCTTTGGGGCATATCTCCTATGGAATAAATTTCAAAAGAATGACAAAAAGCATAAATATTTGTATTAAGGAGTTAATCCTTCTTCATCCTAATAAAATACCCCCACATGGCACCCATGTGCTTCACCACACCCCATGTGCATACCTCAACACAAGCAAAATATTATATTGAGATACCCACTTGGTGGTGTAGCCAATGTGGGACTATCTTTTATAGTCCAAAGGCAAAACACCAATAATCTCCCATATATTTTAATATATGGGTTGAGCGTTTCTCACAGTGATTGTCCATCATGCATTAGGATAGATGTCGCTTCGACTTGAATCTTCCTGCATGGTCAAAATAACAGTATGATACAAGAATGGACTAAGCCTTGAATTCTGCACCATAGTTGTAATTCTTTCCACCCACACAATGACATCAACTGTGCTTTCGATTGTACATTGAAGGCCCTGTACACGCCTAATTTCGGTGTATGTATTTTGGTTGTCTACAAGTTTTTCTTAAGAGACGGCCTGTATATCTTTCCATACACTATAGGTGAGTTCTTAAAGAGTCCTTGGCATAAAGTATTGTGCTTCCTTGCGGTGCTACGTCGCTATGACATGGCCTTCTGTCGAGGTTCACTCTCTCATGTGGTGTCATCCACTGTAGCATGAGGTTCACTCCCTCTTTGTGTTACACCGCTGTGACATGACTTTCCACCGAGGATTTATATCTTTTACCTCTTTGGTGTCACACCACTGTAACATGAGATCATCGACCTCTTTGTAGTGCTTCCTACTACTCTTCATTCTACAGTATTAGGTGTTACTACCCCATTTCCAGGGCAGTATTTTTATTATTATTTTAATTTGGTAAATTGTGTATTGATCATAAATATTTGTATTAATATTTAATTAGTTGGTTGTATTATTTTTTTTATTAGTTATTTTAGGATTTTGGCTAGCCTGGACCCATGTCAGACCCTAGTGGACTCATGTCAGACCCAACCAACACCCTTGTCAGACTTATTTATGGGTTTAGAATAGCTATTATATTTTTATTTAGTTAGTTGGATTATTTTGGATTAGTTAAAATATTTTTAGGAACAAACCTAAATCCTATTTTAGCATGACTAAATTTGAGGGCATTTTAGTCATTGTGATAAATGTAAACCCTATTTTATGTGTATGGTCGGCTCCCCTAACCCTAACTCTTCATGACCGAACACCTCCATCCCATTTCATTCTATTCTTCTTATTCTTCACTCTTCTCTCCATTCTCTTCTTCTTCCTTCTTCCAATTTCTTCTCTCCAAGTGTGTAGAGCCTAGATTTGGTGTAGAAGCTTGGTTTGGAGGCTTGGAGGCTTGGTGTGGTGGATTTGGGGTTTTTTGGAGACTTTGACCTTGGGATTCCAACTCCCAAGAGGTAAACCCTAACTTTTCTCTTAGTGATTACTCTAATTTAGTGTAATTAGTAGTTTAGAACCTTCTTAGACCTTAGGGCTACCCATGGGAGAAAGTTAGAGCTTGTTTGGTTGTGTTTGGAGATTTTGGCATAGGATTTTGTGTCAATTTTGGGTGAAATCCGAGATTGGCCCAATTTTGGGTGTTGTCTTAGGTTAGACGGACCTAGGTAGACATGCTTGGATGTCTTGAGGGTAATTACGTGTCTTCGTTCGGACACGTGAGGTCGTGTTGCGAAGATTTGAGCGTTTCGGACAATTTGGGAGTTTTTCGTCACCGTGGGTTCCACATGCATGTAGAATTTTGCCACGGACCTAGAATCGGAGAGTTAACATTTTTTTGAGGTTCTAGACATCGATTAGAACTCATAAGTAAATTTTGGGTCGATTCCGGGTAGGTTTGGTGTGCGTTTCACGAGGTATCGCGAACCGCACTCCACATGTTCGTCGAAATGACCGAATGGCCATTTCGACTTGGTTTCTAAGTTTTGGGCTTGTGTGCGGGTTGGTTTAGCCTCGGGGAGTGTGTATTAGAGTTTACGAGTATATATTTATATATATATATATGTGTGTGTGTGTGTGTGTGTGTGTGTGTGTGTGTGTGTGTGTGTGTGTGTGTTTTTAGTGTGTGTGTGGTTGTGTGAGTATTTGTGTGTAGTGTGTGTGTGAGTGTGTGTATATATATATATATATATATATATATATATATATATATATATATATATATATATATATATATATACACACACACACTCACACACACACTACACACAAACACTCATATATACCCCAGCATATGGTAGTATATATATAGATAGTTAGTTAGTTAGCTAGTGTTAGTGAGGGGGTAATGTGAGGTATCTCAATACCTTGAGATACTCACGGTATTGGGCATCGGGGCGAGGTATTGGATTTTTGCCTAGGATTAAGGTTAGAGTTGCTCTTATATATATAGTTATATATATATATATATATATATATATATATATATATATATATATATATATATATATATATATATATATATATATATATGCGTTAGTATATATATTGGTGGGTATAGGCGGGGTATATAGCGTAGGTTGAGATATCGGATACCGAGGGTATCCCGGTATCTCAAGGAGGGGAGTTTGAGGGTTTATTAGCTTAATGACCTAGTTTTGACCTAAAATTTTAGGGGCACCCTAGTTTGACCTAGAGTTGACCGTAGTTGCCCCGGTTGACCGCCGAAGTCAATATTTGACCTAGTTTTGACCCAAAGTTGACTTTTTAGACCCCGGGTTGACTTTTTGATCAAGATTTCATCGGTTTGACCCGTTTGACCTAGAACAACCCTAGAAGCTTGTTTTTAGTTATTTTATATCTGTTTAACTCTTTAGAACCCTGTTTAACCTTGCTTTTCGTAATAGGTCCTTGCGACACCAGTTCGGATCGCCAGTTGCTCAAGACGTCAGGCGAGTACATTCTTTGATAGTTTTCATTATCTAATGATTATTATGATTCAGCTTCTAGTATTGTATTATCTGATTTTTCTGGTACAAAACTGACTAGTATTTCTAGATTCATTTACTTGCGACACGTATATTTCATATTTCTGGCCTCTATTTCTAGAATCACCTACCGGCATCACATCAGGACTCACTACAGGCATCACTCATGTTTCTGGCTGGACTCATACTTGATTTTCGTGTCGGGACTTGGATTCACTTGTACTAGTCGGGGCAGAGAAATACTCGAGTAGACATGTAAACATTCCTATCTGGAATCACTTGAATCACCCCCTCTTGTCTAATCTGGAATGATAGCAGCCGTACACCCAATGTGCGGTGAGCCGTACTTACCCCTAGCCGTTTACATGTCGAAACAGGTATTTCAGAGACACGAGTTTATTATTTCTAGTCTGGACTCTCTTGCATTTCTTGACTGGTCTCACTTATACTTTCTGGACTGGACTCATTGTATTTATTCTTGCTGGACTCACTTCACGTTGTTGTGTACACACTTGATCTTAGTTTAGATTTCTTGTATCCTCCAGTCATTACTATCTTGCTTCTGATTTTTATGCATCTTTACCTTTATGCACCAGTTGATAGATATATATATATATATTTGTTCATACTTAATTTCCTTTACCTTGTGCTACTTGCTACAACTGCTTTATAGTTTTTATCATTTAACTGGAACTGCTGTTAGAGGTGTACTTGATCCAATCCTGACTGGATATATTTTTCAGAGGATCCGGGGGATTGGTGTCCGACGTTTTATGGACCTCAGCCTGTCGATGGTGCAGACATGGACCCCCTAGTTCAGGAGTAATTTTTGGGTTGGTAGCCGGGATCACTAGGACCTCAGTTGTTATATTTATTAGCTTTTAGCACCGGATTTGTCCCCGGTTTTTGGTTTGAGACCTTGTATTATATTTGATTCTGGATATTGTTGTATTATTATTATTATTGTTGTTGCTTTAGTAGTAGTTGTTGTGTGGACTTTGAAGTTGTTAGATTTCTGTGTTACCTTATCGTGCTTAGATTCGTGATTGAGTACTTGTGTTATCATTATCATATTGCTCCTCCGTTTGGAGTTGAGATCTTGACAGGTACTTATATATTGATTATGTGAGATTGTTAGCTAGATAGTAGACCTAGACAGCGTTCTACCGCCGATGCTGCGACGTAGGCTGGACGTACCCACAACTCATGCCCAATTTTTCGGGTACGGGTCGTGACATTAGGCCACCTGCCTATGCGAGGTGCTACGTCGTTGTGACATGACTTAATGTCGAGGATTTACATCTTTTACCTCTGTGGTGTCACACTACTGTAGCATGGGATACAAGTCCCTTATAGTGCTGAAACTATGTGCTTTCTGTAAAGCACACCGGACATTCACTCTGTCCGAGAACTCATTAAGGCGTCAAAGCCATCTTTCCACAAGAAATTAGAACAAGAAGTAGAAAACAGTGATTCTGGGTCCGTAACCCCATAATATCTTAAATGACTACCCATTGTTTCTAATATCCTCCCAGTCAATAGTCATTCTTTGAACCAAAATCTAGATGCCTAGTAGATTTTTTTTTGAACTAATAGCATAAAACTTTATGGTAGAATTACATAGACATAATATCAGAATGTCTTCAAGTCCATTTTGGTTGTTGTGTCCTCGACCAACTTGCGCTTGAGACCCTTGGGGAACGGGTCCGCTAGGTTCTTCTGACTCCGAACATCAATTATGACAATAACTCCAGTCTTTATCAGATTATTTGCTGCCATGTGCCTCAACCGCACAGTCCTCTTCTTACCATTGAAGAGGTTATTTAATGCACCACTATAGTCACCTGGTATCGCAGTATATCAGTACCGCCAGAATCTATGCACCAACCAATGGAAGATCATATATGAGCTCCCGAAGCCACTCTGCTTCATCTGCTGCAGCACTCAGTGCATAAAACTCATATTCCATCGAGGAATTAGAAAACATAGTCTACTTCTTTGACTTCCACGATATAGCAGCTCCACCCATGGAAAAGACGTATCTTCCTATGGATCTTTAGCTCTCTACTTTTGAACACCAACTTGCATCACTGAAACCTTCCACTACTGTCGGATACCCGCTGTAGTGCAGTACATACTTCTGAGTTCTCCTGAGATATCTCATCACTCTCTTCACAACCATCCAATGCTCCATACCTGGGTTGCTTGTGAATCGACTTAGCATCCTTACGACGAAAGCTATGTCAGGCCTAGTGGTAGTTATTGCATACATCAGATTCCCGATGACGCTTGAGTACTCCAGATGCCTGACACTTTTCCTTGGCTTTGGCTTTAGCTTTTTGTCACACCTGTATGGAGTATCGATCCCTGTAAGATCCTGATATCCATAGCATGTGAGCATCTTCTTGATATAATGAGACTGTGATATCGCCACTATAGTGTCCATCCGGATGATCTTTATCCCCAAGATAACATCATCTTCCCTTAAGTCCTTCATACTGTACTTAAATAAGAGAAACTTCTTTGTCTCAGTGACACGTGCTAGATATGTACCCAGGATTAGCATGTCATCCACGTATAGACAAACAATGACTCCTCTCTCGTTAGCGAACTTAGTGTAAACGCACTTGTCCATTTCACTGACCCTGTTGCCGTTTGATCTTATGACTTTATCAAACTTCTCGTGCCACATCTTGGGAGCTTGCTTCAGACCGTATAATAATTTTTCCAACTTGCAGACTTTGTCTTCAAGCCCTTTGATGACAAATCCTTCTGGTTGTTGCATATAAATCTCTTCGATCAATTCTCCATTCAGGAATGCTGTCTTAACGTCCATCTGATGAATGACTAGCTTGTGTATTGCACTTAGAGCAATCAATATCCTGATGGTCGTCATTCGTACTATTGGAGCATATGTGTCAAAGTATTTGACCCCCTGCTTCTGAGAAAATCCCTTAGCAACCAGTCTTGCCTTGAACTTGTCAACAATTCCATCGGCCTTCATCTTATTTTTGAAGATCCACTTGCATCCGATTAGTTTAGCTCCTTCCGGCAGATCGACCAACACCCAAGTGTTGTTGGAGGTTATTGAGTCATACTCGTCATTGATAGCCTCTTTCTAGAAGACAGCTTCTCTAGTCTTCATTGCCTCATCATAGGTAAGTGGATCTGCTTCCACATGATAGGTGACAAAATCTTCTCTGAAGTCCTTCTATCTTCTCACCCACTTAGTTCTCGGTTCTACGAGTTCTGGTTCGAACGTTGTCTCTGGAATGACAACTTCTTCATGTACTATATCTTATTTGGAAGCTTCAGCCTCCTGTGCACCCATACTATTCTCTGGAATATCCGCGATAATAATGTTCTTGTGCCTTGTAAATTTATCTTCAAAGAATTCTGCGTCACGAGATTTAATGATATGATTTGATTCTACGCTCTTCTCAGCATAACCCAAGAAGATGGTCATCGTTGTCCTCGTACCCAGTTTCTGAATCTTTAAGTCAGGGAGCTTCACATATGCTAGACACCCCCACACTCGAATGACATTCAAGTTGGGTCTGACTTTGAACTAGAGTTCATGAGGAGTTACACCGAATGTTGCGTACGATACTCTTTTCAGGATGAACGTAGCTGTCAACGCAGTTTCTCCCAAAAGTAGTTTGGAAGACCCGCAGTTAACAACTGTCATGACCCGATTCCTAAGAATCGTTGAGGCGTCCCCCTAATCGTGACTGCCGTGCAGGCCTGGGGTTGCGCCCGCACAAGGCTTAAATGATTTGCATAGCAAGCACATATTCAGAGTACGCAGATAAATTGAAATACAGATTTGAAACATGGAAAAGTTCTCTTTATTGATAATGAACATCTATTACAAACTCCTGAACGAGTCAGCTAATATGCCGAACGGCTTACAAAAGTGTTGACTCAAAATGAGATAGCAGTCCTGTACATTACATCCCTTTATAAACTCAAAATGATAAAGACCTCCAGGCTGGAGGATAGCTTTGCCCCGGAGCTGCATTTGTGTATGAAGAGTTGCAGCTTCGGACTTCAAAAGGCTTCGAGGGCGCGGTGAAGATGCGCCAACAGCTGGACTGGATCGGGAAGACGACTTTGGCTCCTCGCTCGGTTCGCCTTAGTGCGGAGAACCTGTTTCAACGAGGGTCAGCATGTCAAAATATACTAGTGAAGGCGAGCTAGCCTGACTATACCAATCAACACGTTGTTTAATGAAGCATGCATATTTGTGAGTTTCTATCTTGCCTTAGTTTATTTACAAGTAAGCAGCATATAGAATTTACTGAAATGAACGTGCCACCGTTCGGTAGATTTTTACCTGCCCGTCTGAATTACCTGCACAATACTTACCTTGCCTTCCCTGCCACGAAGACACAAGTTAGTTTGCAACAGGTTTAAATATACAAGAGATCACTGGCGTGATGCCACAATGGACACTAGTCACTGGCAGGAATGGTATGCAGCGAATAAACAAGGAGCGCTACATGCCACCCCATCCAGCACAATAGACTATACAATAGAGTTTCACCCTGACCGGATCGGTGCCAGTGCCCTAGCGACCGTCCACAAAACTATACCCTTGTGCACAAGTTGTCCGTGATCGAACAATATGTTTACTAAGTTAACCATTCAAGCAGCCGAGGCAACACGAGTACAAGACAAGCAATTACAAGACAAGCACTGAACAAGAAAAGCAGTCATTCATGATTTATTCCCGAACGAACAAGCATGCAGTTTAGTATCCGTTTATAAAGTTATTGACAAGCATAATGAACCAAGTCTATTCTCTTTTATCTTGGTTTCTTTTATTATTACTTGGTATCGTTTGATCGGGGCAAGGACGAATGCGGATTTTTAGATATGAAGACTGGAAGCAGGGCTAGCTAATCGGGTTGGTAGCCACTCACTTAGATTTTGGAAGGGAGAAGTAAAGAGGTACTTCACGACTCCGCTCGCAAGCCGCCTACTGCTCGTTCACCTGCACATGAACAGCTCGATTAATACTCCTTCCTCTCTTTCCAATCTCGGAATAGAAGTGTAAGTCAATGAATAAAAATAATAAAAATCATCGAAACCGTTCAAGGAAAACAAGCAAATCCCAAAACCAACTCAAAGCACGAAAGCAACAAGCGATATCGAAAACCGAGGCAATAAAAGATAGCAGCGGAGAGGTCCCTCCTGACTCTGCCGCTAAGTCGATCCTTGGGGCGCAGTCCACTGAATATGGGAATCGATTCCGAAGAAACAAATCCATAACGAGGACGAGTTCTTAATTCAATCTATCCCGATCGAACGATACTGTCTTGTGTTTCTTAGCCGCGCTCTCCGCACCGGGAGAACGGGGTGCTACATCCTACCCAACTAATTGGAAGTTTCGTCCCGAAACTTAAGAATAGGACCTACCGTTAAGGATTATTGCATTCGGGACAACGATCATGACTCAAGGAACAATCACTAACAGAATGGTCTGATCCGCCACAGGCTAGGCATAAACCAAGTTTCAGGCGACAATTTTCCTTCGTATGCCCCGGCTTGTTACAGAAGTAACACAGTTGCCCTGGTTTCCCTCTTTGTGGACCACCATTATTTCGGTGCTTTGCAGCAGTATTTTCTCTGTCGTTGCTTTGGCGTTTGTGACTGGATGTATGCACAGCGCCGGCAGGAACGTGAGGATAGTGTGGTTCAAACGATAGGGCATGATTCATGACTTCACGCATTGTACGATCCTGATGAACGGCTACGTGCAAATGGATGATAGGGCGTAGTCCACTTTAAACCTTCTAGCTCGACTTGCTACATCAGGTAAATAGGCCCTAGCGAATTTGGAGAGTCGGTTAAATTCGGCGGAGTACTCCTTAACTGTCATGCTGCCTTGCCGCAGCTGCATGAACTCGTTTTCCATTTGACGTTGTATTGGAGGGGGTACAAACTCCTCTTCGAACGCGGCACGAAAAGTCGTCCACGAGATCGCCTCCTCTCCGTGATCAAATTGGAGAGATCGTCGATGCACGTCCCACCAATCGTGCGCGTTAAGGCAGAGTTGTAGTTGCGCGCAGGCGACGCGCTTCTCTTCGGGGACCTCTAGCAGAGCGAAGTGATCTTCAAGTTCGGCCAACCAATCTAGAGCTACGACTGCATCCTCAGTCCCGTTGAATAGGGTATTACAGACTTTCTTGAAGTGGCCAAAGTCGAAGGTAGTCACGTCCCTCGCCCTTGGAATTTGCGGCGTCTCTACTTCAAGCACGGGCTGTTCCACCGGAGTCGTTGCTGTTGCAGCGGAATGGTTGGAAGCCAAAGTCTGAACGATCTTTTGCAGGGCATCTACCTGCTTCTGTTGGACTGAGAATCGTGCTTCTACATTGTCTTGAAACTTGAGCTGACTCTCTTCCGCCCGCTTCTCGGCCCGTTCATAGCGAGCCTCGTCCCTTTGTTGGTTTTCCTCCAACATCCACAATATTTGCTGGATGGGATCGATGCTTGGCGTGGCTCGCTGGCTCCTTGAACTTCCCGAAGTGCCCGAACTACTTTCTTGGCCTTGCGTTTCGTCCGGAGCTTGCGCTACAGATTGTGCTAGAGTCATTCCTTCAAAAGAAGGTAAATTACATTAGGATCATAATATATTATGGACTTATTGTATGAACGTATCTCATTTTGGCCTAGCGAGTTCAAGAGTTCGCACAGGAATTTGATCGTTAAAGGAACTTTTTCCAGCACGAAGTCTAAGGAACTTTGAATCTGTGCTCTGATACCATTATGTCACGACCCGATTCCTAAGAATCGTTGAGGCGTCCCCCGAATCGTGACCGCCGTGCGGGCCTGGGGTTGCGCCCGCACAAGGCTTAAATGATTTGCATAGCAAGCACATATTCAGAGTACGCAGATAAATTGAAACACAGATTTGAAATATGGAAAAGTTCTCTTTATTGATAATGAACATCTATTACAAACTCCTGAACGAGTCAGCTAATATGCCGAACGGCTTACAAAAGTGTTGACTCAAAATGAGATAGCAGTCCTGTACATTACATCCCTTTATAAACTCAAAATGATAAAGACCTCCAGGCTGGAGGATAGCTTTGCCCCGGAGCTGCATTTGTGTATGAAGAGTTGCAGCTTCGGACTTCAAAAGGCTTCGAGGGCGCGGTGAAGATGCGCCAACAGCTGGACTGGATCGGAAAGATGACTTCGGCTCCTCGCTCGGTTCGTCTTAGTACGGAGAACCTGTTTCAACGAGGGTCAGCATGTCGAAATATACTAGTGAAGGCGAGCTAGCCTGACTATACCAATCAACACGTTGTTTAATGAAGCATGCATATTTGTGAGTTTCTATCTTGCCTTAGTTCATTTACAAGTAAGCAGCATATAGAATTTATTGAAATGAACGTGCCACCGTTCGGTGGATTTTTACCTGCCCGTCTGAATTACCTGCACAATACTTACCTTGCCTTCCCTGCCACGAAGACACAAGTTAGTTTGCAACAGGTTTAAATATACAAGAGATCACTGGCGTGATGCCACAATGGACACTAGTCACTGGCGGGAATGGTATGCAGCGAATGAATAAGGAGCGCTACATGCCACCCCGTCCAGCACAATGGACTATACAATAGAGTTCCGCCTGGACTGGATCGGTGCCAGTGCCCTAGCGACCGTCCGCAGAACTATACCCTTGTGCACAAGTTGTCCGTGATCGAACAATATGTTTACTAAGTTAACCATTCAAGCAGCCGAGGCAACACGAGTACAAGACAAGCAATTACAAGACAAGCACTGAACAAGACAAGCAGTCATTCATGATTTATTCCCGAACGAACAAGCATGCAGTTTAGTATCCGTTCATGAAGTTATTGACAAGCATAATGAACCAAGTCTATTCTCTTTTATCTTGATTTCTTTTATTATTACTTGGTATCGTTTGATCGGGGCAAGGACGAATGCGGATTTTTAGATGTGAAGACTGGAAGCAGGGCTAGCTAATCGGGTTGGTAGCCACTCACTTAGATTTTGGAAGGGAGAAGAAAAGAGGCACTTCACGACTCCGCTCGCAAGCCGCCTACTGCTCGTTCACCTGTACACGAACAGCTCGATTAATACTCCTTCCTCTCTTTCCAATCTCGGAATAGAAGTGCAAGTCAATGAACGAAAACAATAAAAATCATCGAAACCGTTCAAGGAAAACAAGCAAATCCCAAAACTAACTCAAAGCACGAAAGCAACAAGCGACATCGAAAATCGAGACAATAAAAGATAGCAGCGGAGAGATCCCTCCTGACTCTGCCGCTAAGCCGATCATTGGGGCGCAGTCCACTGAATATGGGAATTGATTCCGAAGAAACAAATCCATAATGAGGACGAGTTCTTAATTCAATCTATCCCGATCGAACGATACCGTCTTGTGTTTCTTAGCCGCGTTCTCCGCACCGGGAGAACGGGGTGCTACATCCTACCCAACTAATTGGAAGTTTTATCCCGAAACTTAAGAATATGACCTACCGTTAGGGATGATTGCGTTCGGGACGGCGATCATGACTCAAGGAACAATCACTAACAGAATGGTCTGATCCGCCACAGGCTAGGCATAAACCAAGTTTCAGGCAAATATTTTCCTTCGTATGCCCCGGCTTGTTACAGAAGTAACACAGTTGCCCTGGTTTCCCTCTTTGTGGACCACCATTGTTTCGGCGCTTTGCAGCAGTATTTTCTCTGTCGTTGCTTTGGCGTTTGTGACTGGATGTATGCACAGCGCCGGCAGGAACGTGAGGATAGTGTGGTTCAAGCGATAGGGCATGATTCATGACTTCACGTATTGTATGATACTGATGAACGGCTACGTGCGAATGGATGACAGGGCGTAGTCCACCTTAAAACCTTCTAGCTCGACTCGCTACATCAGGTAAATAGGCCCTAGCGAATTTGGAGAGTCGGTTGAATTCGGTGGAGTACTCCTTAACTGTCATGCTGCCTTACCGCAGCTGCATGAACTCGTTTTCCATTTGACGTTGTACTGGAGGGGGTACAAACTCCTCTTCGAACGCGGCACGAAAAGTCGTCCACGAGATTGCCTCCTCTCCGTGATCAAATTGGAGAGATCGTCGATGCACGTCCCACCAATCGTGCGCGTTGAGGCAGAGCTGTAGTTGCGCGCAGGCGACGAGCTTCTCTTCGGGGACCTCTAGCAGAGCGAAGTGATCTTCAAGTTTGGCCAACCAATCTAGAGCTATGACTGCATCCTCAGTCCCGTTGAATGGGGTATTGTAGACTTTCTTGAAGTGGCCAAAGTCGAAGGCAGTCACGTCCCTCGCCCTTGAAATTTGTGGCGTCTCTACTTCAAGCGCGGGCTGTTCCACCGGAGTCGTTGCTGTTACAGCAGAATTGTTGGAAGCCAAAGTCTGAACGATCTTTTGTAGGGCATCTACCTGCTTCTGTTGGACTGAGAATCGTACTTCTACATTGTCTTAAAACTTGAGCTGACTCTCTTCCGCCCGCTTCTCGGCCCGTTCATAGCGAGCCTCGTCCCTTTGTTGGTTTTCCTCCAACATCCGCAACATTTGCTGGATGGGATCGATGCTTGGCGTGGCTCGCTGGCTCCTTCAACTTTCCGAAGTGCCCGAACTACTTTCTTGGCCTTGCCTTTCGTCCGGGGCTTGCGCTGCAGATTGCGCTGGAGTCATTCCTTCAAAAGAAGGTAAATTACATTAGGATCATAATGTATTATGGACTTATTGCATGAACGTATCTCATTTTGGCCTAGCGAGTTCAAGAGTTCGCACAGGAATTTGATCGTTAAAGGAACTTTTTTCAGCACGAAGTCTAAGGAACTTTGAATCTGTGCTCTGATACCATTATGTCACGACCCGATTCCTAAGAATCGTTGAGGCGTCCCCCGAATTGTGACCGCCGTGCGGGCCTCGGGTTGCGCCCGCACAAGGCTTAAATGATTTGCATAGCAAGCACATATTCAGAGTGCGCAGATAAATTGAAACACAAATTTGAAACATGGAAAAGTTCTCTTTATTGATAATGAACATCTATTACAAACTCCTGAACGAGTCAGCTAATATGCCGAACGACTTACAAAAGTGTTGACTCAAAATGAGATAGCAGTCCTGTACATTACATCCCTTTATAAACTCAAAATGATAAAGACCTCCAGGTTGGAGGATAGCTTTGCCTCGGAGCTGCATTTGTGTATGAAGAGTTGCAGCTTCGGACTTCAAAAGACTTAGAGGGCGCGGTGAAGATGCGCCAACAGCTGGACTGGATCGGGAAGACGACTTCGGCTCCTCGTTCGGTTCGCCTTAGTACGGAGAACCTGTTTCAATAAGGGTCAGCATGTCGAAACATACTGGTGAAGGCGAGCTAGCCTGACTATACTAGTCAACACGTTGTTTAATGAAGCATGCATATTTGTGAGTTTTTATCTTGCCTTAGTTCATTTACAAGTAAGCAGCATATATAATTTACTGAAATGAACGTGCCACCGTTCGGTAGATTTTTACCTGCCCGTCTGAATTACCTGCACAATACTTACCTTGCCTTCCCTGCCACAAAGACACAAGTTAGTTTGCAACAGGTTTAAATATACAAGAGATCACTGGCGTAATGCCACAATGGACACTAGTCACTGGTGGAAATGGTATGCAGCGAATGAACAAGGAGCGCTACATGCCACCCCGTCCAGCACAATGGACTATACAATAGAGTTTCGCCCGGACCGGATCGGTGCCAGTGCCCTAGCGACCGTCCGCAGAACTATACCCTTATGCACAAGTTGTCCGTGATCGAACAATATGTTTACTAAGTTAACCATTCAAGCAGCCGAGGCAACACGAGTACAAGACAAGCAATTACAAGACAAGCACTGAACAAGACAAGCAGTCATTCATGATTTATTCCCGAACGAACAAGCATGCAGTTTAGTATCCGTTCATGAAGTTATTGACAAGCATAATGAACCAAGTCTATTCTCTTTTATTTTGGTTTCTTTTATTATTACTTGGTATCGTTTGATCGGGGCAAGGACGAATGCGGATTTTTAGATGTGAAGACTGGAAGCAGGGCTAGCTAATCGGGTTGGTAGCCACTTACTTAGATTTTGGAAGGGAGAAGGAAAGAGGCGCTTCACGACTCAGCTCGCAAGCCGCCTACTGCTCGTTCACCTGCACACGAACAACTCGATTAATACTCCTTCCTCTCTTTCCAATCTCGGAATAGAAGTGCAAGTCAATGAACGAAAACAATAAAAATCATCGAAACCGTTCAAGGAAAACAAGCAAATCCCAAAACCAACTCAAAGCACGAAAGCAACAAGCGATATCGAAAACTGAGGCAATAAAAGATAGCAGCGGAGAGGTCCCTCCTGACTCTGCCGCTAAGCCGATCCTTGGGGCGCAGTCCACTGAATATGGGAATCGATTCCGAAGAAACAAATCCATAACGAGGACGAGTTCTTAATTCAATCTATCCCGATCGAACGATACCATCTTGTGTTTCTTAGCCGCGCTCTCCGTACCGGGAGAACGGGGTGCTACAACAACATTGAGTTCATCATTTCTGTCAATATCTTGTTCTTCCTCTCAGCTACTCTATTGGATTGAGGAGAATACAGAGAAGTCGTCTCATTGACAATTACATATTCTTTGCAGAACGATACAAATTCAATTGACCTATACTCTCCGCTTCGATCACTTTTAAGTCTCTTGAGTTGTTGCCCTCTCTAACATTCAGCTTCATCCCTGAACTCCTTGAACTTCTCAAATGCTTCATCCTTTGACTTGAGCAGATAGACGAACACATACTTCGAGTAGTCGTCAATGAATGTAATAAAATAATTTATCTTGGCCTTTGTGGAGAACTGTTTGAAGTCACAGATATCTGAGTGCACCAACTCCAGAAGATCTGTGCTTCAATTAACCTGCTTGAACGACTTTCTGGTGATCTTTGTCTGCGCACAGACCTCACACTTCTCTACCTTCCCCCACATTTGGAGATAAGCCCTAGACTAGACATCTTGTTTATTATTTTACAATAAACATGTCATAGTCTATTGTGCCATAACTCAAGAGAATAACCAGAAGAAGAGACTGCATTAATCATTGTAGCAGGAGTTACAAGTTAAAGTTTGAACATCCCTTCGATACAAAAAGCTTTTCTGAAGTATGTTCCTTTGTAAGACATCATCATCTGTCCAGCATTAATGTCCATCCTCAAGCCTGCGTTGCAGAGTAGACTTCCTGAGACCAGATTCTTGGCTATTATTGGTACATACTTCATATCCTGGAGCGTCAGTGACTTCCTCGAAGTCAGGTTCAGTACCACCATTCCCGTCTCAAGTACTTCTGCTTGTGCCTGGTTCGCTACCATAACCTTCTCAAATGTAGGCTTGTAGGTGGTGAACAACTCCTTTTTGAGCAAATATGGCAGGATGCGCTAGTGTTCACCCACTACTCAGAGTCGACACTAGTCGTAACAACCTGCGCAATCATTACAACCTTGTTAGGCTCACCTTGCTCTGTTTGTTTGGGCTTGAATCTGTAGTCATTCCAGTAGTGGCCCTTCTTGCCACAATTGAAGCAAGTCACTTTGGACTTGGGCTTTGGCTTCGGCTTGAACGAAGCCGACTTCACCTTCAGATGGTTCAAGTCCTTCTTTTTCTTGAGAAGCCTTCTGCTTCCCATTGGAATCACCAGCATGCACCAAGTTGGCCTTTGCCAATTGTTTGGACAGGGAATCCAACTTTAGTTGTCCTTTGGCCTCATCTTTAATATGAATCCAGTGAAGAAGATCTTCGAGCTAGATCTCCATCTTCTTACAGTATATGTCAGCCTTGAACTTGATTCAGCCTGGAGGAATCTTGGTGACGATAGCCCCCACCATGAACTTATCTTCCTGCTTCATGCCCTTTTCCTCCAACTTCTGCTGCATCTTCAGAAGTTCCTTGACTTGCGGCATCATTACCTTCTCGTTTTCAAATTACAAAGTGAAAAACTTTTCAACGAGATAGATTTTAGACCTCTTTTTATTATTTTTGTAATGCGTCTCAAGAGCTTTCCAGACGTCTTTCACCTTCTCTTTCTTGCTGTAACACTCTACCATTGAGTCATCCATTGCATTGAGGATCAATATCCTGCAGAGGCCGTTGTCTTCTTTCTACATGTTATACGCGTCCTGCGCCACACCAACTTCATGTTCTCCTCCATCTTCAGGGATGGTTGGTTCTGGACCAACCAACACATAAGCAACTTTGATAAGACGAAGATTCAGAGAGATCTTCCTCTTCTAAATGTTGTAGTGTTCTCCATCAAACTTCTCAAGCTTGTGAAAGCTAGTATCGAGAAGGTTCGATCGGTTCTCCATCTTACTCGGATCTTACTTTGAGATTGTTAGTCCCGAGGCTTAATCAAAGATGATAGAACCAGATGTTGAAGTTGAGATCAGAAGTTCACCCAAAAGTTCCCTTCCTGATATCTCTCGATCCAACAAGAAGATTATATATAGGATCTGATTATAACTTGAAACAATATAACAAAAGAATCAGAGAAAAATATCTTCTCGTTCTTCCTTGCAATCGCAGTTGTAAACGGACAGAACAAAGTTTACAACTTGCAAAAGAGAAGAGGAAGAAGAAGAATAAACTCTGCTTGCTGGGGTGACGAAGATCACCGTTGCTCAAAGCAAGATTCGTCCCACACGATCTGCTCCCAGAAACCAGCAAGTTCACGAAGAACTTCTGGAACGCTCGCTGTCACCTTCTTGCTTAAATCAATATCAACTGGTGGAACATTTTATACTAGGGTTGTTTGTTTACCGACTTGTAAACGATTGATTGATCATCCAAAATTTGTTAATAAATAAATTGAATAAGAATTCAATATGGACAAAAAGATTTTTGAAATCCTAAATCTAATTAATCCTAAAATATTTATTAATAGATTTTAGATGGTCAATACGGATTAACCGTGAGCTCATAATTCAAACCATATACTTAACATCTTGAGACCCAAAAGCTAATTTCTAAATATTTATGGAATCTAAAGTCTAAAATTAACACACAAAATGAGGTCTAAAACCATAAAACAACTCAATTTTTTTTAATACATGTCACCTTCTCCGATTCTACTAGCCAAACATGTCCTCGGATGTCTCAGTTTCAAACTTTTCATATTCACCAAGAAGGGAGGCCACTTTAGTAAGTAGCTTTTAGTTTTGAAAAGCAACAGAAATGTCAAACCAAGCTTCTTCTACCACTGTTCTACCATGAGAAGGATTTATGGCTGGCAATGGGTAGGGGATTTAAGTAAAAGTATTTTTTCTAACTCTTTGCTCGAAATGGCTGACACATAGCCCACCTGTTCTACCACAGTCTCCCAAGGCGTGGCTCACGTGTCCTCCGTTTTGTGTTTTCGTGGTCCACGTGCCCTCCTCTTTTGTTTTCTTTTGGCTACAACCTCCTGTTGTGTTTCACGGTAGCATTTCTTTAATTCTTTAATGTATTTTTTCCATACAAATAATAATTCATTATTTATGTAATGATCATCTTTTATGTCTCACTCACTATCACTAATTGTTGTATATCTATAATACTAAATAATATAAAATTTTAAGACTACAGCCTAAAAAGGATTTTTTTTTCTTCAAAAATATCTTTACATATGATTACTAATTAAAAATGTTCATTAAATTTAATAACAATAGCTAGAAAATTATGTATTATAAAATACAAATATATAATTTGTTCTTATGGTAAATTTTGCTCTTTCCAAGTACATAAAAATTAATTAAAAGATAGTTAAAATATGTACAACGTACAGTGCATATATATATATTAGTTTTTATCTATACTATTATATAATAGGAAAAGTTGGCTCAACCGAATTTCTTTTTCTTCCAAATGAATCCTTATCTAACTTTACAAATTAAAATTGATCATTAAATTTAATAAGGGCACCTAGATAATGTTAGTCCCGAGGCTTAATCAAAGATGATAGAATCAGATGTTGAAGTCGAGATCAGGAGTTCACACAAGAGTTCCCTTCCTGATATCTCTCGATCCAACAAGAAGATTATATATATGATTTGATTATAACTTGAAATAAGATAACAAAAGAATCAGAGAAAAATATCTTCTCGTTCTTCTTTGCAATCGCAGTTGTAAACGGACATAACAAAGTTTACAACTTGCAAAAGAGAAGAGGAAGAAGAAGAATAAACTATGCTTGCTGGGGTGACGAAGATCACCGTTGCTCAAAGCAAGATTCGTCCCACACGATCTGCTCCCAGAAACTAGCAAGTTCACGAAAAACTTCTGGAACGCTCGCTGTCACCTTCTTGCTTGGACTCTCACGAACTTCCTGAACTGCAATGACGGCTGCTGCAACTCTCTTCGTCTCCTCTATTTCGAAGTAAGTCCTAAAAAAGGCATGAAGAGAGTATTTATAGAGAGTGAGTGAAAACCCTAGCCGTCCAACAGTTATGGAAAGATATGAACAGATTAATTACGAATCCCTAAAAGATGGACACGAATTAATTTCAAATCACACAAAAAATGGATCTAAATAACAGACCATATATTTCCATAACCGTTCAAAAATATAGACAGCGCAAGACGCAGTGTAAAACCCCCTAATTTTAAATATTTAATTAATTATTTAATTTAATTGCATTATTTTGTAGTTAATTAGAAAAATAGTTTATTGAATTTTAATTACTAGGTAAATATTCATCTAGAAATTATTAAATAAAACTATAATTTTTATTTTTATTTATTTTAGGAAGCCTTGTAGAAGGCTGAGAGATTTTTAGAATGTGCTAATAATAAGAAGAGTAAAAAAAAAAAATATTAAAAGAAGAATCCTTAATACCGTAAACCTTAAGTCTAATAATCCTCAACCCAGCCCGCCTATAAGCCTAACCAAATTTTAAACAGTAGCTAAACACCCCAAACCCATAGAAACCGCTGAACCCAACACCCGCGGCCAGGCAACGACCCCAACCCGCCTCTCTATATATGTATATATATGTTGAGCCTATAAACCCTAACCCTAAAACTACTCCCTAACCTAGCCGCTCACCCCCACGACCCAGCGCCGCCGAAATCCACCGCCCGGGGCAGCCGCGCAGCCGCCCGGACCAGCACCGCCGTCGACGTTCGCGTCACACCGCGCGAGAACGCCTCGCAGAATCTGGCAGCGACGTACCCCACTTCCCGCGCTGTTTCCCGCTCCATCTTGCGATCAATTTTGACTCCGTCTTCACCGGTATGTTCACGACCTATCCTCCTTCCAACTCTATATACTAGTTTCATTCGAACAGTGTTAAACCATAGGTAGAAATTGAGACCAAGTTGGAAAAAAAACTATGACTTTTAAACTACAGAAAACTGTTGCGACCACCTATGTTTAGAGACTAATATCTTCTACCACAGACATCCAAATCTAAATTTACTTTTTGCTATGTGAAGATCATATAACCGAGATTATTTTTTGTTAATTAGATTATTTTATTTGGTGTTATATGCAGAGATAAACTGGGTTAAAAATCAGAAAAAACTTGTTTCTAAAACTCTAAAATTTGTGATACGAAGCGCGCTCCGCTAAACGGGACCGCCCCATCGAGTACCAATTGTACCAAAAGGCACGTATGGTATATCCTGACGTGTGAGTTTTTGTGAAAACTGATTTGGACGTGTGTGTGCGTCGGAATCAACCCATATCCATGAAAGGTCCCCGTATCGTGACTTTTGCAAAATATCACACCATTTAGTTTACGCTCGTCGAAATGCGACGAAACTTGTGCCATTGGATTCGTGGTATCACTCTGGTCCTGTGACCCAAGTTTCACGCAATTCCGAGATAGTTGACCAAGCCGTCTATTTGTGGGCCCTACGGTTGACCTTTTGGGCGAATTTGTGTCCGGTTCACCGGAATTCAAAATTGGACATACCGTTGAGTTCGTATTGACGTTTAGAATTTGTTTGACCTATAATTTGTCCTATTTTGAGACCTTTACCCCTAGCACGCTTTCGGTGCAAAGTGGGCCACAAGTGGACCCCGCTTTGACCCAAATTTATTGTTTTGCCCCTGTGTCCAAATTGGACGAAAGGATAGTATTTTTTACCTATCTCGCTGATTTCGGGAATGTTGGTGATGTTTATTTCAGCATCCAGGGACGTTTATTCGGATGTCTTAGTTTCTGATCCTGTGTACTTGACGTCTAGACGCTTACACTATACAGATTGCTTGTCAGGCAAGTATACCTTGCCATTGTACTATGATTTATATTTCATATAATGCATGTATTTATTTCTGTCATTTAGTTCATATATTTTAACTGCTATATAAACTGAGCGTCCAATAATGACTTGGGTGCAACGACGGTGGCGTCGTATTCTATTTTTATTATATATATGCATGTTGACCTAGCTATGAGACCACCCCATTATCATGAGGCATTCTTATGTTTCATTGGCCATGGCACCGTTATTACACGAGTGTGAGTCTCATGTAGGACATGGACTTGCGTACTCGGCTGGCCACTGGTACGTATAGGCCGTGCGACGAATAGGGATAACTGCTGATAGAAATTGCATGCTAGGAGGCCTGGCAGTTATTTAGAGGTATCATCATGCCATGGATGTGACATGCTTAGAGCATGGGGTGGAAAGAACAATAAGGCATTTGGGCTGCTTTGCACTTTTCTTTCGTAACCCGTACGCTCCGCCGGAGATGCGCGGTCATGATGACCACTATATATTATATATTATCAAGCGGCCTCTGGCGTTCGAAAGACGATATGCTTTGTAGGCCCCTGAATCTTCGAGAGAATCATGCCAATCCTATTTTAGCCAGATAGCCTACTTGTTGGAAAGTTGTTCTCAAACTGCATTCACATAGAAGGTTAGGCGACCCATTTTGATGTTTATTTTCAGTACTTTATTGGCATATTTATATGTATCTTGTTATGTTTCTCTGAGGACCTGGTCCCTTTCCAGGTATAGACTTGCAGGAGTACCCACAGGAGTACGGACCCGGACCTGACGCTTCATACCAAACTGAGGAGGTCTTACCTTCGGAGTACCTTTGATTCATCGTAACTGATAGATATTCTAGTTGCTATTTTCTTTGTGGACATTTATCTTATATTGGAGTTTGATATCTTCTCTCATTTAGTAGTGTTTAGCATAGTCGATTTGAAGTGGATTTGTTTTCATCCGACTATCATACTTTGAGACTTCATATTTGAGATTCAGTTATTTATTCTCATTTATTTACTTTTGCTATGGATGAGATATAGATTGCGTGTGACTTGTTGACAATATATTACCACTTGTGGATTTGATATTCATATACAGCGTACGTGTGTATTACGATCTTCCAACACATTGGAGTTTCATATACATAGTGTCACGACCCAATTCCATAGAATCAAATGAGGCATCCCCCGAATCGTGACCGCCGTGCGGGCCTGGGGTTGCGCCCGCACAAGGCTTTAATGATTTGCATAGCAAGCACATATTCAGAGTACACAGATAAATTGAAACACAGATTTGAAACATGGAAAAGTTTTCTTTATTGATAATGAACATCTATTACAAACTCCTGAACGAGTCAGCTAATATGTCGAACGGCTTACAAAAGAGATGACTCAAAATGAGATAGCAGTCCTGTACATTACATCCTTTTATAAACTCAAAATGATAAAGACCTCCAGGCTGGAGGATAGCTTTGCCACGGAGCTGCATTTGTGTATGAAGAGTTGCAGCTTCGGACTTCAAAAGGCTTCAAGGGGCGCGGTGAAGATGCGCCAACAGCTGGACTAGATCGGGAAGACGACTTCGGCTCCTCGCTCGGTTCGCCTTAGTGCGGAGAACCTGTTTCAACGAGGGTCAGCATATCGAAACATGCTGGTGAAGGCGAGCTAGCCGAACTATACAATCAACATGTTGTTTTAATGAAGCATGCATATTTGTGGGTTTCTATCTTGCCTTAGTTCATTTACAAGTAAGCAGCATATAGAATTTACTAAAATGAACGTGCCACCGTTCGGTAGATTTTACCTGCCCGTCTGAATTACCTGTACAATACTTACCCTACCTTCCCTGCCACGAAGACACAAGTTAGTTTGCAACAGGTTTAAATATACAATAGATCACTGGCGTATGCCAATAAGGACACTAGTCATAGACGAGAATGGTTTGCAGCGAAAGTACAGTGGGTGCTCCAAGCCATTCTGTCCAGTACAGTTGACTATACAATAGGGTTCCGTCCGGACCGGATCGGTGCCAGTGCCCCAGCGACCGTCCGCAGGAACCAGTTACCTTGTGCACAAGTTGTCCGTGATCGAACAGTACGTTGCTAAGTTAACAGTTCATGCAGTTGAGGCAAACAGTAGTACGGGACAGTCGGTATTGCATGATTCATTTAACATAGCCTCATTGAACAGTTTAGCACATACAAGGTAATCCATACTTAGCACGATTCATAGAATAGTTATAAAAGAACTAGCATACAGTATGATAATAGTTCACATATTTGATTGACAAGCATAAGAACCAAGTTTATTCTCTTTTATCTTGGTTTCTTTTATTATTACTTGGTATCGTTTGATCGGGGCATAGAAAAGTACAGATTTATTAGATGTGAAGCTTGGAAGCAGGGCTAGCTAATCAGGTTGGTAGCCACTCACTTAGATTGATGGAAGAAGAAGGAAAAAGGTGCTTCACGACTCCGCTCGCAAGCCGCCTACTGCTCGTTCACCTGCGCACGAACAGCTCGATTAATACTTCTTCCTCTCTTTCCAATCTCGGAATAGAAGTGCAAGTCAATGAACGAAAATAATGAAAACCATCGAAACCGTTCAAGGAAAACAAGCAAATCCCAAAACTAACTCAAAGCACGAAAGCAACAAGCGACATCGAAAACCGAGGCAATAAAGATAGCAGCGGAGAGGTCCCTCCTGACTCTGCCGCTAAGCCGATCCTTGGGGTGCGGTCCACTGAATATGGGAATCGATTCCGAAGAAACAAATCCATAACGAGGACGAGTTCTTAATTCAATCTATCCCGATCGAACGATACCGTCTTGTGTTTCTTAGCCGCGCTCTCCGTCCCGGGAGAACGAGGCGCTACATCCTACCCAACTAATTGGAAGTTTTGTCCCAAAACTTAAGAATATGACCTACCGTTAGGGAGCATTTCGTTGCGGGCGACGGTTAAGGCGGCTCTGTAAGCCCCTGATTTTTTTCAAAAATATTAAAATTGGATTTTTCATAATTTTCTGGAATTAAAATCAGGGTTTTTAAATATTAAATGATTTTTAATAGATAATAAATAATATTAAAATATTATAAAAATAATATTTTTGAGTGTAAAATGAAAAACTGGACTTAGGGTAATTTTTCTGGAATTTATTGGACCCCAGACCTATTTTTTAATTACCTAAAAACTATTTATTTATTTATTTATTAATTATTACTTATTATTATTATTATTTTTCTGATTTAATCTGGCCCACTACCCCCGGCCCAGCCCGCTCCACTACCGGGTCGGGTCGGGTCGGGTCTGCCCGAACCCGACCCGCCGCCTCCGACCCGTCTCCCCATTCTCCCCAGCCCCGAGTCTACCGCCGCCTCCGCCGCATGCGACGCCCCGCCGGGCCACGCAGCCGCCCCGCCCCGCCCGGCCACGCGCCCCCGCCTCCGCCTTCCTCGGCCCTCCCCTCCGCCTTGGCCGGCCTCCCCGATCTCCTCCCTCCTCTATTTAAAGCCCCCCCGACTTCCCTCTCCGGCAGCTGCCCGACCCTGCTCTGCCGTGAACCGCCTCGCCGCCCCGTCGATGAAGCCGCCACGCCGTCTCCTCCTCCTTCCTCCTCCCGTCGACTCTGGCGCCCGACAGACACAGCAGCAGCTGCAGCGGGCAGCCCGCCTCCGGCCAGCACCGCCTCCGGCCAGCCCGCCTCCGCCTCACCCGCGGTGCAGCGGCGCCGCCCCGGCCGGCCTCTCCCCGCCACGAGCCGCCCTGGCCAGCCCGAGCTCCGGCCGTGTCCAGCAAACCCTAACCCTAACCCTAATTCCCAAATCTCGTGTCGACACGTGTCGGACATGACACGGACACGAGAATTTTCTGGGTTTTAGAGCCCTGTTCAGGTACTCATATCTTTCTCCTCGCTGTCCCGTTTTCAATTTCGTAAATTGCGTTGTGAAGCCTGTATGACCCTCTCGGTGCCCGGACAAACCTCTCGGGGCATCGCGTCCAGTGGTGATCGCACACCGCGATCCAAAAACAGGAAAAACATCGACCCAATTCACCCCGGAACTGGGTATGCCCCGCCAAACGGGACGACTTGGTCGTGCACGTTCTTCACAGATACGTGCGCAGCGTTGATACGGACGTGTGGGATTTCGCAGAAGTCGATTCGGGTGTGCGTGCACACCGAGATCAACGCGTATCCGCGGACACCGCCCCTTATCCGCCTTTTCTGTTTTACGCCCTAACTTCTTGTACACATGTCTGATCGAAACGAAACTTGCGCCATCGGACTCGTAGCGATACGCTGGTCCTGTGACCCAAGTTTGGTTCGATTCTGAGAACGTTGACGAAATCGCGTGTCGTGGGCCCCACAGGCCCCGCTCGACGGGCGATTTTGTGATCGGCTCATCGGAATCCAATTCTGGAAGTTCTGTTGGGTTCGTATCATCGTTCCTGACCTGTTAACACTAAGTTTGGTGAAATTGGAGACCTTTGACCCTGACACGTTTTTCGGTGCAAAGCGACATGCGGACCCCGTTTTGACCTAAAATTACCGTTTTTGTCCTTGTCTCCAAATTGGACTCAAGGACAGACATTTCTAGCTATTTGATATCTTCTGAGCATGAAGATAATGTTTATTTCAGTACCTGGACACATTTCTGGAAATTTCCCCGAGACACAAAACTGTAATTGGATCCAAACATCAGGCAAGTACCTGCACTTCAAGTTTAATCTTTATATTATGATAATTAATTCCTTGCTTTACTAGTACCATTGATGATTCATTTAGTGTTAGATTTTGGGATTTTATGTCTTGATTTTCATGTCGGGTGGGAGAATACTAGGAGGCATGTAGTTTATCCTTTCCCCTTGTCGTGACTGCTAGCTGTGGGTACGCGACTGTGCTCTCAGTCTTATACTTGTTATTCCTGACTGCTAGCCGCCTATGGCATGCCTTATTGGCCTTATAAACCCCTACATGCCAACTATGTATTCTAAATACACAAGTTCACGCACATAGTTTCTTGTTGTGTTGCAGTTCTTGTTGTCTTGTTACAGTACATTTTCTGTCACATTTTATTCCTGTTTTACTCATATTTCTGGTTTATATCAATTAATCATATTTTATTTATAGTCCTGATTTATAGCATTATTTCTCAGTTAATTTTACTACTTACTTATGCATATTCCCAATATGATGCTCAGTCAGTTATTTTTTACCTGTCACAAATATTTAGTTTAACTCTTGTTGTGCATTGTGTACTTTGCTCCTTTCCTGACTGGATCCGTTGTTTTAGGCGATGATGAGAACTTTGCCCCCACCTATTATGGCCCCTATGAGGCAGCAGGTGATACAGTTGCGGAGCCGGTTCCCACACAGGAGACTACTCCTGCGGAGTAGTTAGCAGTAGTTATTTATTTCCCTTCATCCTAGTAATCGGGTTTGTCCCCGATATAATTTCTGGATTCTGTAATAAATTCTGGATCTGTGGTCACATTCAATTTATGAAATCTTAGCATTCTTTTTCCTGTTATTTTTTCTTGCCTATTTAATTATTGTGAATGAGCTAGATTTTATATTACCTGTGATTATGCCCTAGACAGCGTGCTACCGCCGACACTGCGGCGTAGGCTGGACGTACCCACGTACTCGTGCCCGAATATCTGGGTGCGGGTCGTGACATATTTTTGTGGTGGCCCATGCAGGTCAAACGACTAAATTGTTCGGTTCCAACTTAGGGACCGAACAGGCCTGCAACAAGATTGAGGATTTTAGGATAAAGCTCATTCACAGAATAGGATCTTTTATTTCCAATCTTGATATCGATCCTAGCCATTTTTTTTCCTATCGCCCTTGATTTCTAAGTAATCTATTCTAATCTTCCTATCCCTTAAATCTTTCAGAATGGTTCAGACCAGGAATACAGTAGGAGGCACATCAGAACCCGCCGAGCCGACTGTGCCTGAAACTCTCGCACTCCCTCCGCCTCCAACTACTCTGACAGTTACTCTGGATGGGGCACAGCTACTTGGAGTATTCCAGGGACTTGTAGAATCCCAGAAAGAACAGACTGTACTTCTATGAACTAGCCTTTCGGACGCTCTTCGGTCCCAGGAGTCGCCACAAAAGAGGCCAGGAAGTTCCAAAGACTTCAAGAACCTTAAACCCCTGGAATTCTATGGAACTGAAGGCATTCTCTATGCCGATGAATGGATAGAGAATGTGGAGCGACTCCTGAAGACTGCTCGGGTCCCTGATGATCTCAAAGTGGAATCCGTAAGCCTGCAACTGTTCGACATAGCTCGGACCTGGTTTAGAGATGAACCCCAACTTTCTGCTCCTGACCTCACTTGGGAGGACTTCAAGAGGCTGTTCAAGGAGAAATTCTATCCCGAAGTGGCTCGGGAAGCTCTCGAAAGCCAATTCGAGAGACTGGAATAAGGTAATCTTTCTGTTGATGGGTACACTGCTGAATTTAGCAGACTGAGCTAATTTGCAGAATCTATGGTTCGTACCCCTGAAGATAGAGCCCGCAGATTCAAGAAGGGGTTGTCTCCTGATATCCGCCTTGCTGTCACCACTAGCCGAGCTCGTACATACGAGGAAATTTTGAGTGTGGCACAAGGTGTTGAGAGAGACATGGGGCACAGACTAAAACGGGAAAGAGATACTGGAAGTATGGGACCCCACAAACGCCCGTTCCAACAACAACCACAACAGAGGTTCCCGCAGCAAACCCAGCGTCCTCTCCCTCGAGCCACAGCACCCTAACACCAAGCTCAAGGACAGAACCAACGAGTTCCCACTTGTGGCTTTTGTCAAAAACAAGGTCACACCTGGCAAGTTTGTAGGAAGAGACTGTGTGCCTGTCTATATTGTGGATCAACAGAACATCAAGTGAGGGACTGTCCCGCTGCTCCAGGACGCGGACAAGCTTACGTGATGACCGTGGAGAACGCGCAGACTCTGGGAGCAGCTAATACGCGTAAGTGATTCGTAGATACCTTTTCTAGTATTGTTTAGCTCATGCCTATTGGTTCGTGACCTCAGCCCCAACCTAGTAATTTTGAACTTGCTAAATAACCTGGTATGCTTTTAAATCTGATAACTATAGAGGTTATAGTTTCTTTTGCTGTTGTACTTATTATATATGTTTTGTGAACTTCAATAAATTGTACCTCCTTTCATCATCATCTAGCGTACTTAATTTTGCTGAACTTGACTTATGCTGCTATTTTATAGCCTAGTTTTGCAAGCTTACTCTTTATCGGGCTTGTTCATGACACATGTATTATTGAGGCCTGATCAACCCCACTAATACAAGTGTCTATTCAGAATCAGTGTACTACGGTCTGATCAACCTTAGTGCATTTTGATTCGTACTTCGCACGACTATTTTACGTGGATTGAGATATATAGTTGACTAGTATACTTGCCCCTCCTAAATATGTCCGAGCATATCGTATCAGTTACATAACTGTACTAATACGAGCATGCGAATTAAATGATTACCAGAATAGGATTTCAATCCATAACCGCCTGACAATTTCCATTAGAATTTCTTTAACGCCTTGATCCCTATACCTCTGTTCTACCACCTCGCCCTTGAACTCTTTATTATTGATCCTCGTCTTCCCTTATTTCGGAAAGACAAAATCCTGTGCTTGGTATAAGTTTGATATATAGATAGTACTAGATATACCCCTCAGACCGGTCGAATTGATGATAACCCTTTATGACTAAGGGAATACCATAGGTGGTGTAATTGTGTTAAAGACTTAAGGATTCAATACCAGGATTAACTAAGTTGGGACCCAGATTTACTAGTTGTATAGCCTTAGAGGATATATGGGTAAAATTCTAAGTTGGGTAGCGACCGCAATGTTCACTAGAGAAAAACCTGTTAGACTGTAATCAAGTAAAATTGGACAGAGAGAATCCTGCCATATTTTAAATTTCGAGGACGAAATTTTTATAAGTTGGGTAGATTGTAAGCCCCTGATTTTTTTCAAAAATATTAAAATTGGATTTTCACAATTTTCTGGAATTTTTTGGGAATTTTTTGTAATTAAAATCAGGGTTTTTAAATATTAAATAATTTTTAATAGATAATAAATGATATTAAAATATTATAAAAATAATATTTTTGGGTGTAAAATGAAAAACTGGACTTAGGGTAATTTTTCTGGAATTTATTGGACCCCGGACCTATTTTTTAATTACCTAAAAACTATTTATTTATTTATTTATTTATTAATTATTATTATTATTATTATTATTATTATTATTATTATTATTATTATTATTATTATTATTATTATTCTGATTTAATCCGGCCCACTACCCCCGGCCCAGCCCGCTCCACTACCGGGTCGGGTCGGGTCGGGTCTGCCCGAACCCGACCCGCCGCCTCCGACCCGTCTCCCCATTCTCCCCAGCCCCGAGTCTACCGCCGCCTCCGCCGCATGCGACGCCCCGCCCGGCCACGCAGCCGCCCCGCCCGGCCACGCGCCCCCGCCTCCGCCTTCCTCGGCCCTCCCTTCCGCCTTGGCCGGCCTCCCCGATCTCCTCCCTCCTCTATTTAAAGCCCCCCCGACTTTCCTCTCCGGCAGCTGCCCGACCCCGCTCCGCCGTGAACCGCCTCGCCGCCCCGTCGATGAAGCCGCCACGCCGTCTCCTCCTCCTTCCTCCTCCCGTCGACTCCGGCGCCCGACAGACATAGCAGCAGCTGCAGCGGGCAGCCCGCCTCCGGCCAGCACCGCCTCCGGCCAGCCCGCCTCCGCCTCACCCGCCGTGCAGCGGCGCTGCCTCGGTCGGCCTCTCCCCGCCGTGAGCCGCCCTGGCCAGCCCGAGCTCTGGCCGTGTCCAGCAAACCCTAACCCTAACCCTAATTCCCAAATCTCGTGTCGACACGTGTCGGACACGACACGGACACGAGAATTTTCCGGGTTTTAGAGCCCTGTTCAGGTACTCATATCTTTCTCCTCGCTGTCCCATTTTTAATTCCGTAAATTGCGTTGTGAAGCCTGTATGACCCTCTCGGTGACCGGACAAACCGCTCGGGGCATCGCGTCCAGTGGTAATCGCACACCGCGATCCAAAAACAGGAAAAACATCGACCCGATTCACCCCGGAACTGGGTACGCCCCGCCAAACGGGACGACTTGGTCGGGCGTGTTCTTCACAGATACGTGCGCAGCATTGATACAGACGTCTGGGATTTCGCGGAAGTCGATTCGGGTGTGCGTGCACACCGGGATCAACGCGTATCCGCGGACACCGTCCCGTATCCGCCTTTTTTGTTTCACGCCCTAACTTCTTGTACACACGTCGGATCGAAACAAAACTTGTGCCATCGGACTCGTAGCGATACGCTGGTCTTGTGACCCAAGTTTGGTTGGATTCTGAGAACGTTGACGAAATCGCGTGTCGTGGGCCCCACAAGCCTCGCTCGACGGGCGATTTTGTGATCGGCTCATCGGAATCCAATTCTAAAAGTTCTGTTGGGTTCGTATCATCGTTCCTGACCTGTTGATACTAAGTTTGGTAAAATTGGAGACCTTTGACCCTGACACGTTTTTCGGTGCAAAGCGGGCCCACATGCGGACCCCGTTTTGACCCGAAATTACCATTTTTGCCCTTGTCTCCAAATTGGACTCAAGGACAGGCATTTCTAGCTATTTGATATCTTCTGAGTATGATGATAATGTTTATTTCAGCATCTGGATACATTTCTGGAAATTTTCCCGAGACACAAAACTGTAATTGGATCCAAACATCAGGCAAGTACCTGCACTTCAAGTTTAATCTTTATATTGTGATAATTAATTCCTTGCTTTACTAGTACCATTGATAATTTTATTTAGTGTTAGATTTTGGGATTTTATGTCTTGATTTTCATGTCGGGTAGGAGAATACTAGGAGGCATATAGTTTCCCTTTCCCCTTGTCATGACTGCTAGCTGTGGGTACGCGACTGTACTCTCAGCCTTATACTTGTTATTCCTGACTGCTAGCTGCCTATGGCGTGCCTTATTAGCCTTATAAACCCCTACATGCCAACTATGTATTCTAAATACACAAGTTCACGCACATAGTTTCTTGTTGTGTTGCAGTTCTTGTTGTCTTGTTACAGTACATTTCCTGTCACATTTTATTCCTGTTTTACTCATATTTCTGGTTTATAGCAATTAATCATATTTTACTTATAGTCCTGATTTATAGCATTATTTCTCAGTTAATTTCACTACTTACTTATGCATATTCCCAACATGATGCTCAGTCAGTTATTTTTTACCTGTCACAAATATTTAGTTTAACTCTTGTTGTGCATTATGTACTTTGCTCCTTTCCTGACTGGATCCGTTGTTTTAGGCGATGATGAGAACTTTGCTCCCACCTATTATGGCCCCTATGAGGCAGCAGGTGATACAGTTGCGGAGCCGGTTCCCACACAGGAGACTACTCCTGCGGAGTAGTTAGCAGTAGTTATTTATTTTCCTTCATCCTAGTAATCGGGTTTGTCCCCGATATAATTTCTGGATTCTGTAATAAATTCTGGATCTGTGGTCACATTCAATTTATGAAATCTTAGCATTCTTTTTCCTGTTATTTTTCCTTGCCTATTTAATTATTGTGAATGAGCTAAATTTTATATTACCTGTGATTAAGCCCTAGACAGCGTGCTACCGCCGATACTGCGGCGTAGGCTGGACGTACCCACGTACTCGTGCCCGAATATCCGGGTGCGGGTTGTGACAGGCTCAGTGGACAGTCACGAACGGTATGGTTTGCTTCACCGCAAACTAAACATAACCCAAGTTTCAGGCGGCACTTATCTATAGCGTGCCCCGGCCGCCTACAAAAATGGCATACTTTGTCTAACTTTTCTCCATGCTTGTGACCGTTGTTCGGACGCTTTGTAGCGTTGTTTCCTCTGTCGTTGCTTTGGCATTTGTGATTGTAGGTATGCACAGCCGGCAGGAACGTGAGGATAGAGTGGTTCGAGAGATAGGGCGTGATTCATTACTTCACGCATTGTACGATATTGATGAACGGCTACGTGCGAATGGATGGCAGGGCGTAGTCTACCTTCAAACCTTCTAGCTCGACTCGCTGCATCAGGTAAATAGGCCCTAGCGAATTTGGAGAGTCGGTTGAATTCGGCGGAGTACTCCTTAACTGTCATGCTGCCTTGCCGCAGCTGCACGAACTCGTTTTCCATTTGACGTTATACTGGAGGGAGTACAAACTCCTCTTCGAACGCGGCAAAAAAAGTCGTCCACGAGATCGCCTCCTCTCCGTGATCAAATTGGAGAGATCGTCGATGCACGTCCCACCAATCGTGCGCGTTGAGGCGGAGCTGTAGTTGCGCGCAGGCGACGCGCTTCTCTTCGGGGACCTCTAGCAGAGCGAAGTGATCTTCAAGTTTGGCCAACCAATCTAGAGCTACGACTGGGTCCTCAGTCCCGTTGAATGGGGTGTTGCAGACTTTCTTGAAGTAGCCAAAGTCGAAGGTAGTCACGTCCCTCGGCCTTGGAATTTGCGGCATCTCTACTTCAAGCGCGGGCTGTTCCACCGGAGTCGGCGTTCTTGCCGAAGAATGGTTGGATGCCAAAGTCTGAACGATCTGCTATAGGATATCTACCTGCTTCTGTTGGACTGAGAATCGTGTTTCTATATTGTCTTGAAACTTGAGCTAACTCTCTTCCGCCCGCTTCTCAGCCCGTTCATAGCGAGCCTCGTCCCTTTGTTGGTTTTTCTCCAACATCCGCAACATTTGCTGGATGGGATCGATGCTTGGCGCGGCTCGCTGGCTCCTTGAACTTCCCGAAGTATCCGAACTACTTTCTTGGCCTTGCGTTTCGTCCGGTGTTTGCGCTGCAGATTGCGCTGGAGCCATTCCTTCAAAAGAAGGTAAATTACATTAGGATCATAATGTATTATGGACTTATTGCATGAACGTATCTCATTTTGGCCTAGCGAGTTCAAGAGTTCGCACAGGAATTTGATCATTAAAGGAACTTTTCCAGCACGAAGTCTAAGGAACTTTGAATCTGTGCTCTGATACCACTATGTCACGATCCAATTCCGTAGAATCAAATGAGGCGTCCCCCGAATCGTGACCGCCATGCGGGCCTGGGGTTGCGCCCGCACAAGGCTTTAATGATTTGCATAGCAAGCACATATTCAGAGTACGCAGATAAATTGAAACACAATTTGAAACATGGAAAAGTTCTCTTTATTGATAATGAACATCTATTACAAACTCCTGAACAAGTCAGCTAATATGCCGAACGGCTTACAAAAGAGATGACTCAAAATGAGATAACAGTCCTGTACATTACATCCTTTTATAAACTCAAAATGATAAAGACCTCCAGGCTGGAGGATAACTTTGCCACGGAGCTGTATTTGTTTATGAAGAGTTGCAGCTTCGGACTTCAAAAGGCTTCAAGGGGCGCGGTGAAGATGCGCCAACAGCTGGACTGGATCGGGAAGATGACTTCGGCTCCTCGCTCGGTTCGCCTTAGTGCGGAGAACCTGTTTCAACGAGGGTCAGCATATCGAAACATGCTGGTGAAGGCGAGCTAGCCAAACTATACAATCAATACGTTGTTTTAATAAAGCATGCATATTTGTGGGTTTCTATCTTGCCTTAGTTCATTTACAAGTAAGCAGCATATAGAATTTACTGAAATAAACGTGCCACCGTTCGGTAGATTTTATCTGCCCGTCTGAATTACCTGTATAATACTTACCCTGCCTTCCCTGCCACGAAGACACAAGTTAGTTTGCAACAGGTTTAAATATACAATAGATCACTGGCGTATGCCAATAAGAACACTAGTCATAGACGAGAATGGTTTGCAGCGAAAGTACAGTGGGTGCTCCAAGCCATTCCGTCCAGTACAGTTGACTATACAGTAGGGTTCCGTCCGGACCGAATCGGTGCCAGTGTCCCAGCGACCGTCCGCAGGAACCAGTTACCTTGTGCACAAGTTGTTCGTGATCGAACAGTACGTTGCTAAGTTAACAGTTCATGCAGTTGAGGCAAACAGTAGTACGGGACAGTCGGTATTACATGATTCATTTAATATAGCCTCATTGAACAGTTTAGCACATACAAGGTGTTCCATACTTAGCACGATTCATAGAACAGTTATAAACGAACTAGCATACAGTATGATAACAGTTCACATATTTGATTGACAAGCATAAGAACCAAGTCTATTCTCTTTTATCTTGGTTTCTTTTATTATTACTTGGTATCGTTTGATCGGGGCATAGAATAGTGCAGATTTATTAGATGTGAAGCTTGGAAGCAGGGCTAGCTAATCGGGTTGGTAGCCACTCACTTAGATTGATGGAAGGAGAAGGAAAGAGGCGCTTCACGACTCCGCTCGCAAGCCGCCTACTGCTCGTTCACCTGCGCACGAACAGCTCGATTAATACTTCTTCCTCTCTTTCCAATCTCGGAATAGAAGTGCAAGTCAATGAACGAAAATAATGAAAACCATCGAAACCGTTCAAGGAAAACAAGCAAATCCCAAAACCAACTCAAAGCACGAAAGCAACAAGCGACATCGAAAACCGAGGCAATAAAGATAGCAGCGGAGAGGTCCCTCCTGACTCTGCCGCTAAGCCGATCCTTGGGGCACGGTCCACTGAATATGGGAATCGATTCCGAAGAAACAAATCCATAACGAGGACGAGTTCTTAATTCAATCTATCCCGATCGAACGATACCGTCTTGTGTTTCTTAGCCGCGCTCTCCGCACCGGGAGAACGGGGCCCTACACATAGGACTAGCAGTGTTACGTATTCCTAGTCCTACGTATTTTAGGACTGGGGTGTGACATATTTTGTGGTGGCCCATGCAGATCCTGAATATATTATCTCGGTTACATTACTGTACCGAGCAAGCCTGCTTATATGAATAGAGTATAGGATCTCATCCATGCTTGACTAAAGCTCATCTCCCTTTCAACTATCTTTAAATTCTTGCATCCTATTTGATTCCTGTACTCCTTCTAATCGTTTCGTCCACCTCTTACAGAGAGATGGATTCGCGTAGTGGATGTACTGCTGCCGGAGGTGACACACCTTCAGGAGTCAACGGCCAAACTCGAGGGGAGACCTCGACGACTCCGAGACTTTGGGGGCCGGATGGACAGACTCACAATCCAGTTCCATCTGATATTCCCGCTTCACCTAATGGGACCCTTTCAGCTTCATCGACATCCCAGGATGGACAGACAGAGCTGTTCCAATTCTTCCAAATGATGATGCAGGAACAGAGACAACAGGCGGCTGCACTAGCTGTAGAGTAGAGGTAGCAAGCGGCGGAACATAGGCAAGAATTTCTGGCAGCACTTGAGAGAATGGTTGCACAGGCTTCTGTACCAGCTCAGACACTAGTTCCAGTACCATGAGCTAGAGTTGGTTCATTCAAGGACTTTGTACAGATGGGTCCCAAGCCGTATAAAGGCACTGAGAGCCCAGCGGAGACTACAAACTGGATTACCCACACCAAGAAGTTATTAGAAGCATCACAGCTGCCTACCGACCTATGGATGACAGGCGTAAGGACGCAGCTAGTTGGTAACGCTCATCACTGGTGGGAATCAATGGAGCGCCAGTTGGGTACATATTAGACTTGGGAACAATTTTTGGAGTGCTTTGAGAGAAAGTACTTCCCGGACACTGTAAGGGACGCATTGTACGATCGGTTTCTTCATCTGGAGCAGGGGAACAAGACAGTTGACAAGTATGATGCAGAGTTTAGTCGCCTTAGTAAATATGGCACTGCCCTGATACCGAATGACTTGGAGATGGCTAAGAGATTTTACCGCGGACTGACTCAGGAGCTCCAACACTACACTAGCTCACAGTCCCGGATCTCTTATGCTGAATTATTGACAGAAGCTAGGTTACAAGAGACCATCAACAAGGAAAAAGGAGGTCAACTGAAGATACAACAAGGACCAGCAAGGACACAGCAAGGAGGGCCTATCAGACGTCCTTTGGCACAGCAACATCAACATCAGCACAGAGCAGGACCGTACCAGATTTTGGAGAAGCCCCACTGCAATTATTGTAGGAAACGCGGGCATATTTCGAGAGACTGTCGGACTCGTTTGGGATAATATATGAGGTGTGGTTCCAGACATCATATGGCGAGAGACTGTCCAATGCAGCATACATTGACACCTTCACCGCCAATACAGAGGCTAGCACTTCCCTTACCAAAGTCAGTTCAGCAGATAACTAGACCAGGAGCACCTCGACCCCCAGCAGCCGGAGGATTTCAGCGAGGACCACCGCTACCTACTCAGGAGGATCAATACACAAGGGCCAGTCATGGACTACTACAGAGGAATGGACAAGCTTTTGCACTAGAAGTGAATGACATAGATCAGGAGATTGATGTCATAGCAGGTATTACTCTTGCTTTTAGTTTTTCTGTTGTGACATTATTTAATACGGGAGCCACCCACTCGTTCATATCTTCTAGTTTTATTTCCAAACACAATTTGTCACCACACCTTTACCTAGTTGTGTTAGAATTATCACCGGAGGAGGAGTTGTACCTGTTAGTCGGATTTGTAGATCGTGTCCTGTAGTAATTCGTGGCAGAGAGATGAGTGCCTGACTCTTAGTCCTTCCTATGCCAACTTTTGATATTGTGCTTGGGATGGACTGGCTAAGCAAGTACCATGCTTTCTTCGACTGTTTTGGAGGAAGCATTCTTTTTAAGGTATTAGGCTAGCTAAAACTTGAGTTTGCACGAGGATCCACAGAAGCCCTTGATGGTGTGCAGCTTGCAATGGACGACGTTATCTATCACCCTATCATTTCAGAGTTTTACGACGTCTTTCCAGAGGAATTGCCAGGACTACCTCCGGACAAAGACATAGAATTCTCAATTGAATTAACACCAGAAGCAGCACCCATAGCGTCACATGTTTACAGATTGGCAAAGAAGGAGATGGATAAGCTGAAGGCACAGTTGAAAGAATTAGAGGAGAAATGTTTCATCCGGCCGAGTGCATCACCCTGGGGAACACCAGTGTTATTTTTACCTAAGAAGGATGGGTCAATGCGTATGTGCATTGACTATAGAGCCTTAAATGCAGTGACCGTAAAGAATAAATATCCATTGCCGTGCATTGATGACTTATTTGATCAGCTTAGTGGAGCCAAGATATTCTCGAAGATAGACTTGAGATCGGGATATCACCAGGTAAAGGTACGGAAGCAGGACATCCCGAAGACCGCATTCAGGAGAAGATATGGACACTACGAGTTTCTGGTCATGCCATTTGGGTTGACCAATGCTCCAGCTATCTTTATGGACTTAATGAATCGAGTATTCCATCAGTATTTGGACCAGTTCATGGTCGTCTTCATAGATGACATACTTGTCTATTCGAAGAACCACGAGGAGCACGAGAAGCACCTGCGGATCGTCCTAGAGACCTTGAGGAAAGAGCAGTTATATGCGAAGCTCAGTAAATGTGAGTTTTTCTTGGACAGAGTCTCATTTCTTGGACATGTCGTTACGAGAGATGGTATTTCTGTTGATCCAGAGAAAATCTCGGCAGTCGAGACATGGCCCGTTCCTAAATCAACATCAGAGGTGAGAAGTTTCCTTGGACTTGCGGGATATTATCGACGGTTTGTGGAGAACTTCTCAAGGATAGTAGCACCTATGACTCGGTTGGTGTGTAAGGATCAAAAGTTCGTATGGACCAACGAGTGTCAAGCCGCTTTCGAGGAGTTAAAGAAGCGACTGACCACAGCACCATTATTGACTATTCCATTAGAATCAGGAGGTTATGTGATTTACAGTGACGCATCAGGAAAATGTTTGGGATGCGTGTTGATGCAACATGGAAAGGTGATCGCATATGCATCTAGACAGTTACGAGTACATGAGAAGAATTATCCAACTCATGACTTGGAGCTTGCAACCATTGTTTTTGCTCTGAAGCTATGGAGACATTACTTATATGGGGAACGAGTAGAGATCTATACTGACCACAAAAGCCTCAAGTATGTCTTCACACAGAAGGAGCTAAATATGAGGCAACGTCGGTGGCTTGAGTTGATGAAGGATTTTGAGATAGAGCTACATTATCACCCAGGCAAGGCTAACGTAGTAGCAGACGCGTTAAGCCGGAAACCAGTAGCTTACTTCTTGACAACACAGAGGGAATTATTGGAGGACTTGTAAGAGCTTGGCATATAAGTGATATTACCCAGAGCAGATAGGATATTAGCCAACTTGCAAGTACAATTATCACTAGTAGAGAGGATCAAGGCAGCTTTGCCTACAAACGCCATATTCAGGAGATTGAAAGAAAGGACAGAGGCCGGAGAGCAGACGGGATTGCGCATTCATGATGATGGGATATTACGATGTGGTGATCGTCTATATGTTCCCAATGGAGAGATTCGACAGGAGCTGATGGCAGAAGCTCATAGTTCGATATATTCTATTCATCCTAGAGGCACAAATATGTACCGTGACTTACGACAGCACTTTTGGTGGCATAGGATGAAAAGAGAGAGAGAGAGCTCGCTTTGTAGCCAAATGTCTAGTATGTCAGCAGGTAAAGACAGAGCATCAGAGAACAACATAGCTACTGCAACCACTTCCGATTCTTGAGTGGAAGTGGGAGCACATCACTATAGATTTTGTCACGGGTTTTCCAAAAAGTCCGAGTGGGAGAGATGCAGTATGGATAATAGTGGATCGACTCACCAAGTTTGCCTATTTTTTGCCTTTTAGAGTTGGCCAGTCTACAGAAGCTTTGGCTGACTTATACATGAGGCAAATTGTGAGGTTGCACGGTATTCCGGTCAGCATTGTGTCAGACAGGGATTCACGTTTCATATCTCACTTTTGGAGAAGCATGCAAGAGAGTCTTGGGACCCGTCTGAAGTTCAGTACATCTTATCACCCGCAAACAGATGGGCAGTCCGAACGTACTATTCAGACACTGGAGGATATATTGAGGGCTTGTATGTTAGACTTTGGAGGATCATTGGAGGACCACCTACATCTTGTGGAGTTTTCTTACAACAATATCTATCAAGCGAGCATCCAGATGGCTCCGTTTGAAGCATTGTATAGAAGAAAGTGTAGGTCTCCCATGTGTTGGAGTAACATAGGAGAACGTCAGATTCTGGGACCAGAGTTGGTAGTCAACACCGTTGAGACAGTGAAGAATATACAAGGACACTTGCAAAAATCGCAAGACAGGCAGAAGTAGTGGGCAGACCTTCATCGTCGTCCCTTGGAGTTTAAAGAGGACGATCATGTCTTCTTGAGGATATCACCTACTAGAGGCACTATTCGATTCAGAGGGTGTGGCAAGTTGAGTCCAAGGTATATTGGACCATTTGACGTGCTAGAGAGAGTGGGAGAAGTGGCGTATCGACTTGCACTACCACCCTCACTCGAGGGAGTACATGACGTATTTTATGTGTCGCAACTTAGGCGATATGTGGCAGATAGCAGTCATGTTCTCGACTACTCTGAGATCACCATTGGGCCGAGCTTGTCATACCAAGAGCAACCCGTAGGGATCCATGATCGTCGAGAGAAAGTATTGAGGAATCAGTCTATTCTCTTGGTCCGCGTGGCATGGAAGCATCACGCGCTAGGAGAATCCACTTGGGAGCGCGATGACGACATGCACAAACATTTTTCGTATCTGTTCGTAAAACAATGTATGAATTTATTTTGTTCATTTCTACAGTATACCACCCTTGATTCCTAACGTGGCTTAGTTTTAATTTCGTGGACGAAATTTTTATAAGTTGGGTAAAATATAAAACCCCCTATTTTAAATATTTTAATTAATTATTTAATTTAATTGCATTATTTCGTAGTTAATTAAAAAATATAGTTTATTGAATTTTAATTACTAGGTAAATATTCATCTAGAAATTATTAAATAAAACTATAATTTTTATTTTTATTTATTTTAAGAAGTCCTGTAGAAGACTGAAAGATTTTTAGGATGTGCTAATAATTAGAAGAGTAAAAAAAAATTAAAAGAAGAATCCTTAATACCCTAAACCTTAAGTCTAATAATCCTCAACCCAGCCCGCCTATAAGCCTAACCCAATTTCAAACAGCAGCTAAATACCCCAAAACCGCAGAAACCGCTGAACCCAACACCCGCGGCCAGGCAACGACCCCAACCCGCCTCTCTATATATGTACATATATGTCGAGCCTATAAACCCTAACCCTAAAACTACTCCCTAACCTAGCTGCTCACCCCCATGACCTAGCACCGCCGAACTCCACGGCCCGGGGCAGCCGTGCAGCCACCTGGACCAGCACTGCCGTCGACGTTCGTGTCACCCGCGCGAGAACGCGGCGCAGAATCTGGCAGCGACGTATCCCACTTCTCGTGCTATTTTCTGCTCCATCTTGCGATCAATTTTGACTCCGTATTCACCGGTATGTTTATTACCTATCCCCCTTCCAACTCTGTATACTAGTTTCATTCGAACAACGTTAAACCATAGGTAGAAATCGAGACCAAGTTGGAGAAAAACATGACTTTTAAACTACAAAAAATTATTGCGACCACCTATGTTTAGAGACCAATATCTTCCACCACAGACATCCAAATCTAAATTTACTTTTTGCTATGTGAAGACCATATAACCGAGATTATTTTCTGTTAATTAGATTATTTTATTTGATGTTATATGCAGAGATAAACTGGGTTAAAAATTAGGAAAAACTTGTTTCTAAAACTCTAGAATTTGCGATACGAAGCGCGCTCCGCCAAACGGGACCGCCCCGTCGAGTACCAATTGCACCAAAAGGTGCGTATGGTATATCCTGATGTGTGATTTTTTACAAAAACTGATTTGTACGTGTGTGCGCGTCAAAATTAATCCGTATCCGTGAAAGTCCTCCTATCGCGACTTTTGCAAAACACCGCACCATTTAGTGTACGCTCGTCGAAATGCGACGAAACTTGCACCATTGAATTCGTGGTATCACGCTGGTCCTGTGACCCAAGTTTTATGCGATCCTGAGACAGTTGACCAAGCCGCCTATTTACGGGCCCACGGTTGACTTTTTTGGGCAAATTTGTGTTCGGTTCACCGAAATCTAAAATTGGACATACCGTTGAGTTTGTATTGACGTTTAGAATTTATTTGACCTATAATTTGTCCTATTTAGATATCTTTACCCCTGGCACGCTTTTTGGTGCAAAGTGGGCCACATGTGGACCCCGCTTTGACCTAAAATTACCGTTTTGCCCCTGTGTCCAAATTGGACGAAAGGGTAGTATTTTTTAGCTATCTCGATGATTCCGGGAATATTGGTGATATTTATTTCAGCATCCGGGGACGTTTATTCGGAGGCCTTAGTTTTTGATCTTGTGTACTTGACGTCTGGACGCTTATACTATATAAATTGCTTGCCAGGCAAGTATACCTTGCCATTGCTGTGATTTACATTTCATATGATGCATGTATTTATTTCTGTTATTTAGTTCATATATTTTAACTGCTATATAAACTGCGCGTCCAAGAATGACTTGGGTGCAATGACGGTGGCATCGTATTCTATTTTTATTATATATATGCATGTTGACCTAGCTATGAGACCACCCCATTATTATTAGGCATTCTTATATTTCATTGGCCATGACACCGTTATTACACGAGTATGAGTCTCATGTAGGACACAGACTTGCGTACTCGGCTGGCCACTGGTACGTATAGGTCGTGCGACGGATAGGGATAACTACTGATAGAAATTGCATGCTAGGAGACCTGAAAGTTATTTAGAGGTATCATCGTATCATGGATGTGACATACTTAGAGCATGGGGTGGGAAGAACAACAAGTAAGGCATTTGGGCTCCTTTGTACTTTCCTTGTGTAACCCGTACGCTTCGCCAGAGATGCGTGGTCATGATGACCACTATATATTATATATTATCAGGCGGCCTCTGGCGTTCAAAAGTCGTCATGCTTTGTAGGCCCCTGAATCTTTGAGAGAATCATGCCAATCCCATTTTAGCCAGATAGCCCACTTGTTGGAAAGTTGTTCTCAAACTGCATTCATATAGAAGGTTAGGCGACCCATTTTGATGTTTATTTTTAGTACTTTGGCATATTTATATGTATCTTGTTATGCCCCTTTGAGGACCTGGTCCCTTTCCAGGTATAGACATGCAGGAGTACCCACAGGAGTACGGACCCGGACCTGGCGCTTCATACCAAACTGAGGAGGTCTTACCTTCGGAGTACCTTTGATTCATCGCAGCTGATGGATATTCTAGTTGCTATTTTCTTTGTGGACATTTATCTTATATTGGAGTTTGATCTCTTCTCTCATTTAGTAGTGTTTAGCATAGTCGATTTATAGTAGATTTGTTCCATCTGACTATCATACTTTGAGACTTTATATTTCAAATTCAGTTATTTATTCCCATTTATTTACTTTTGCTGTAGATGAGATATAGATTGCGTGTGACTTGTTGACACTATATTACTACTTGTGGATTTGATATTCATATATAGCGTACGTGTGTGTTACGATCTTCCAATACATTGGAGTTTCGTATACATACGGCTGGCGTGTTACGTATTCCTAGTCCTACGTATTTTGGGACTGTGGCATGACACGTAACCCATGCGGCAGTGCATGCGGCAGCACATATTGTAGCGCAAGCCATAACGCATGCGACAGCGCATGCGACAACCATGCGACAGCCCATACGGCTTGCCCATAAGACCGTCCATGCGACCACGCATGCGACCCGCCCATGCGTTCGCGCATGCAGCTCGCGCATCAAATGCACATAAGCGCCTGCGCCGATGCTGACGTGCTAAGTGCAAAGTGCGCCAACAAAGCGTTAGTTTGCACCCTTCAGCCCGAGTTTGAGTTGAGTCACTGAGCCCCTTTAGGGCTTAGCTCCTATGGAATAAATTCTAAGAGAATGACAAAAAGCATAAATGCTTTCATTAAGGAGTTAAGCCAATGTGGGACTATCTTTTATAGTCCAAAGGCAAAACACCAACAATCTCCCACATATATTAATATATGGGTTGAGTGTTCCTCACAGTGACTGCCCATCATGCATTAAGATAGATGTCACTTCGACTAGAATCTTCCTGCATGGGTCAAAATAACAGTATGATACAAGAATGGACTAAGTCTTGAATTCTGTACCATAGTTGTAATTCTTTCCACTCACACAATGACATCAACTGTGCTTCTGGTTGCACATTGAAGGTCCTGTGCATGCCTGGTTTCGGTGTATGTATTTTGTTCTCTACAAGTTTTTCCTCAATAGACGATCTATATATCTTTCCATACACTATTGGTAAGTTCTTAAAGAGTCCTTGGCATAAAATATTGTGCTTCCTTACGGTGCTACGCCGCTATGACATGGCCTTCTGCCGAGGTTCACTCCTTCATATGGTGTCATCCACTATAGCATGAGGTTCACTCCCTCTTTGTAGTACCAAACTACCCAACACGAAGCCTTGCGCTTCCTTGCGGTGTTACGCTGCTGTGACATGACTTTCCGTCGAGGATTTACATCTTTGACCTCTGTGGTGTCACACCACTGTAATATGAGATCATCGAACTCTTTGTAGTGCTTCCTACTACTCTTCATTATACAACATTAGGCCATATGCCTATGCGCGGTTCTACGCTGCTGTGACATGACTTAATATCGAGGATTTACATCTTTTAGGTCAAAATCATGACTTAGTGCCCCTAACTACCAAGCGTGGGGAGATCATGTGGGTTTACCCTAATCTGGTGTTAGAAATTGAGGAAGAGACTAAAGCTGCTAAAGCTAAGTCTAAAAAGAACTCAAGATATAAACCATGCCATATGGTTGCAATATCCCCGACGTCGGAAGAAGAGGCTTTAAAAATCGAAACCCGGTCAGGAAAAGCCTACCTTAAAGACTATGGAGGAAACCAGGAGGAAGCAACGACAGACACTTCACCTGCCAAACATCCAGAACCTGAACCTGTTATGCCAGAGGCAGGTCCTTCTAAACCAACTTCGGTGGATAAAGGCAAGCAGAAAGAAGTTCGTTTCGATAAACCTTTGAAGAATATTCAAAACAAAGCTTTAGAGAAACCTTATAACTTCGACATCTTGGCTTAGTTGGCTAATACTCTGGCCAAACTGTCCATTTTTAGCTACTTAGGCTATCCAAAGACACTCGTCAAGCCTTGAGTGAAGCGTTAATGCAAGCGGATGTATGCTTGACTGAGCTCAAATCCCCTGATAAAGAGCCTGTGGCATGTCCTCAATGCCATAGTGTGATGGAAGTGGTCCCTAACATCACTTTCACTTAATAGGACATGTTGTTGAAACATAACAGACACAACATGCCTCTTTATTACTCACTGGATACGTCGGCTCCATTGAGGTAGACCGGATTCACATAGATCCTGGATCGTCGATCAGCATTATCCCTCATAGTCTGCTAAGACCGTTGAGAATTCCTACAAGCGAACTGGCTTAGACTACCACCACAATCGTGGGCTTTAATGCCAGAAAGAGCAGACCGTTGGGGAAGATTCGTTTGAGGATCCAGATTGGTGACCTTAGATCAGTGGCTACATGCTACGTCATTGATTCAGAGGTGTCTTACAATATTCTGTTGGGCAGACCATGGATCCACGATCACAATATTGTTTTTTTAACTCTACATCAATGCTTCAAATATATAGACGTCCAAGGGACAGTAAAAACAGAGTTTGTTGATCTTAACCCGTTCAAAGGAGTTGAGTCCTACTATTCTGATGTTATATTGTACACCCAAGACTATATGAAGGAGGTGTCATGCAGGACAGAAGAGGAATCCTACCAGGAGCCAGGAGAACCATCTGCTGAGCAACCTTTGTCAATCCAGGTGAAAGGGCGGACTACTCGTCCGAAAGTCATGGAACCTGTGACTATCCACTTGGGCAAAACCAAATCGGGAGGAGAAAATGATCCCCTAGTGATCAGTCTGAACAAGAAGCCTCCACCTTTGGTCATTGACCTTAGGTACAACAAGCAGTCAGCTGATGTAAATATAACCGGGAACATGGTTTCTGGCGATAATAAAGATTCTCTTTTCCAGTATACTGACGCTCAATTTCCTAATCAAGAATCTTCCCCTCATAACGATATAGAACCTATAGCACAAAAATTCTTGGAAGCTATAGACTTCTATCATCCATATGTGTGGGAAGTAGCGTCAACATCTAATGTCGTCACGACATATGGGCCGCATGAAGATTCTATCTTTGTTGTTCCACCTACTCGCAACAATCAACATCCAATCGTCTTCGGTCGCATGCGGAATAGACCGATTATACAAGAAGGTTCTCACAAATCTGATGCTGGGAAAATACAAGTCCACAGATATAGCCCACAGGCTTTGAAGATTATGCAAAGCATGGGTTATGACTTAAAGTTGGAGCCAGGCCTCAACTACGAAAAAGGCAGACAAATGCTGTTGCATGGTGATCCCTACTATCAACGAACTTATTTTGGGTTAGGGTATACCACATATCTTGCAACTTCAAACAGCTCTGAGTCAAGTGAGGAGACCATTTCCTCTTCTCAAGATGATTTGTCATCCTCCGATTTAGATGATGAACTCGAACGGGCATTATCAGTAAATATGGTGTTGACAGATTCCCTCGAAACAGAGGAATAAGAATCTGAACTATTTGAAGATGAATCCTAGGCTCAACAAATGGATACACAATGAAAACTCTAGTTTGAACAAAAAGAACCACCCACTGAAGATAAGGTTATCCAAATCAATCTTGGGGATGAATTTTCATCAAAGCCGATATTTATCAGTAACAATCTTTCCGAAGAAGAAAGAAAAGAAACGATCTAGCTGATAAAAGATTATATCGATGTCTTTGCTTGGAATTATGAGGATATGCCAGGTCTTGATCCAAAAGTGGCTACCCATAAACTCAACATATTGTCCAATTCAAAGCCTGTAAAGCAACACCAATGCCAGTTTTGCCCTCATATGATGGATGCCATTGAAGCTGAAATCAAGAAGCTAATAGCCTATGGGTTCATCCGGGAAGAACAACATCCTGATTGGGTCGCTAATGTTGTCCCGGTTATGAAGAAAAATGGGAAAGTGCGTTTTTTGCATCGACTTCTGAGATCTAAATGCGGCCTGCCCTAAAGATGAGTTCCCTCTTCCTATTACAGACGTCATGATCGATAATACGTGCGGTTTTGAGCGCATGTCTTTTATGGACGGATTTTCAGGATATAATCAAATTAAGATGAATCATGAAGATGAAAAGCATACTGCTTTTCGTACACCACTGGGGGTATATTGCTATACGGTTATGCCTTTTGGATTAAAGAATGCCGGGGCTACATATCAACGAGCTATGAGTAACATATTCCATGAGCATCTGCGCAAAATGGTAGAATGTTACGTGAAAAATATTGCTGTCAAAAGCAGCCTCAAGGATAATCACATCCAAGACTTGAAGACAGTATTCGAGTGATACGCCAACACCAACTCAAAATGAACCCCACAAAGTCCTTTCTTGGTGTATCCAGTGGCAAATTTTTGGGATTTGTCATTACCGCTAAAGGCATTCAAGTTGACCCTGATAAAGTAAAAGCCATCCTAAAAATGCGACCGCCTCATAATCTGAGAGAACTTAGGGGATTTCAAGGTCGTCTAGCTTATATCAGGAGATTCATATCCAACGTCTCCAGAAGATGTCAACCTTTTTCTCGTCTAATGAAGAAAGGTGTGTCATTCGTATGGGACGAAGTCTGTCAGCAAGCGTTTAATGACATCAAACTCTATCTTACTAATCCTCCAGTTCTGGTGCCTCCCGTCGTAGGAAGACCATTTTTGCTGTATGTTCGAGCAATGGATCATTCTTTAGGGGCTCTCCTTGCACAGAAGAACAATGAGGGTCACGAACAGGCTATTTACTATCTAAGCAGGATGATGGTCAGAGCTGAACACAGGTATAGTCCAGTAGAAAAAGAATGCTTGGCCCTAATGTTTGCCATTCAGAAGATGCGACATTACGTGACGGGCCAAACTATTCATATCATCTCCAGAATCAATCCACTTCGGGTTTTAATGAATAAGCCGAGTGTTCTTAATTTCCAACTCACGACTTGGGCAATGCTACTGACATCGTATGATATAGTGTACGTCCCTCAGAAGTCCATGAAAGGTCAAGCGTTGGCTGATTTTTTAGTTGCCCATCCAATTCCGGAAACCTCTAAATTATATGAGGACATTCCTGACGAAGTTGCATAATATAATTCGGCAATGGAAGGTGATACATGGCAGCTATTCTTTGATGGGGCTTCCAGAACTGATCCCAAGGGAAACGTGGTTTCAGGAGTAGGAATTATCCTGGTGACTCCTGATAAACTCGTCATCTATCAAGCATATTCTCTTAGCGAACCCTGCTCTAATAATGTGCCAGAGTATAATGCTCTACTAATCGGGCTTCAAGTCGCTAAAGAATTGGATGTTAAATACCTGGAAGCTTTTGGTGATTCTCAGCTGATCGTCAATCAGGTCAGAGGAATATATGAAGTCCGCAATCCAGACCTCATTCCTTATCATCGAACAACGATCGAGATAGCAATGTCTTTTAAAGGATTTTTCTTAGAGCATGTTCCTCGATCTCAAAATTTGGAAGCTGATGCTCTGGCCAACCTAGCTGCAGATCTAGCTATTCCTATAAGAAGGCATAATTCGGTGATCCTTCTTAACAGAGATTTATTTTGTGTAAAAAATAACTTTCACATAGAACGCAGCTATGTTATAAACATGGTTCCTCCTAAGAGAGATTGGAGAAGTCCCTTTATAGACTTCGCGTCATACAAAATCTTACCAGAAGATCCTAAAGAAGCAGTATCTATCAAGAGACGATCATTACGTTTCTATTTTGATGCTTCTTCACAAAGTCTATATCGCCGAACATACGATGGACTATTGTTACGATGTCTCTCTAATGATGATGCAAGGCGGGTTATTCGAGAAGCTCATGACGGGGTATGCGGAGCACATCAACCCGGTCCTAAGTTACAGGATCGTATCAGGAGGATGGGCTACTACTGGCCTACTATGATTGCAGATGCCGTGAAATATACAAGACAATGCAAAGCTTGTCAGGTTCATACGGATTTTATACATCATCCTTCTGAGTATTTATATCCTACTATTGTATCATGGCCCTTTGAAGCATGGGGTATGGATATCATTAGTCCTATTCATCCTTCGTCTTCTAGGGGACATCGGTTCATATTGGCTATCACTGACTATTTCTTCAAATGGGAGGAGGCGATCCCTTTTGCTGAGGTAAAGACATCCAACATGATCAGCTTTATCAAGCACCATATAATTTTTTGTTTCGGGATACCCCAAAGGATAATCCATAACAATGGGCCTCAATTCATTAGTCAAGCATTTCACCGATTTTGCGATAAGAATCGAATACAGAATATGACCTCAACGGCATACAATCCTGCTGCTAATGGTTTGGCGAAAGGCTTCAATAAAACTATCATCATACTCTTGAAGAAGTTTGTCTCTTCAAACAAAAGAGATTAGAACGAGAAGTTGGGAGAATGTCTGTGGGCATACCGCACAACGGTACGAACGCCAACGGGTTGTACCCTATTTTCATTAGTTTACGGGTGTGAAGCAGTTCTCCCCATTGAAGTTTAAATTCCATCACTCAGGATAGCAGTGGCTAATGAGCTGACTCAGGAAAATAATGATCGTTTAAGACTTCAAGAGCCGGAAGGATTAGATGAGAAACGCCTTCAAGCTCAACAGCGCATCGAGTTCTACCAGGCACGCATCTCCAGAGCTTTTAATCAAAAAGTGAAGGAAAGAGTGTTCAAAGTTGGCGAGCTAGTTCTAGCTGTGAAGAGGCCAATGATCATTACACATAAAAGTAAGGGCAAGTTCCAACCCAAATGGGAGGGCCCTTATGTGATTGAAACCACATTTTCAAATGGCGCTTACAGATTAGCCAAGCCTAATAGAGATTTGATAATGGCTCCTATCAACGACAAATTCCTGAAGAAGTACTATGCTTGATCTTCTTTGCTCAAAGGGGTATGGTGAATATTTTATTCTGATGACACTATATACAAAGATTAGTTGGATCATATTCTATCATGTTTTTGTGACCTCTGAATAGATATGTTTAACTAATTTGAAACATTAAAATCTATCACGTCCATATTACCTCTGATAGTGTTTTGTATATAAATTTAGTTGGATCATATTCTATCATGTCCATATTACCTCTGAATAGATATATTCAGCTAAACCTTATCGAAAGTATATCATGTCCATATTACCTCTGATATCACTTTCATCTTAGCCTATCATTTATACTCAAAAGTGATAGGTCCACAAAGTCAGAAAATATATCTTTATTATCTCTAGAAATAACAAATTACAAAAGGAGCAAAAAGGTACATCATTGGGAAGGAGCCGTTAAATCGCGAATCTGTTGTGCTAAAGCCGTCATCCTTTCATTCCTGGAGTTCAAGATGTTAGTACGAGCCCGCTCCAGCCTTGCTTCATCATTGCTCAAGAGAGATAGTTCGGATAGAGAATCAACGAAACTTGCGTGGATGACACCCGCATGTGCCAAGTTCTGCTGAGCTGTCTTCACTTGGCCCTCAAATTTATCACGAACTACCGATGCCTTGAGAAGCCTCTCCCTTGTCTGAGCAAGTTCAGCTTCCAATTCTCGAACCCTCACTTCATATCCCTCACATTCAGCACAGTACTTGGCCAGATGAGGAATACTCTCCACCAATACTGCTTGCTCTTTCTCCATCTCTTGTTGTTGTCCCTGGATGGATTTGTTTAAAGATTCAGTCTGCTGAGCAAGTTCCGTAGTTAGAGAGTCATACCCAACTTGAACCAGGTCATCGATGCTGCCTCGAGATAGTTGCAAATATTTGTTAATGGGTTGTTCTAAACCATTAACTATTCGCTCTAGCGCATCAGCTCTTTCAACGTCATTAAAATTTTTAATCGGCACTATAGTGAGCTTGGAGGACGTCTTCAGAGCATTAAAGCTTAGATTCTTCTCCAGCACCATGGATATTAATTCTTTTAAAGTGACGTAGAATATGCTAGTGTATTGTTCAACTTGCAAAGATCGAATGTACGCTAGGAGTGGCCGCAATATCAGTAAATCTCTTTTTCGGAAGGACTGTAGAGGATGTTGCCAAAGTCGTTGCTTCAACAGATGGTGTGACAAAAGAAGAGACACCAACAACGGTTGAAGTTGCTGGCATGCTTAACGAAGGAGGCACTGTCGAGATGGTGGGTTCATCCTCCCCTGATGTTATTTGAACTGCTACTGGCGGGATGACACCCGAGAATATTGTGGATGAAAGATCGGTAGTTTCAAAGTATGCTGCGTCGATGTTAGGCACCGCCGTTTCATTAGCTGGATCCGCAACAAAATCAGAAGTTGTGTCAACTTCGCCCTCCCTAGAGGTGTCTTCGCCTGAAAATAAGATAAGAGAAAGTTAATATCAATTTGATGTTAATTTTCCTGAAGAAAGCGTGAAGACAACATTTACCCATGGCCGATGGTATGTATGTTGCATCTGCAGCCTGTATAGCTAAATCATTTCTTAATAATGCTAAACAAGCTGTCATACCTGGAGAAGAGGGTACACCAACTGACATTTGGGGGTAGTCATCCCAATCGTCACCCAGATCCACTCGAGGTTCATCGGGTGGAATCTCGCTCAAGATACTTACAGACGAAGGAGGGGCTAGGCCCATTATTTATCTCGATAAAGGCATACTGATCCTTATTATGCTCGGCCTCGAAGGCGATCTAGAAGCACTACCAGTAACGGTGGTAGCGGCAGCAGTAGCTGGCAAAGAATCTCCAGCACTGTCAGTTGGAACTGTGGAGGTTCCCTCTCTAAAAGGCGAAGGACCCCCTGATCAAAGAATCATCCCCAACAGGAGAAACAATAGGCTCACTCCTAGAGCCCCCTTGGTGGAAGTCCTTTTAGGACCTCCAGTAGTCAGCTTCTTCTTATGGGGGGAAGGCTCTTTCAGAGTGGAAGTCTTTCGTTTACTGGAAATTATGAGAGGCTCTGCTGGCGGAGCTATTACGCCTCTCGGTAAAATCAACAAATAATCATCTGCACCGGTGGTTTCATCACCTTCATTAGAGGAGACAGATGGTCTCTTCTCTCTCCCAATGGACCTATGTGAGGGCATCCTGAAACTTCCATGAACATCAAAATCATGAAAGAAGGTATTGATGGATACATAAAACTGCGCGTACGAGTGAAGAATGCGCAGTTCCGTGGAGAAAGAAATCGAGGGCACAACAAAGGTTGCTCCAGTACAACCCATTATGAAGTACCGCCATCCTCTAGCAGTCCACCTTTGAACTTGAAGCTGGTAATGGGATTCCCCATGTGCAACTGATCATACCCAAATTGCCTAGCGAAACAGCTAGGCAGATAAGGCTCCAAGTAGCAGTGGTCCTCACTTCTGTACAGTAGATGAGAAGGTCTAATGCAGACCAACCAGTAAAAGGCTTCAGGAGAAAGAATAGTCTTCTCCTGACCTGCATCCTGAAGTTTCGTCCCCTATTGATTGATATGTAAAGGGGGGACGATGCAGAAGAACTTTCAACTATGGGCAAATTTTAGTGCTAGCCGACAGTTTATGACGCTAGTCACATTCCAAGAAGAATTCTTGTAATTCAACAGGAAGTTATTGCCCGAACCACTGGCCGACCCAGGAGGCACCACTCTGGTGTTGTAAAGGATTAACCATCCCATCAGATATAAGAATGGCAATTCTACTCTGGGATATCCTTCACGACGTGTATCATCAGCCAGGAGTCCATCAATAATGGCCCTTAGGCCATCTTGAATCCTGCACACCATGGCAGGGAGCAGGCCCAATCTCGCTCCAAATACCAAACGCACTGCGGGCCATAAGGTATTGCGATGAATGCTATCTGCAGACGCGATACCAGGCACCACCCATCGGCGTAGCCAAACAGAAAAGAAGCCAGCCAGTTGAGCTTCTCTTGACAGAGGCTTTCGGCAATGCCTCATATAGCTGTAGGCTTTGGTTCCTGCAGGATAACCCCCTATCTCTTCATTGAGAGCACAATCTTGAGCCCCCGCATCTTCAATAAGATCGTCGATTGTGTTGGCATTGAGAATGCTCAAGGAATTCAAGGGTTTATCTCTGCTATCTACAACCTTGTCCTGTTTGTCATTTTTAGCCTGATGGAAGAAGAGGTAGGATACCCATTTGTTGATATTGGCTAAATCAGAGGGCTCCTTGTAGAAGGTGGTACATGCAAGGTAGTGGCTCATCAGCTCTTGGTACACTGCCACGTCTCGAGGGTGGGTATCCTTCAGCTCCCTATTTGTCAGAACGTAATCTTCATAAGGAGTGTCTCCTATTGGCAGCTTTGAGATGTCTGCCATCTCATGAAGTGCCAGGCCTAACTCACCTATCGGAGTGGCGAAAGTCCCAGTGAGCGAGTTATATCACTCAAAGCTAAGAACAAATTAGGGTTGAGAGGCATCCCAACACTAGTAGCACTCCCAGCCGCAAACAAGCCAATACTTTCCAGCTCCACCTGAAAGTGCTTCAGGGCCCATGCGGTTAAACTGGCCCATCGAAGATTCTGGGGGCTAAGCCATCCACTAGTGTGAGGGTTAACCTTGGGGTATACTCCCCCCTGCCCCATAAAGTTATTGTAGAAAGTCGCTATTTGAAGCGGCTGGATCAGTGAAGTGTCTTCACTCGGGACGCTACCCGGCAGTAATCCTCTGAAAGGCATGACAGGGCCTGAGGGACTGCTTACAAAGAACCCTCGGTCCAATCCTTTCTTATAAAAGATCTTCCCTGGTTGGCCATAAAGATCGGGAGTCAGAGTCCATGACATCTTTCTGGGATGTGTGGCATAGAAGAATGCAGAGATAGGGTAATCTCTGGACATCTTTGGCAGATACATGATCGTGCCCTCAGAAGAAAATACCCGATCTTCCTTCTTGGGCTTGGTCTGAGACTGCTTATCAATAACGTCCCCGAATAAAAAAGCTGGTTTCTTATACTCAGTCCCATCTATGTATGTCAGGGGCTCCTCACTGATCATACTGAGCAACATTCGTTCTCTTTGGGCTGAGATCAGAGTTCCCCTTTCTTGAGGATACTCATTTCCAGAGATGGAGAATGTCACATGGGACAAGTCCTCCAGATAGTTGGAATTTTGCATTCCAGCAGCAGAGCCCATCACTTCAGCCAGAGGGGGAATCTGTAGGTCCACTACAAGAAGCAAAAAAATAAGTCAGTTTTACGCTAGATGCTACACTATTGCAGTATACGCCAAAACTTGACAGTCTGAGTTTTTACGCCAGACTGCAAAAATTTGACTTTTTATGCTGGAATTTACTTTCAGTGCATAAAAACTCAAAGTTTGCGGTATACGCCAAAACCTAACAATCTGAGCTTTTACGAAAGATTACAAAAATTTGAGTTTTACGCTGGAATTTACCTCTAGTACGTAAAACACAAGGTTTGCAGTATACGCCAAATTTTGACAGTCTGAGTTTTATGCCAGACTGCAAAAATATGGAGTTTTACGCTGACACATTAGGAATGTGGGCGTATTGGCACATACACGTACAACGTGTGCGAAAGATATTTTTTCTCTCGAAGTCTTTACCTGTGATGCCCGAAGCGCAGCTAGATGGCGGAGCACTTCGTTCAGAATGAGGCTCGCTTGGCCTAGTAGGAGTCGCTCGTACTTGAGCAGAGGAGCGAGATGAGGAAGCGACTTTCTTTCCCTTAGCCGCGGAGGCCTGTTTTGGTGCCATGACGAATCTGAGTTCTCAGAAAAGAGACGAAGATGAAGAGTTCTCAGAAAGAGACGAAGGGTTTTACAAAGACAGATGAAGGATTTTTCTCTCTCACGACCTAGGGCTATTTATAGAGTTCAGATAACTCTTTGAATCCTTAACCGAATTCGATCTTATCTGATCAGTTATGATTTGGGACCACGTCAGCCGATCATTTGAAAAGGAAGGCGGACAGTCATGCTGTATAATGGATCCATGATTTTACGCGCAGAGCAAGGATCCACTATTTTACGCTCAGAAGCTACAGATCTATGATTTTACGCTCAGAAGCTACAAATCTATGATTTTACGCTCAGAAGCTTTTACGCTCAGAAGCTACAGATCTACAATTTTACGCTCAGAAGCTACAGATTTATGATTTTACGCTCAAAAGCTTTTACGCTCAGAAGCTACAGATCTACGATTTTACGCTTAGAAGCTATAGATGCTGCGGATCTATGACTTTTCGTATATCTTAAAATTACGCAGGACGGGATACGCGTATATCTTGATAACTTGGGTCTTATACTCGAGAAAGCCAATTTCAATGGTTTTATGCAAAAAATGCTCCTTCTTGGTTACAAAATATTGCAAGTGCCTAAAACACACCGATGTCAGCATTTGCAAACAAGACGACGAGTATTCAGTAAACTTCTCCTCTTGTTCAGGCAGGAGGACTTCACCAGACGAAGGGTCAAGGAGTTCCCTAAAAATGTCTGTCTACATTGAAGATGACTCTTCTTCCTTGGCCATTGGAAGTTCATTCGAAGTCTAGCCAGAATCCTTTACATCTAAGTTCAAGTATGGCCGGTTCGGCAGACATTTCTTGCCTTGTTTCGAGAAACTTTCGGAAGGCCATTCTTGAAGATAATATTCTGAACAGAAATTCTTCGTATTAGAGAAGTGACATTTCAGAATTCTATGTGACTCCTGGTCCAAAAACAGCATGACAATCGGATTTTCAAGACAATTTAATGTTGAAGAGTTTTTACGCATATTCCTTTATGCGTAAAAGTCAGAGCGTGACGGGAAGCATATTTGTCAGAATCAGCGTAAAAAATTACTTAAGCATGCTGAAGCTGCGTACTATCAGACTTCCTCACAGCAATATGGCAAACCAAAGAGGCGTAAAAGAAGACAAGTTTATTAATCATGATTACATATGATGGAAATCTATTTTACAAAAGATTTTTTATTAATATTCAAGATCATGATTACATATGATGGAGATCCATTTTACAAAGGATTTTTTATTAATATTCAAGATCACGACGAGATTCTATTACGCTAGGTTCTCATCTGACGAAGATCTTCAGTTCTTCTTCTACGATACTTCTTCGGCTTCTTCGGCCGATGAAAAAAAATAGTTAATGGCGGGAGGATACAGAACTGGGCCTGTTTAAATTATTCAAGCCCCCCTCCATACGTCATTGACGGCCATGCTCAGACTTGTGTTAGGGATTCAAACCCAACACAATACTGAAAGACACGGCCAAGCTGCCCACCAGGGTCCAGCTTCATAATAGGAGAAAATACAGCTAGTAAGCTGTGTGGTCTAATGTGACCCTTCATCTCTCTTTGACGAATCATCATATAAAATTGCTGATTATCTCGAGCAAAGGAAGCTATGATATCCTTTCATGATCCATCGTTGCAGAGGATATTTGCTCGAAGATGCCTCTTTTTACGGCTCCTTACATGCTGGAAGAGCATAATCTTCTTCTTCCTCAGTGCAGCCCAATGAATCTCAGCGGCCATCTTTGTGGTGAAGGGAGTATGGAAAAACAAGTTCACTTGCTTGCCTTTATATAGGCAAAAGAGAACACACAGAATCCCAACAACTCCGTAAATATCGTCGAAAAATCAGCCTCGAAGAACGAGTCAAATTTGACCACTTCATGCTTCATTCAAAGTATTTCAAATTATAAGAAATTTGAAAACTTTGAAGGGGGTCTTGTAGAAGCATAAAATATGTTGGAGAATTATACGCGTATTATACAGTCAAAACCCAGCATGCATGAAGTCCGCATAAAATAGCGCTTCAAGGCTGTGTAGCATAAAATATGACTTCAGAGCTATTGGCGTAAAGAAGAGCTTCAAAGCTGCCCGCGTAAAGCAGCACTTCAAGGCTGTTTTGGCGTCAAAAGGTTGCTACACCTCCCCCTGGCGTAAAATATGTTTGTTTTTAATGCAACGTAAAGTCATACGAGGAACTCTTCGTATTTCTCGAATGAATCTGTCAGACAAAACAGTGAACCTGACTCCTGATAAAAGTACTGCACGACGATCGAGAGGACGACTGTGATAATGATTTTGTACAGAGACCCAGACTGTCGTTTAGTGACAGATCCTTGATACAAGTCATTTTTACGCATTCAAGGAATACGCTGCCTATTCTACACAGGCAGAGATGAGTCTTTACGCTCAAGATGAGATAAAATCAGATGCCACATCAAAAGCTATTTTTCGTACAAAGCTCGAGGCATATCTCGGCATTTAATGCACGAGATTGAGGCATATCTCTGCATTTAATGCACGAGATGGGGGCAAATCTCTGCATTTAATGCACGAGATCTGGTTCCATTTTTAAACGACTGGGAGAGCTAAAACTGTGACTAATATGCTCACATCACCATCCTTGCGTTTTACGCCAACCAGGCAATTTTCAACTATAGGAGTACGCCGTATGCTATCTCCTCGAAATACGCCAACTCGGGCTATATTTAGAAAGGTACGTGATAAGGCTATTTAGCCCAGAATACGCTCAAGACCTCAGTCAGGAAGGATAATTGGCTATTTTTATGCTGGTTATCTATTATTTATGCAGCATCAAGTTTTACGTAGAATTTGGCTTTTATGCCACCAAGAAAGCTATTTGGCTTTTACGCCACCAAGACAGCTATTTGGCTTTTAAGCCAACAAGACAGCTATTTGGCTTTTACGCCAACGAGACAGTTATTTGGCTTTTACGCCAACCATCTCTACGCGAGAGGCAGTTACCTACGTGGCTTGCATGCCATGATCCTCGAAAAGCAGTTATACGCGTTACCTCATAATGGGACACGTGTCATACGTGAATTCAGGAGATCATTCAAACGTGGGTAGCAGTTATTATAACCGCCGCGTAAAAGATGTCACTTCCTTCACAGTTTGGTTTCTATGCCAACTGGACAGTTATTGTGACTGATCTCTATAAATAGAGACCCCTAGTCACAGGGTAAAGGGATCGGATCAAAAGAGGAGCAGAGAGCACAGACAGAGAGTGTCGATTGATAACTTCGATAACGAGAATTCAATCCCACTTGCAACCTTTGAAGCTTCTTCTTCTTCTACAACACTTCTTCATCATCGTGTGGTGCAAGGGACAAAGTGATTGACCGCAGATCTGACTCCTATAACAATTTTTCCCCAGAATTATTTTTGTTGTTGTACTTAACATCCTCGTATAGGATTAATTATACTCTTTTTTCTTGTTTATAAACAAAGAAAGGGTTTCGTATAAACCTAGTTTCATTCTTTTGTTTATCATCAAATAGTGTAGACATGCTTCAGACTTTTGTGATCTGTGTAAATCTCAACATGCTCTCCATAAGGTAGTGCCGCCATAGCTTTAGTACAAATATCACTACAGCTAGCTCTAGATCGTGCGTCGGATAGTTCTTCTCATGAATTCTCAGCTGTCTCGATACGTAGGCTATCACCTTGCCGTGTTGCATCAGTACACATCCTAATCCGCTCCCAGACGCATCACTGTACACTACAAATCCTCCCGATCCTGAAGGAAGTATCAAAATTGGTGCTGATGTCAGATGATTCTTTAGCTCATCGAAAGCTGTCTGATGCTCCTTGGTCCAGATAAACTCCTTGTCTTTTTGTATCAGTCGCGTCTTAGGCGCAGCAATCCTTGAGCAATTTTCTACGAATCTTCGATAATATCCGACAAGTCCGAGAAAACTCCTAATCTCTGTAACTGATGTAGGGGTAGGCCACGTCTCTAGTGCAGCAATCTTCTCCGGGTCAACTTATAGTCCATCTCCGATGATTATGTATCCCAGGAATGGTACTCTATCCAAACAGATCTCATATTTGCTGAGCTTGGCATACAGCCTCTCCTGCCTCAGCGTCTCCAACACGATCCTGAGATGTCTCTCGTGCTCCTCCTAGCTCTTGGAATATACCAAGATATCATCAATAAATACCACCACGAACTTAACCAAGTACTGCTGGAAAATATTGTTTATCAGACTCATAAATACTTGTCACTACCATATTTTCTAGGAAAGGGTATTTTAGTAAGTTCATATTTTAATTAAATATTATGCATGGTAAATAATTATTTATTATATTATTTAATTGTTATTAGATGTTAGTTATTTAATTTGGACTTGTGTTAGTGGACCTAACTAGTTTAGTTTGGACCCAAGGACCAACATGAATTAATTAGTTAGACTTAACCCAATTAGAAAGTCCATTGTTAAGGAGATGGATTAAATTAATTAAATCATTAGACTAGAAGCTTCCTTCTTAATTATTTCTTCATGAGAGGCCCTAAGGGGTATAATGGACATTACATGATAACTTGAGAGAGAGGAAAAGGGGCCGGCCTATTTAAAAATAGGGGAAAATTTCTCTTCTCTTTTCATTCCAAATCTAGATCTAAAATTTCCCACTACCAAATTTTCTCCATTACCATTTTATTTTCCTACCAAATTTCATTCCAATTCCTTCCCAAATTACCATTAGAGACTTGAGAAGCAAGGATATAGAAGGAGGAAGCAATGATCTAGAAGGAGAAAGTAAGGATCTACAAAGAGGAGCAATGATCTACAAGTTGGAGGGAATTTCAACTCAATTGGAGGTTTCATTGGGAATCCACCTCCCAATAGGTACAATTCAATTTTTCCCTTAAATTAAGTTCTAAATATGAGTTTTAACCATGAAAAATTAACCATATGCATAGGCTACCTATAGGATTTGGTTTTGTGTTCATAGGAGGCCTATGAAGAAAGTTATGGTACTTTTTGTATCAATTTTAGGAGAATTTCGAGATTGACAATTATTGTGTGTGTTAATTGATCCTATAGATCAATTTGGCATGTGTTTGTGTGTTTGGGGCTAGTGTCGTGTCCACAATTGGGTACGTGTAGGTCGTATCCCAACAATTTGGTGATACGTGTTGTTTTGGGTTTTTCCCTCCGACACGGGACTTTGTACATGTCATATTTTGACACGGACACGTAGATCTATATTTGATACTTTGTATTGTTCATAAATAATATATGTGACTTGTTTGTGTCCTCCAGGTGCAATTGGATGTGTGGTGGACTCGTAGATCTATATTTTGATACGGACACGTAGATCTATATTTTGATACGGACACGTAGATCTATATAGGTATTGGTCATCTTAAGTCTTAATCATAGTGCTCATAGAATAAATATGTCAACATTAAGAATGGAAGGGTTACTGGCTCTTAAGTAAAATAGAATATAACTTGTATCGAGTTATGGATACAAATTACGGGATCTACAACTAAAGGATAATGATCATAGTCTAAATAAACAACTCAACTATCAGATTCTAACTACTAAGCACATAATTTCAAAATTTAACATTCCAACTATAATCCTAGCAAGCTATATATCCTAACATAGAATAAAATCACTTGGTCTATAATCAGAGGTGTCAAGTGGCACGGGTTGAATGATGAAGAATAGAAAAACATAATTAGTCGTCGCACAATAGCGAGCGCTAAGGGTTCAGAGGAACAAGTCATAAAACTAAATAGAAGGACTCTAGATAATGTCATGGTTTCTTGAGGGAAGGTGGTTGCTAATCTCTGTGTTTGAGGTATGATCAAGAGAAATGTTCTAGTCATTCTTCTTGGTTTGCTGTTCTGCTAACATCAAGACAAGGATCTAAGTTTATAGTTCTCAAATACTATCTTACTATAAAAGTTAGGTTTTGTCCAATTGTTAAATCTTGGATCTCTATTGGTTCCTCCATGCTAGGGTCTAACACTATGGTCAAATTTCTAACTGACTCTAGTAGTGTTTATACTATCTCAAGTCATCCCTAATTATCAAGGGATAATGGTCAATCCATCTACAGGTAAGGGTGCTATGGTTCATCAAGTATTCTAACTCAGTGATGTGTCAACACTCTAGTTGAACTCTGAATATGAAGGTTACCCTACTTATCATCTTACAACAGAGACTTCTATATTCTAGGAGGGGGCTATACTCAAGGAACTATTAGGGAAGTACATGAATCAAGTAGGATGCAACTATTCAAATAGAATAGATTGGAAGAAAGATGAATCATAGTCAATTGTTGATGAGATCTTATACTCTATTCCTAGGTGCAGGCTTGCTCGGTACAGTAACGTAACCGAGACAATATGCTCTCGACCTGCATGGGCCACCACAAAAATATGTCACATCCCAGTCCCAAAATATGTAGGACTAGGAACACGTAAGCATGCCCGCCATATGTATATGGAAACTCCAATATATGGATACTATAATACACACGTATGCTGTAATATGAATATAAACTCACATATAGTATATATATGGTCACAAGTCACAGATATACTAAATCTCATCCACACAACAAGTCACAAAAATAAAATAACTAAACTAGAATAATGAGTCTAAATAATCCAAAACTAATAGTCGGGTGGAGACAAATCCACTACCAATGACTATATTAACATTAAAATGGAGGAGACGGGTAATTCTCCAATATAAGTAAGATGATGATATAAATGTATCAACGAAATGATCAATCGCTGGAGATAATCAAAGATGCTCCGAAGGTAAGACCTTCTCGGAAGAGATAAGTGGTAAGTCCTGATCCGTGCTCCTGCGAAAAGTCATGAACATCTACACCTGGAAAGGGACCAGGTCCTCAGAGGGACGTAACAAGATACATAGAAGCAAGCCAATTTGAATACCGTAAACATGCATAATGTTTGAAAATATATAAGTACGCTGTACAAGATAATCTATATGAATGCAAATGAGGATAACTTTTCGACGTATGGGCAAGGGTAGGCTACTCGATCTAAGCCTCACAACTCACACACCCGTTAGTGAACATCAGAAATCGTCATACCTCGGGGGTAGCGACCAACGCGACTCTACAAAAATCGACATACCTCGGGGGTAGCGACCAGCGCGACACACGCCCGTAGTGCGAGCTATATACTACGGTTTACCAGGGTGATTAAAGCCCATATGCCTAATGATTGTCCTCTCATGATACTATGTGTCAAGTGTGTGTCAACATATCTAATATATAGCAATGACTAAAAAAACTACACATGCAATAAATATACAGAAATGCAATGAATATATAGAAATATAAATAGTATGCAAAAGTACTGTAAATAATTTGGCAAGGTATACTTTTCTGGTAAGAAAGCTGCAAGGTGTAACGTCCAGGAGTCAAGCACACAGGATCAAAAGCTACGACCTCAGAATGAACGTCTCCGAATGCTAAAATAAACATCACCAACGTTCCCAGAATAAGCAAAATAGCTAGAAAACACTATACTTTCGTCCAATTTGGATACAGGGGCAAAACGGTAATTTTGGGTCAAATCAGGCTCCACGTGTGGGCCACTTTGGACCAAAAATTATGCCAGGAGGTAAATGTCTCTAAATGGGACAAATTATAGTTCAAACCAATTCTAAAAGTCAGTACGAACTCAACGATATGTCCAAATGTGGATTTCGGTGAGCCGAACATAATTTTGCCCAAAAAGTCAATCGTGTGGCCCGCAATTGACGACTTGGTCAACTGTCTCAGAATTGCATAAAAATTGGGTCACAGGACCAGTGCGATACCACGAGTCCAGTGGCATAAGTTTCGTCGCATTCTGACGAGCGTGCACTAAATGCGTAGGGCTTTTGCAAAACTTGCGAAACGGGAAAATTTTACGGATATGGGCTGATTCCGATGCACACACGCGTCCAAATCAGTTTCCGTGAAAGCCCACACGTCCGGGTATACTGTGCGCACCTTTTGGTACACTTGGAACATGACGGGGCGGTCCCGTTTGGTGGGGCGCGCTCCGTATCATAATTTTTGGAATTTGGAAAAAAACATATTTTTGGGATTTTCTAACTAATTTAATTCTACACACAGTAATTAATAAATTATTATATTTGACAGAAAATAAACTAGGTTAAGTGTTCTTCGTATACCAAAAAGAAAAACCGAATTCGGATCTCTGTGGTGGGAGATACGAGTTCGTGAACATAGGTCATCGCAACAGAATTTTCTGAGATTAAATGTCGTGATTTTTCATCGACTTGGCGTCGATTTTCGCCTAGGTTTGCGTGCTATTCGAGATAAACTAATGTACAGGATTGGAAGGGGGATAGGTGAGGATCATATCGATAAAGACAGGATCGAGTTTGGTTGGGCGAGAAGACGGGAAACAGAGCATGTACACAGGTACGTCGCTGTTTAATTTCTGTCGCGGGGTTGTGCGCGGCGCGACGAGGAACTCCGGTTGTGAACGGCAGCTCCAGGCGGCGGTCTGGCTGGCGACGGTGGACGCGCGGGTCGGGGATTGAGAGGATTAGGGTTTTCTCAATGAGGTATATATATATATATATAGAGAGAGATGTCGAGAGAGCGGGGGGGGGGGGGGGGGTTCGTCCGTGCGGCGGGGGGGGGGGGGGGGGAATTACACGCGGCTGCTGCCGCTGTTTCTTCTTATGGGTTTTGGCCACAGCGTGGGTCGGGTTGAGAGTAAGTGGGTTTGGGTAGATATGGGTTAGGGTTTAGGTCCATTAGTAATTCTTTTTCTTTCTTTTTCTTTTCTTTTTCTTATCCTTTTATTTTTTATTTCTATTTTATTTCTATTTCTATTCTAATTACTAAGAATTAACTATATATATATATATATATATATATATATATATATATATATATATATATATACATATATATATATAGAAATCCTAGAAATTTATTTTAGAGCATGCAATTAATCTACCAACTGTCCAATAGGTCTCCTACATGGAATAAATTAGAATTTTTTTTTATAATGGCTCCATAAATCTCCTAAATGCACAAACACCTAAAATAAAAATTAAGTAAAATCTATTTTATCTAATTAGCTATTAATTACTATAATTTAATTAAATAATTAATTAAAAGATTAATACGGTTTTCAGAATTAGGGGTTTTACATTCTACCCAACTTATAAAAATTTTGTCCTCGAAATTAAAACTAAGACACGATAGAATGTCAAGGATGGTATAAGATAGAGATTTACAGCTTATTCTATACCTTCCTCCATCCTAACCTCCATGATTTTCCAATTGTCATGGGGGTGTTTGGAGGGCTATAATTTGTATTATAAAATGCAAGGCTAGGTTTAAATGAGGGGACAATGTTGTGCGTTGCATATTCCAAAAATTATGAAGAAAATTCACATAAACAAAAAATAGGTTTCTTCATGTGTCATGTCCAATGGTGTGGACACCTCAATGCACATTTGCATAAAAGTGCCTAACAATTGGAAAATTTGCACAAAGATGGAAATTAGATTAAATTAATCAAAATTAATGTGCATAGTGTTCTTGAATTAATTAGAAGTACATGGGGATAACATTAGGTGAAACACAAGTATCTTGGACATAGAGGGCTCATGATAACATATTATTAAATTTTGGGTTGCACAAAACGGGTCAAGATTGTGTCTCCAATTTCGATTGGAACGCACATGGATACAAAGTTAGAATTATTTAGGATTAAATAATAACGTCCGCGACGAATATTGTGCGACTAAAATATAGCACAAGAGAGCATAATTATAAGTTACACAAAGGTCAGAATAGAAGGCGGGCACGTCTAGGACAAGGGTGTGAAATTTGTAGAAAGGCAATGGCTAGTGTAGTGCTCCCATTATCGAAGCAACGGTAAGGTACACTGAGTGATATAATTTTTGCAAAATTTAAATAAAAAATACCGTGTTCTATTTCTAATTGGATTCAAACTAGCCTTAGTCTCACTATCTAAGCCAAGTAGGTCTAATTTTGGGTGTGGGGGTTTATAATCTACTCAACTTAAAAATAATTTTATCCTCGAAATTAATCTAGGGTATAATTTGTTAAATCCTTCACAATCGTATATAAGGTCAGTCAATCGCGATCTCTTCCAAAATTGTAAATAACAGAATCTATTTAAATTCATCATACTTACTTCAAATTAATTTAAATCAAAATTTAACATCTCATACTATTTTTTTAATTTTTAAATAATCAATCATCCAAATATAATTCAAATCTATATGACATCCCACATCAAAATTTGTATCGCAATCTCCGACTATCATAATCTTCTCTAGACTTTGAACAATAACAATTCTAATCAAATCTTATTCCTATTCTCAACTTAAAAATTTTGTACTCTTCAAATGTTTAAACTCAATTTACATCCTCAATATTTCAAATAGGTGACGCAACAATCAAAATTTAACTTTTAATTCAAATCATCAAATTATAAAATTTTAAATTCAATCCACCAATGTTCAAGTCTGAAATTCTATATTTATTCTCAAAATTTAAATTGATGATTTACCTTCAATATTCAAAATTTAAATCATGTACTTAAAGTATAAATATTTGGTCCGACATATCAAGATTTCAAAATTTATTAAATACTCATTATTTAACTCCTTCTTCTAAAATTCTCCACATTTAAAATGACTTAATCTCTCAATCTAATCCTACTTGATCACAATCTAAAAGAATTTAACCTCAAATTAATAATACGACTTCTACCCAACTTAGAATTTACCCATTTATCATATAGGCTATACACTTAAGAAAAATATTCATTAATTTATTTACTTATGTCATTCAATCCTCAAAACTTTAACACCAATTATATCATATATGATAGGCCCTTAATCAATTATAAAAGACAGTCACCAAATAATGCGATTGGCCTATGGGTATATCTAGTACTATATGTATATCAAACTTATACCAAGCACGAGGTTTCGTCTTTCCGAAATAAGGAAAGACAAAAAATAATGATGAAAAGTTCAAGGGAAAGGTAATAGAATAGAAGTATGGGGATCAACGCGTTTAAAAAATTCAAATAGGAATTGTCAAGGCAGTTGTGGATTAAAATCCTATTTTGGTAATTCCTATTCACATGCTCGTATCAGTACAGTTATGTAACTGATATAATCCGCTCAGACATGTCTAGAGGGCAAGTACATTCGTCTAAGAAGCTAAGTCAATTTTTATCTCAATCCACGTAAAATATTACGAAGGGTGAACCAAATGTACTAAGGTTAGCTAGACCCTAATACACGGATTCTGATTAGACAATTGTATCATTGTGTGCACTCAATAATACATATGTCATGAGCAAGCGCGATAAAAGAATAAGCTTGCAAAAACTAGGCTATAATAGCAGCATAAGTCAAGGTAGTACATAAAATATAAGTACGCTGGATTATGATGAGAGAAAGTACAAATAATTCAATTTCACAAAGAAGATAAGACTCTACAATCTCTACAGTTGTCATACAACTCCTTGTCTAAGTCTCTAGTCGACCAAATAGGGGTATAGGCCTCTAAATTCTACAGTCTGAATGAACACTGTCGTCTTATGCTAGCATATAGTTAATGCCATTTGGTTATACTTCATCAATGGGTCAAGAGGACTAGGTGATACTGTGTTGTGAGGCATAGTACCCAACTTAAAATAATAAACTGTGACAGTCTTAAAGGGAATTCTACAAGGTAACCTTGCACTTGTAAATAGAGTAGAACTCTTATTAGGGTATACGAGAAAAGATCTTGGTATCTATTAGGTCTCCTGTTGCATTATATAGGTATTGGTCATCTTAAGTCTTAATCATAGTGCTCATAGAATAAAGGTGTCAACATTAAGAATGGAAGGGTTACTGGCTCTTAAGTGAAATAGAATATAACTTGTATCGAGTTATGGATAGAAATTACGGGATCTACAACTAAAGGATAATGATCATAGTTTAAATGAACAACTCAACTATCAGGTTCTAACTACTAAGCACATGATTTCAAAATTTAACATTACAACTATAATCCTAGCAAGCTATATATCCTAATATAGAATAAAATCACTTGGTCTATAATCAGAGGTGTCAAGTGGCACGGGTTGAACGATGAAGAATAAAAAAACATAATTAGTCATCGCACAATAGCGAGCACTAAGGGTTCAGAGGAACAAGTCATAAAAATAAATAGAAGGACTCTAGATAATGTCATGGTTTCTTGAGGGAAGGTGGTTGTTAATCTCTATGTTCGAGGTATGATCAAGAGAAATGTTCTAGTCATTCCTCTTGGTTTCCTAGGGTGTTGTTCTGCTAACATCAAGACAAGGATCTAAGTTTATAGTTCTCAAATACTATCTTACTATAAAAGTTAGGTTTAGTCCAATTGTTAAATCTTGGATCTCTATTGGTTCCTTCATAATAGGGTCAAACACTATGGTCAAATTTCTAACTGACTATAGTAGTGTTTATACTATCTCAAGTCATCCCTAATTATCAAGGGATAATGGTCAATCCATCTACTGGTAAGGGTGCTATAGTTCATCAAGTATTCTAACTCAGTGATGTGTCAACACTCTAGTTGTACTATGAATAGGAAGGTTACCCTACTTATCATCTAACAATAGGGACTTCTATATTCTAGGAGGGGGCTATACTCAAGGAACTATTAAGGAAGTACATGAATAAAGTAGGATGCATCTATTCAAATAGAACAGATTGGAAGAAAGATGAATCATAGTCAATTGTGGATAAGATCTTATACTCTATTCCTAGGTGCAGGCTTGCTCGGTACAGTAACATAACCGAGACAATATGCTCTCGACCTGCATGGGCCACCACAAAAACATGTCATATCCCAGTCCCCAAATACGTAGGACTAGGAACACGTAAGCATGCCAGCCGTATGTATATGGCAACTCTAATATATGGATACCATAATACATACGTACACTGTAATATGAATATAAACTCTCATGTGGTATATATATGGTCACAAGTCACAGATATACTAAATCTCATCTACACAGCAAGTTACAAAAATAAAATAGCTAAACTAGAATAATGAGTCTGAATAATCCAAAACTAATAGTCGGGTGGAGACAAATCCACTGCCAATGACTATATCAATACTAAAATGGAGAAGAAGGGTAATTCTCCAATTTAAGTAAGATGATGATATAAAGGTATCAGCGAAGCGATCCGTCGCTGGAGATAATCAAAGATGCTCCGAAGGTAAGACCTCCTCGGAAGAGATAAGTGGTAAGTCCTGATCCGGGCTCCTGCGAAAAGTCATGAACATCTATACCTAGAAAGGGACCAGGTCCTTAGAGGGACGTAATAAGATACATAGAAGCAAGCCAATTTGAATACAGTAAACATGCATAATGTTTGAAAATATATAAGTACGCTGTACAAGACAATCTATATGAATGCAAATGAGGACAACTTTTTGACGTATGGGCAAAGGTAGGCTACTCGATCTAAGCCTCACAACTCACACACCCGTCAGTGGACATCAGAAATCGTCTTACGTCGGGGGTAGCGACCAGCGCGACTCTACAGAAATCGACATACCTCAAGGGTAGCGACAAGCGTGACACACGCCCGTAGTACGAGCTATATACTATGGTTTACCAGAGTGGTTAAAGCCCATACGCCTAATTATTGTCCTCTCATGATACTAGGTGTCGAGTGTGTGTCAACATATCTAATATATAGTAATGACTGAACGAAACTACACATGCAATAAATATACAGAAATGTAATGAATATACAGAAATATAAATAGCATGCAAAAGTACTGTAAATAATTTGACAACGTATACTTGCCTGGTAAGAGAGCTGCACGGTGTAACGTCTAGGAGTCAAGCACACAGGATCAGAAGCTACGGCCTCAGAAAGAACGTCTCTGAATGCTGAAATAAACATCACCAACGTTCCCAGAATAAGCAAAATAGCTAGAAAATACTATTCTTTCGTCCAATTTGGACACAGGGGCAAAACGATAATTTTGGGTCAAAGCGGGCTCCACGAGTGGGCCACTTTGTACCGAAAAGCGTGCCAGGCGGTAAAGGTCTCTAAATGGGAAAAATTATAGGTCAAACCAATTCTAAAAGTCAGTATGAACTCAACGATATGTCCAAATATGGATTCCGGTGAGCCAAACACAATTTTGCCCCAAAAGTCAACTGTAGGGCCCGCCAATTGGCGACTTGGTCAATTGTCTCAGAATTGCATAAAAATTGGGTCACAGGACCAGTGCAATACCATGAGTCCAGTGGCGCAAGTTTGTCATATTCTGACGAGCGTGCACTAAATGCGCCTGGCTTTTACAAAAGTCACGATACGGGGAAATTTTGCGGATACAGGCTGATTCTGACGCGCACACGCGTCCAAATCAGTTTTCGCGAAAGCCCACACATCTGGGTATACTGTGCACACCTTTTGGTACACTTGAAACACGACAGGGCGGTCCGGTTTGGCGAGGCGCGCTCCGTATCATAATTTTTAGAATTTAGGAAAAAGCAGATTTTTGGGGTATTCTAACTAATTTAATTCTACACACAGCAATTAATAAATTATTGTATTTGACAAAAAATAAACTAGGTTAAGTGGTCTTCGTATACCAAAAAGAAAAACCGAATTCGGATCTCTGTGGTGGGAGATACGAGTTCGTGAACATAGGTCATTGCAACAGAATTTTCTGAGATTAAATATCGTGATTTTTTATCGACTTGGCGTCGATTTTCGCCTAGGTTTGCGTACTGATCGAGATAAACTAATGTATAGGATAGGAAGGGAGATTTTCGCCTAGGTTTTCGCCTAGGTTTCTATGGCTTAGACTTTAGTATCTTGACACAATATATTTGTGTTAGGCTTATGCAACCTAGAAATAGATAGTTGACCATAGTTTGACCATAGTTGACCATAGTTGACTTTTGACTTAGAATTGACTTTTTGGCCTAGAAGTTGACTAGTTTAACTTATTTTCTTTCTGGAACCTTGTATTGATGTTGTATTCCATATCTAGGTCTTTGAGGCACCGTGTCAGACATCTGCGAGATTATTCTTTGGACTTCAGCGAGTACATTCTCCGATAGTTTCTTATTTATGATATCCTCTATGTTCATTGTATCTAGTGTAGATATTCATGTTCTCTTGACACTATGGTTACACGGATTGGTATATCTGGATCTCGTCATGAGATGTTATTCCTTGGTATATGGTGTATATGGTGCAAGTATTGTTTCATTGGTTATCTTGTACATGTACAAACACTGATTCTCGGGAAGACTAGCTATCTTCTTGGGGAATCTCGTGCCATAGCATACCGTGGTTGGATCTATTATACCAGTCGAGGGTGGAGAGTATTAGTATAGATATGTGATCAATACCCCTATTGTATCAAGTACTGATTACTGAATAGTATTGATCATACACCGCACGTATGATTAGCCAAGCCACATTGCATCTTGCCTAAGCCGATCACATGTTAAGCTAGTACTCATACACTTAGTCATTAGTATTCTTGGTCATTGGCATATTGTTCCTTATTATATTTATTCCAGTATTTTCTTATTGTATGTATCTCTCGTATCTATTGTGCATCTTGTATATTCACATCTATTTACTGCTACATAGTTTTTATCATTGATTAGAACTGCTGTTAGAGATGTACTCTGCTTCTTTCCTGATTGGATATATTTTTCCAGATGACACTGAGGAGTGGTACCCTACCTATTATGGACCTCAGGATGTTGTGGGTTTAGATTCTGAGACCCTGGCTCAGGTGGGACTTATCCCAACTGAGACAGTTGACCCGGGAGTTGTAGCTTCGTAGTATTCTTTGTACTAGATTTGTCTCCAGCTTATTTTACTTCTTCAGACTCATTGATGTATTATTTTAGACTCATGAGTTATATTGTGACTATTATATTCTTTATCTGATTCGTGCTTTCCATCTTAGATCTTTGATTGAGTACATTATTATTGTTGGTGGTTCTTTATATTGTTAGATAGATTATCCAGATAGCGTTCTACCGCCGATTCCGCAACGTAGGCTGGGCATTGTTCCGACTTGCATCCCTACATCGGGTGCGGGTCGTGACATATTTTTAGTGGTGGCCCATGCAGGTCTAGCTTCACAAAATATGTGATATCGTGGTAGTGCGACAATTTAGTTGTACTACTGCGAGCCTGCGATAGGATATAGGATATAGCTGAGGTACTCAATCGCACCTAGGAAAATTCTTTTGATTCAACTATTCTCCTTTGATATTGCTACTTGATCTCTTAATATGTCCTTCCTTGAATGTCTTACATCTTGTGACATATTGATTCTTTCTTTCGCTTTGTCTCAGGATGCCGCCTAAGACTAGATCGCAGCAGGGGAGAATAGCTTCTGAGAGGTCTGCGACATCCCGAGGGCCTGCACAGTCATTTCTCCGGTGACTGGAGTGTCAGCTTCTTTCGGAGGTCCACTACCTACTTAGAGGGCTGTGCCAGCTGTATTTGAGGGGCTTCCACCTCCACCTCCTGAGCCAGCAGAGGCATCACAGATGTTTATACTGTTTCGTGAGATGCTCGAGGCACAGAGGGCTCAGTCAGAGGCACATCAGAGGCAGACCGATGTTCTACGACAGGGTATCGAGAGTGCTCATCAGCTTGCTCATGCTGTAGTCGAGTGAGGAGTTCCGATCCAGCAGCAGGATGTTCCTCAGGTTGCTCAGCTTCGACCAGGCAATATTTAGGACTTCAAAAAACTGGAGCCTAAGGTTTTCAAGGGGACAGAGGGCATCGTCTATGCTGATGATTGGCTCGAGGATATTGAGCGTCTTATGAGAATGTCCCATCTTTCTGAGGATCTAAAGGTTGAGGCAGTAGGACTTCAACTGTTCGACGTTGCTCGCACTTGGTTCAGGAATGAGCCGGTTTTGGTTGACGCAGGACAATCTTGGAAGGTATTCAAGGACCTTTTCAAGAAGAAGTTTTTCGCCCAGGCAGACAGGCTAGACTTGGGGAGACAGTTTGAGAGTCTCATTCAGGAAAGCATGTCTGGAGGAGTACGCTGCGGAGTTCGGCAGGTTGAGCCGATTTACAGAGTATCTGTTGAGGGAGCCTGAGGTTCGAGCTATTCGTTTCCGTGAGGGTCTAAACTGGGAAGTAAAGATTCTCATTCTGTCTTTTATGAGACATACTCAGAGATACATGCGGAGGCATGCAAGGTTGAGCGAGAGTTGGGTTTGAAGCCCAAGAGAGACCGTAATTCTTTTCTGGGGGCCAATGGCAGTGCAATATCTGCCAAACGTCCTCATTTCTAGTCCAGACCTTTCCAATAGCCACAGTAGAACCATACTCCAGCTAGGGCATCTTTTCAACAGGCACCTCAGCAGCAGAGGCAGTTATAACAAGCTCCATGCAACTACTGCAAGAAGTCCAGCCATATCTGGGAAGTTTGTAGGAGAAGGTTGGGAGTTTATTTGTATTGTGGTACTAAAGGGCTTCAATCGAGGGAGTGTCCTCGTCGTGCAGTTTAGGGAGCAGCTCCAGCTCCGAGGGCACAGACGAGACCACCTGCAGCACAGCCGAGGGGACCGCTTCCGACACAGCAGCAGTATTTTGTCCAGCATCAGCAGCAGGAAGGTACACGTCAGGGGCGAGCATTTTGTAGAAGCATAAAAAACATGCTGGAGAATTATACGCGTAAAACCCCCAACGTGCATGAAGCCTACATAAAATAGAGCTCCAGTGCTGTATGGCCAAAAATATGACTTCAGAGCTATTGGCGTACAACAGAGCTTCAACGCTATCCAGAGTAGAACAGATCTCCAAAACAACCCGCGTAAGGCAGCACTTCCAGGCTGTTTTGGCGTAAAAAGGTTGCTACATTCCGGCGTAAACTATGTCTGCTTTTAATGCAGCAAGAAGTTGTACGAGGAACTCTTCGTATTCCTCGAATGAACCTGTCAGACAAAACAGCGAACCTGACTCCTGACAAAGAGTACTGCACGACGATCGAGAGGACGACTATAATAATGATTCTGCACAGAGGCCCAGGTTGTCATTTATTGACATATCCTTGATACAAGTCATTTTTACGCACTCAAGGAATACGCTACCTATTTTACACCGGCAGAAATGAGCCTTTACGCTCAAGATGAGACAAAATCAGACGCCACGTCGAAAGCTGTTCTTCGTACAGAACTCGAGGCATATCTCTGCAGTTAATATGCGAGATGGGGGCAGATCTCTGTATTTAATGCACGAGATTTTGTTCTATTTTCAATGACTAGGAGAGCTAAAATTAGGGCTAATACGCTCACATCACCATCCTTGCATGTTACGCCAACCAAGCTTTTTTCAACTATAGGAGTACGCCGTATGCTATCTCCTCGAAATACGCCAAATCTGGCTATATTTGCAAAGGTATGTGATAAGGCTATTTGGCCTAGAATATGCTCAAGACCTCAGTCAAGGAAGGATAATCGACTATCTTTTACGCTGGTTACCTATTATGCAACTACTTGGCTTTTACGCCAACATGACAGCTATTTGGCTTTTACGTCAACAAGACAGCTATTTGGCTTTTACGCCAACGAGATAGTTATTTGGCTTTTATGCCAACCATCTCTACGCGAGGGGTAGTTACCTACGTGACTTGCATGCCGTGATCTTCGATGAGCGAATATACGCATTATCTCATAATAGGACACGCGTCATACGCGGATTCAGGAGATCATTCAGATGTGGGTAGCAGTTATTATAACCACCGCGTAAAAGGTACAACTCTCTCCACTAATTGATTCTATGCCGACTGGTCAGTTACTGTGACCGAGCTCTATAAATAAAGACTTCCGGTCACATGAGAAAAGGGTGGAGATCAGAGAGAGAGCACATATAGAAAGTGTTGATTGACGACTTTGGCAACGAGAGTTCAATCCCTCTTACAATCTTTAAAGCTCCTTCTTCTTCTATAACACTTCTTCGTCATCGTGTGGTCCAAGGGACAAAGTGATCGACCATAGATCAGACTCCTATAGCAATTTTTTCCCAGAATTATTTTTTTGTACTTAACATCCTCGTATAGGATTAATTGTACTTCTTTTTCTTGTTTGTAAACAAAGAAAGGGTTTCGTATAAACCAACTCTTAATTTCTTTTGTTTATCATCAAACACAAAATGGCGACTCTACTGGGGACTACTTTCTCATCTGACGAGAAAGCCATTGCTCAATACGATGCTGTATCCGTCGGATCAACGAAGAAGACTCTGGTCATCCAATTCGACCAATCGACTTATGAAGACATGCTTCGCGCAGGGGGTAGCTCTCATTCCCTCTCTGTCCAGGACAACAGAAAGCTGCGTAAAGTATGGATGCCCCGGACATCCTCTACCTTTTCTGCAGGCTCTCTCTCTTCGACCAACAAGGTTATGACATCACAATCTATACGCTCTGTGCGTAAAAACCCATCTCCCGTCTGTGACATGGCAGACAAAGCTTCTGGCAATGCCTCAGTGCCAATCCAGAAGTCTAGAACGCGCACTGCACGTAAAACTTTGTCTCCCGTCTGTGACGTGGCAAACAAATTTTTTGACTAGGCCTCAGTGCCAATTCAAAAATTTCAAATGCGCTCTGCTCGTAAAACTTTGTCTCTCGTCTGTGACGTGGCAGACAAAATTTCTGACAAGGCCTCAGTGCCAATTCAGAAATTTCAAACGCGCCCTGCGCATAAAACTTCGTCTCCCGTCTGTGACATGGCAGACATAATTTCTGACAAGGCCTCAGCGCCAATTCAGAAATTTCAAATGCGCCTGGCGCGTAAAAATGCATCTCCCATCTACAAGGAGGCAGATGGACCCTTGGATCACATCAAGGGAAAATGAGTGGCGAATCTCCCGATCGCTAGAGTTGTACGCCACCAAGAGAAGAAGTTGCCCGTTCTTCAGAATACGCGTGACGCCAGAGGCCATTTGAAGACTTCCCCTGTTTTACGCGAACCTGTGCAAAGCTCCAGATTATGCCAGGGTAAGCCCATCCGCGTAAAGAAGACCCGCTTCCCAGGAAAATATGCTCCTCAGACGGATGATGGATCGTATGCCATTCACATAGCTGAACTGCCGTATTCTTATGGCAGGGAGAGAGTTATGGTTCCCAATCTCTACGCCCCTACTGATGTAAAAAGGCAGAATAAGCCTTCTCCTTCTTTTTCTGTTAGTCCCCCTGATTTGCCTGATTTCTTGATTCAGAAGCGCAAAGACAGGGGATCCTCTAATATGTCTATTACACCCCCTAGGGAGAATTATTGTAATAGTCATAAAATTGTAGTTAACTACTGCTGTTCTAAGGCAAAACGGTCAGTTTTCGACCGATTGAACTACTTTTTGCCTTTACAGGAAGAAGAGCCGACATTCGCATCAGTAAATATGGCTTCACACATTCCTAGAGGAAGGCTAAGTTCAAGGCATCATCCCTCTAGAACTCCAAGCCAAAGGAGATTTGATCGACTCCTTGAGAATATTGAAGCAGGTGTCTTTCGAAACACCCGTTCGAGGTCGCGAGAATCGGCTTCATATTCTTCCGATTCTGACACTGGGGGTTGCCAGTTTCCTGAATGTGATACTGACAGTATAGACTCTATCTCTACAGAGATCTATACCAGTCCCTTAGTAGCATCCAGAGAAATGGGGGTTTATGCCATTGGAGATGAACATGAAGAGGCTTCCCCATCAGGAAGTATTGAGCAACACATCGCTGTATTGGAAGCATCGCTGAAAGAGATGCATACCATGATGGAGAGTATACACCAAATATTGGTGACTCAACACACAGCTGCACCTGTTCCTCCGACTCAACTACGGGTGGGGGTAGATATACCATCAAGTCAGGAGCCTATCCAAAATCAAGAATCAGCTGCTCCTCAACCTCTCAACCCGGAGAATGTATTGCCTCCTGTTGGAGTTACAATACAATTGACCTCTCACCACTCTGCAGTCCCTTTTCCAGCTGAAGATCCGATATAGGCAGTTTGGGAATTGAAAGCCCAATTTGATGCCTTGAAGCATAAGGATCACCTCAAGAAGTTAGGAATCAACCAGCCATACCCAGCTATCTGGGACGAGATCCCTTTCCCGCAAAAATACAAACCACAGGCTATAGTTTTGTTTGAAGGAAAGATGTCACCAAGCCAGTACATAAACTACTTCAGCATGATGACAATGTTGTTGCAAAGGAATGATGCCCTTCTCACTCGAGTATTTAAGGGTTGTCTGTCTGGGGTAGCCTACCAATGGTACCGTAGTCTTGCGGATAGCTGCATTACTTCTTTTGAAGATTTTAAGACTCTGTTCTTTGCTTGATTCTACGAAGGAGGGATGGACATGTCTATGACTTCGCTCATCGAAGTGAAGCAGAAGGAGAAAGAGAACGTTCGTACTTTCATTGAACATTTTCGTCAGGCTACTTTGCAGATGCCTTCTGGAGTTCCGGATTCAGCCCTGGTGGACATTTACAGGAAGAACCTTCTCCCACTGATCTCAGTGTTCACGGGACCATATCAGTTCCATGATTGGCCCTCGTTTATCATCTCAGTGGTAGCCGCTGAAGATAACAGTCGGAAGGCGTGTGACAATGGAATCATGATCTCTACCTCTGATAGAGGGAAGCGGTCATCCTCCACTAGCGACCATACTCGTAGTTCCAAAGGAAAGGAAGCTCTGTCAATCAACACGTCCAGGCAACATACTCCAGTGACTACGCAGACGAATCCTGGGACTTCCAGGCCTAAAGAAGAATATTCTTTTGACGACGACGATATTCCGAGCATATTCGATTGTCTAGTCAAAAGTGGCAAGCTTACTCTTCCCGAGGTAAAGCGCCCAAATGAAGTCGGCAGTACCAATAACCCTAAGTACTATATTTTCCATAGATACATATATCACCCTACAAAGGCATATTATATACTAAAAAGGAAAATCCAGGAGTTGATCGACGCCAAGGCTATCACTCTGCATAATAGCGAGAAGACGGTCACTGCCAACATGATCTCTCTCCAATTTGGCAATCTGCCCCGTCAGGAAGTCCCGGATGGTGTAGTACCTATTCCATGGGCGATGATGAACATTGTTAATCTCCCTCCGACCAGGGGTCAAAATTATGACCTAGTACCCCTAACTACCAAGCATGGTGAGATCATGTGGGTTCATCCTGATCTGGTGTCAGAGATTGAGGAAGAGACTCAAGCTGCTAAAGCTAAGTCTAAAAAGAACTCAAGATGCAAACCATGCCATATGGTTGCAATATCTCCGACATCAGAAGAAGAGGCTTTGGCTACCGGAACTCGGTTAGGGAAAGCCTACCTCAAGGACTATGGAGAAAATCAGGAAGAAGCGACGGCAGATACTTCAGTTGCCAAACTTCCAGAGCATGAACCTGTTATACCAGAGGCAGGTCCTTCTAGACCAACTTCGGTGGACAAGGGCAAGCAAAAATAAGTTCGTTTTGATAAACCTTTGAAGAATATTCAAAATAAAGGTTTAGAGAAACCATATAACTTCGACATCTTGGCCCAGTTGGCTAACACTCCAGCCAGATTGTCCATTTTTGAGCTACTTAGGCTATCCAAAGACACTCATCAAGCCTTGAGTGAAGCGTTAATGCAGGCGGATGTATGCTTGACTCAGCTCAAATCCTCTGATAAAGAGCCGGTGGCATGTCCTCAATGCTATAGTGTGATGGAAGTGGTCCCTAATATCACTTTCACTCAAGAGGACATGTTGTTGAAACATAACAAACATGACAGGACTTTTTATTACACCGGATATGTCGGCTCCATGGAGGTAGACCGGATTCACATAGATCCAGGATCGTCGATCAACATTATCCCTCATAGTCTGCTAACACCATTGAGAATTCCTACAAGCGAACTGGCATATACTACCACTACAATCGTGGGCTTCAATGCCAGGAAAAGCAAGCCGTTGGGGAAGATTCGTCTGAGGATCCAGATTGGTGACCTTAGATCAGTGGCTATATGCTACGTCATTGATTCGGAGGTGTCTTACAATATTCTGTTGGGTAGACCATGGATCCACGATCACAATATTGTTCCTTCCACTCTACATCAATGCTTCAAATATATAGACGCCCAAGGGACAGTGAAGACAGAGTTTGCTGATCTTAACCCGTTCAAAGGAGTTGAGTCCTACTATTCCGATGCCATGTTATACACCCAAGACTACATGAAGGAGGTGTCAGGCAAGACGGAGGAGGAATCCTACCGGGAGCCAGCAGAACCATCTGCTGAGCAACCTTTGTCAATCCAAGTGAAAGGGCGGACTACCCGTCCGAAAGTCATGGAACCCATGGCTATCCACTCGAGCAGAACCAAATCGAGAGGAGGAAGTGATCCCCTAGTGATCACTCTGAACCAGAAGCCTCCACCTTTGGTCATCAACCTTAGGCGCAACAAGCAGCCGACTGATATAAATACAACTGGGAACGTAGTTTCTGACGATAATAAAGATTATCTTTTCCAGTATACTGATGCTCAATTTCCTAATCAGGAATCCTCCTCTCATAACGATATAGAGCCTATGGCCCAAAAATTCTTGAAAGCTATAGACTCCTATCATCCGTATATGTGGGAAGTAGCGTCAACGTCTAATGTCATCACGACATATGGGCCACATGAAGATTCTATCTTTATTGTTCCACCTACTCGCAACGATCAGCATCCAATAGTCTTCGGTCGCATGCGGAACAGACCAATTGTACAAGAAGATTCTCACGAGTTTGATGCTGGGAAAATACAGGTTCACAGATATAGCCCACAGGCTTTAAAGATTATGCAAAGCATGGGTTATGACTTGAAGTTGGAGCCAGGCCTCAACTATGAAAAATGCAGAGGAATGCCGTTGCATGGTGATCCCTACTGTCAACGAACTCATTTCGGGTTAGGGTATACCACATCTCTTGCAACTTCGAACAACTCTGAGTCAAGTGGGGAGACCGTTTCCTCTTCTCAGGACGGTTTGTCATTCTCCGACTTACATGATGAACTCGAACAGGTATTGTCAGTAAATATGGTATTGACAGATTCTCTCGAAGCAGAGGAACAAGAATCTGAACCGTTTGAAAATAAATCCTGGGCACAACAAATGGATACACAATCGGAACTCCGGTTCGAGCAAAGAGAACCACCCACTGAGGATAAAGTTATCCAAGTCGATGTTGGGGATAAATTTTCACCAAAGCCGATATTTATCAGTAACAATCTTTCCGAAGAAGAAAGGGAAGAAATGATCCAGCTGATAAAAGAATATATCGATGTCTTTGCGTGGAATTATGAGGATATGCCAGGTCTTAATCCAAAAGTGGCTACCCATAAACTCAATATACTGCCCAATTCAAAGCCCGTAAAGCAACACCAACGTCGGTTCCGCCTGGATATGATGGATGCCATTGAAGCTGAAATCAAGAAATTGATAGCCTGTGGGTTCATCCGGGAAGAACAATATCCTGATTGGGTCGCTAATGTTGTCCCGATTATGAAGAAAAGTAGGAAAGTACGTGTTTGCATCGACTTCCGAGATCTAAATGCGGCCTGCCCTAAAGATGAGTTCCCTCTTCCCATCACAGACGTTATGATCGATAATACGTGCGATTTTGAATGCATGTCTTTCATGGACGAATTTTCAGGATATAATAATATTAAGATGAATCCTGAAGATGAGAAGCATACTGCCTTCTGTACACCATTGGGGATATATTGCTATACAGTCATGCCTTTTGGATTAAAGAATGCCGGGGCTATATATCAGTGAGCTATGAGTAACATATTCCGTGAACATCTACGCAAAACAGTGGAATGTTACGTAGACGATATCGCTGTCAAAAGCCGCCTCAAGGATAATCACATCCAAGACTTGAAGACGGTGTTCGAGTTGATTTGCCAACACCAACTCAAAATGAACCCCACAAAGTCCTTTCTTGGCGTATCCAGTGGCAAATTTTTGGGATTTGTCATTACCGCTAAAGGCATTCAAGTTGACCCTGATAAAGTAAAGGCTATCCTAGAAATGTGACTGCCCCATAATCTGAGAGAACTCAGGGGATTTCAAGGTCATCTAGCTTATATCAGGAGATTCATATCCAACCTCTCTGGGAGATGTTAACCTTTTTCTTGCCTGATGAAGAAAGGTGTGTTATTTGTTTGGGATGAAGCCTGTCAGCTAGCGTTTAATGACATCAAACGCTATCTTACTAATCCTCCAGTTCTGGTTCCTTCCGTCATATGAAGACTATTTTTGTTGTATGTTCGAGCAATGGATCATTCTTTAGGGGATATCCTCGTACAGAAGAATAATGAGGGTCATGAACATGCTATCTACTATCTAAGAAGGATGATGGTCGAAGCTGAACACCGGTACAATCCAGTAGAAAAAGAATGCTTGGCCCTAATGTTTGCCATTCAGAAGATGCGACATTACGTGATAGGCCAAACTATTCATATTATCTCCAGAATCAATCCTCTTCGGGTATTGATGAATAAGCCGAGTGTTCTTAATTCCTGACTCATGACTTGGGCAATGCTACTGACACCATATGATATGGTGTACGTTCTTTAGAAGTCCATGAAAGGTCAAGCCTTGGCTAATTTCTTAGCTGCCCATCCAATTCCGAAAACCTCCAAAATATACGAGGATATTTCCGACGAAGTTGCAGAATGTAATTCTGCAATGGAAGGTGATACGTGGCAGCTATTCTTCGATGGTGCCTCCAGGACTGGTCCCAAGGGATATGTGGTTTCAGGAGTAGAAATTGTTCTGGTGACTCCTGATAAACTCGTCATCTATCGAGCATATTCTCTTAGTGAACCCTGCTCTAATAATTTGGCAGAGTATAACGCTCTACTAATCGGGCTTCAAGTCGCTAAAGAATTGGATATTGAATACCTAGAAGCTTTTGGTGATTCTCAGCTGATCGTCAATCCGGTCAGAAGAATATATGAAGTCTGCAATCCAGACCTCATTTCTTATCACCAAGCAACGATCGAGATAGCCATGTATTTTAAAGGATTCTTCCTAGAGCACGTGCCTCGATCTCAAAATTTGGAAGCTGATGCTCTGGCCAGCCTAGCTGCAGATCTAGCTATTCCTATAAGAAGGCAGAATTCGGTGACCCTTCTTAACAGAGACTTATTCTGTATAAAAAATAATTTTCACATAGAACGCAGCTATGCTATAAACACGACTCCTCCTAAGAGAGACTGGAGAAGTCCCTTTATAGACTTTGTGTTATACGGAATCTTACCAGAGGATCCTAAAGAAGCAGTATCTATTAAGAGACGATCATTACATTTTTATTTTGATGCTTCTTTATAAAATCTATATCGCCGAACTTACGATGGACTACTATTACGATGTCTCTCCGACGATGATGCAAAATGGGTTATCCAAGAAGCTCATGACGGTATATGTAGAGCACATCAACCCGATCATAAGTTATAGGATCGTAACAGGAGGATGGGCTACTACTGGCCTACCATGATTGCAGATGCTGTGAAATATACAAGGCAATGCAAAGCCTGTCAAGTTCATGCAAATTTTATACATCATCCTTCTGAGTATTACATCCTACTATTGCATCATGGCCCTTTGAAGCATGGGGTATGGATATCATTGGTTTGATTCACCCGTCGTTTGCTAGAGGACATCGGTTTATATTGGCTATTACCGATTATTTCTCCAAATGGGCGGAGGTGATCCCCCTTGCTGAGGTAAAGACATCCAACGTGATCAGCTTTATCAAGCACCATGTAATTTATCGCTTTAGGATACCTCGAAGGATAATTTATGACAATGGGCCTCAATTCATCAGCCAAGCGTTTCACCGATTTTGCGATAAGAATCGGATACAAAATATGGCCTCAACGGCATATAATCCTGCTGCTAATGGTTTGTCGGAAGCCTTCAACAAAACCATCATCAAACTCTTGAAGAAGTTTGTCTCTTCGAACAAAAGAGATTGGAATGATAAGCTGGGAGAATGTCTCTGGGCATACCGCACAACGGTACGAACACCAACATGTTGTACCCCAGTCTCATTAGTTTATGGGTGTGAATCAGTTCTCCCCATTGAAGTCCAAATTCCATCACTCAGAATAGCAGTGGCTAATGAGTTGACTCAGGAAAATAATGATCGATTAAGGCTTCAAGAGCTAGAAGGATTAGACGAGACACGCCTTCAGGCTCAATAGCGCATTGCGTTATACCAGACACGCATTTCTAGAGATTTTAATCAAAAAGTGAAGGAAAGATTGTTCAAAGTTGGCGAGCTAGTTTTAGCTGTGTAGAGGCTAATGATTATTACGCACAAAAGTAAGGGCAAATTCCAACCCAAATGGGAGGGCCCTTATTTGATTGAAATGACGTTTTCAAACGGCGGTTACAGATTAGCCAAGCCTAATAGAGATTTGATAATAGCTCCTATCAATGACAAATTCCTGAAGAAGTACTGCGCTTAATCACCCTTGCTTAAACAGAGTATGATGAAGATCTCATTCTGAGGATACTACGTACAAAATTTAGTTGTATCATGTTCTATCATGTTCTTATGACCTCTGAATAGATACGTTTAACTAATTTGGAACTTCAAAACCTATCACGTCCATATTACCTCTGATAGTATTTTATATATAAACTTAGTTGGATCATATTCTATCATGTCCATATAACCTCTGAATAGATATATCCAGCTGAAACTTACCGAAAGTATATCACGTCCATATTACCTCTGATATTATTTTTATCCTAGCCTATTATTTATATTCTAAAATGATGGGTCCACAAAGTCAGAAAAAGTATCTTTATTATCTCCAGGAATAGCAAATTATAGAAGAAGTAAAAAGGTACATCATTGGGGAGGAGCCGTTAAGTCGCGGATCTGTTGCGCCAAAGCAGCCATCCTCTCATTCCTGGAGTTCAAAATATGGTTGCGAGCCCGTTCCAGCCTTGCTTCGTCATCATTCAAGCGAGATAGTTTGGACAGCAAATTAACAAAACTTGCGTGGATGACACCCGCATGTGTCAAGTTATGCTGAGCTATCTCCACTTGGCCCTTAAATACATCACGAGTTACCGATGTCTTGAGAAGCCTCTCCCTTGCCTGAGTGAGTTCAGCTTCCAATTCTCGAACCCTCGCTTTATGTCCCTCACATTCGGCCTAGTACTGAGTCAGCTGAGGAATACTCTCCACCAATACAGCCTGCTCTTTATCTATCTCTTGCTGCTGTTCTTGGATGGATTTGTTCAAAGATTCAATCTGCTGAGCAAGTTCCGCAGTTAAGGTGTCATACTCAGCTTGAACCAGATCATCGATGCAGCCTCGGGATAGTTGCAAATATTTGTTAATGGGTTGTTCCAAACCATTAACTATTTGCTCTAGCGCATTAGCTCTTTCAGCGTCACTGAAATTTCTAATCTGCGCTATATTAAGATTGGAGGACATCTTCAGAGCATCAAAGCCTAGGTTCTTCTCCAGCACCATCGATATCAATTCTTTCAAAGTGAGATAGAATATGCTAGTGTATTGATCCACTAGCATAGCAAAGCTCGAATGGAAGCTGGGAGTGGCCGCAATATCGGTGAGCCTCCTTTTCGGAATAACTATAGAGGATGTCGCCACAGTCGTTGCTTTAACAGATGGCGCGACAAAGGAAGGGACACCAACAACAGTTAAAGTTGCTGGCATGCTCGACGAAGGAGGCACAGTCGAGATAATGGGCTCATCCTCCTCTGATGATATTTGAACTGCTATTGGCGGGATGACACCCGAGAATGTTGCGGATGAAAGATCGGCAGCTTCAAAGCATGCTTCTTCGACGTCGAGCACCGCCGTTTCATCAGCCGAATCCTCAACAAAGTCAGAGGTTGTGTCAACTCCGCCCTCCCCAGAGATGTCTTCGCCTGAAAAGAAGATAAGAGAAAGTTAATATCAAATTTGATGTTAATTTTCCTAAAAGAAGCGTAAAGACAATATTTACCCATGGCCGATGGTATGTATGTTGCGTCTGCAGCCTGTACAGCTAAATTATTTCTTAATAATGCTAAACAAGCTGTCATACCTGGAGAAGAGGGTGCACCAACTGACGTTTGAGGATAGTCATCCCAGTCATCACCCAGATCCACTCGAGGTTCATCGGGTAGAATCTCGCTGGAAATACTTACAGACGAAGGAGGGGTTACTCCCATTATTTGTCTGGATAAAGGTATATTGATTCTGAATATGCTCGGTCTCAAAGGTGACCTCGAAGCACTACCAGTAACAGTAGTAGCGGCAGCAATCGCGAGCAAAGAATCTCCGGCACTGTTAGCCGGAACTGTGGAGGTTCCCTCTTTAAAAGGTGAAGGACCTCTGATCAAAGAATCATCCCCAACAGGGGAAACAGGCTCACTCCTAGAGGCCCCCTTGGTGGAAGTCCTTTTAGGACCTCTGACAGTCTTCTTCATGTGGGGGGAAGGCTCTTTCAGAGTGGAAGCCTTTCGCTTATTTGAGATAACGAGAGGTTCAGCTGGCGGAGCTATTACGCCTCTCGGTATTATCAACAAGAAATCGTCTGCACCGGTAGTGTCTTCACCTTCATCAGAGGAGACGGATGGGATCTCCTCTCTTCCAGCAGACTTATGGGAGGGCATCTTGAAACTTCCATACACATCAAAATCACGATGGAAGGTATTGATGGACGCATAAAATTGCGCGTACGAGTGAATGATGCGCAACTCCATGGAGAAAGAAGTCGCGGGCACAACAAAGATTGCACCAGTACAACCCGTGATGAAATATCGGCCATCCTCTGGCTCCATCAATAAGTCCACCTTTGGACTTGAAGCTGGTGATAGGATTCCCCACGTGCAACTGGTCATATCCAAATTGTCTGGTGAACCGGCTTGGCAGATAAGGCTCCAAGTAGCAGTGGTCCTCACTTCTGTACAGCAAGTGGAAAGGTCTAATGTAGACCAACCAATAAAAGGCTTCAGGAGAAAGAATAGTCCTCCCTTGGCCTGCATCCTGAAGTTACATCCCCTATTGATTGATATATACGGGGGGGACGGTACAGAAGAGCTTCCAGCCATGGGCAAAATTTAATGCTCGCCGGCAATCTATGACGCTCGCCACATTCCAAAGGGAATTCTTGTAATTCAACAAGTAGTTATTTCCCGAACTGCTGGCAGAGCCGGGAGACATCACCCTGGTATTGTGAAGGATTAACCATCCCATCAGGTATAGGAATGGTAATTCTATTCTGGGATATCCTTCACGCTGCCTATCATCTGCGAGCAGCCCATCAGTAATGGCCCTCAGGCCAGCTTGTATTCTACATACCATGGCAGAAAGTAGGCCCAGTCTTGCTCCAAACGCCAAACGCACTGCGGGCCATAAGGTGTTGCGATGGATGCGTTCCGCAGACGTGATACCAGGCACTACCCATCGGCGTAGCCAGACAGAGAGGAAGCCAGCCAGTTGAGCTTCCCTCGACAGAGGCTTGCGACAATGCCTCATATAACTGAAGGCTTTAGTGCCTGCATGATAACCCCCTATCTCCTCATCGAGGATATAATCTGAAGCCTCTGCGTCTTCAATGAGTTCATCGACCGTGTTGGCGCTAAGCATGCTCAGGAGGTTTAAGGGCTTATCTCTGCTATCTACAACTTTGTCCGGCTTAGCATTTCTGGCATGATGAAAGAAGAGGTATGATGCCCATTTATTGATATGAGCCAAATTAGAGGGCTCTTTGTAGAAGGTGGCACAGACAAGATAGTGGCTCATCAGCTCCTGGTATACCGCCACTGCCCGAGGGTTTGTATCCCTCAGCTCCCTATTCGTGGGAACGTATTCTTCATAAGGAGTGTCCCCCATTAGCAGCTTTGAAATCTCTGCCATCTCATGAAGGGCTAAGCCCAACTCACCTAGTGGAGTAGCGAAAGTCCCAGTAAGCGAATTGTATCGCTCCATCAAAGCTAAAAATAAGTTGGGGTTGACAGGCAGCCCAACACTGGTGGCACTCACAGCCGCAAATAAGCCAATACTTTTTAGCTCCGTCTGAAAGTGCTTTAGGGCCCATGTAGTTAAACTGGCCCATCAAAGATTCCTGGGGCTAAGCCATCCACTGGTGTGAGGGTTAACCTTGGGGTACACTCCTTCCTGCCCCATAAAGTTATTGCAGAAACTCGATATTTGAACCGGCTGGATCAATAAAGTGTCTTCACTCGGGACGCTGCCCGATAGTAATCCCCTGAAAGGCATAATAGGGCCTGAAGAACTGCTCATAAAGACTCCTCGGTTCAATACTTTCTTGTATAAGATCTTCCATGGCCGCCCATGAAGATCTGGAGTCAGAGTCCACATCATCTTCCTAGGATGTGTGGCATGGAAGAATGCCGAGATAGGGTAATCTCTATGCATCTTCGGCAGATACATGATCGTGCCCTCAGCAGAAAACACCCAATCTTCCTTCTTGGGCTTAGTCTGGGATTGTTTGTTGATAACATCCCCGAATAAGAAACATGGTTTCTTATATTCAGTCCCATCTATATATGTCAGGGGCTCCCCACTGATCATACTCAGCAGCATTCGTTATCTTTGGGACGAGATCAGAGTTCCCTTTTCTTGAGGATACTCGGTTCCAGAAATGGGGAATGTCACATGGGACAAGTCCTCCAGATAGTTAGAATTCAGCATCCCAGCAGCAGAGCCCATCACTTCAGCCAAAGAAGGGATCTGCAAGTCCACTGCAAAATACAAGAAAATAAGTCAATTTTTACGCTAGATGCTACACTCTTGCAGTATAGGCCAAAGACTAAAAGTCTGAGCTTTTATGCCAAACTGCAAAAACTTGAGCTTTTACGCTGGAACCTATTTTTAGTGCATAAATCTCAAGGTTGGCAGTATACGCCAAAATCTAACAGTTTGAGCTTTTTACGCCAGACTGCCAAAATTTGAGTTTTTTATGCCAGAATTTACATCCAGTACGTAAAACTCAAAGTTTGTAGTATACGCCAAATTTCGACAGTCTGAGTTTTTTTACGCCAAATTTTGACAGTCTGAGTTTTTTTACGCCAGACTGCGAAAATATGGAGTTTTTATGCTGACACATTAGGAATGTAGGCGTAATGATAAAACATCTCTGTGCATCATCTTTCTCGAAGAGGCTCTTAGCACAGAAGATGACCTTGCGCGTACACATACAACGTGTGCGAAGGGTTTTATTCCTCTCGAAGTCTTTACCTGTGATGCCCGGAGCGTAGCTCGTCGGAGGAGCACTTTGTTCAGATCGGGGCTCGCTCAGCCTAATGGGAATTGCTCGTGCTTGAGAAGAGGAGCGAGATAAAGAAGAGGTGACTTTCTTTCCGTTAGCAGTGGAAGCCTATTTCGGTGCCATGGCGAAGCTCAAAGTTCTCAGAAAAGAGACGAAGACGAAGAGTTCTCAAAGAGACGAAGGGTTTTGCAAAGACAGATGAAGGGTTTCTCTTTTAAGACCTTAGGCTATTTATAGAGTTCGGATAACTCTTTGAATCCCTAACCAAATCCATATTTAATAGTCGATTATGATTTGGGACCACGTCAGCCTATCATTTGAAAAAGAGGACGGACGGTCATGCTGCGTAACAGATCCAGATTATACGCGCATAGCATATCTATGGTTTTACGCTCAGAATGCTCATAAGCTTTTTATGCTCAGAGGCTACAAATCTACGATTTTACGCTCAGAGGATACAAATTTACGGTTTTACGCTCAGAGGCTACAAATCTACGATTTTACGCTCAGAAGCTTTTTACACTCAGAAGCTACAGAAGGCCAATTTCAAGAGTTTACGCAAAAAATACTCCTTTTTGGCTACAAAATATTCCAAGTGCCTGAAACACACAGACGTCAGCATGGAAGATGACTCTTCTTCTTGGGCCATTCAGAATCCTTTATATCTAATTTCAAGTATGGCCTGTTCGGCGGACATTTCTTGCCCTATTTCGAGGGATTTTTGGGGAAACCATTCTTGAAGATGATGGTCTAAACAGAAATACTTCGTATCAAAGAAGTGACAGTTCAGAATTCTATGCGACTTCTCATCCAAAAATAGTATGACAGTTGAATCTTCAAAACAACTTAATACTAAAGAGCTTTTTACGCATCTTCTGTTACGCGTAAAAGACGGAACGTGACCAGATAAGCGTTTATCAGAGTCAGCATAAAATTACCCAGACGTGTCGAAGCTGCACATTATCAGACTTTCTCACAGCAAATATGGCAAATCAGCAATGTGTAAAAGAAGACAAGTTTATTAATCATGATTACATATGATGGAAATCCAGTTTACAAAAGATTTTTCATTTTCATGATTACATATAATGGAAATCCTTTTTTTTTACAAAGGATTTCTCATTAAAGATCATACTGGAAATCTGTTGTGCCAGGTTCTCATATTGGTGGAGATCTTTTTCTTCTTCAACGATACTTCATCGGCTTCTGCGGCTGATGAACAAGAAAATGATTAATGGCGGGAGGATATAAAATTGGGCCTATTTTATTCAAGCCCACCCTCCATACGCCATGGCAGCTACGCCCTAGAATTGTGTCAGGGATTTAGACCCAACATAATACTGGAAGACAGGGCCAAACTGCCTACCTACGTCCAGCTTCATAATAGAAGAAAATACAGTTAGCAAGCTGTGTGGTCAAATGAGACCCTTCTTATCTCCTGGACGAATCGCCATATAAAATTGCTGATTATCCCGAGCAAAGGAAGCTATGATATCCTTCCATGATCCATCATTACAGAGGATATTTGCTCAAGATGCCTATTTTTATGGCTCCTTACATGTTGGAAGAGCATGATCTTCTTCTTCCTCAGGTCAGCCCAATGGATCTCGGTAACCATCTCTTTTGGTGAAGGAAAGATGGAAAGACAGGTTCACTCGCTTGCCTTTATACAGACAGAAGAGAACATACCAAATCCCAACAAATTCCTAAAATTCGTCGAAAAATCAGCCTCGCAGAATGAGTCAAATTTGACCGTTTTATGCTTCATTCAAAGTATTTCAAATTACAAGGAATTTGAAAACTTTGAAGGGGGTCTTGTAGAAGCATGAAAAATATGTTGGGGAATTATACGCATAAAACCCCCAACATGTATAAAGCCCGCGTAAAACAGAGCTCCAGCGCTGTGTGGTATAAAATATGAATTCAGAGCTATTGGCGTACAACAGAGCTTCAACGCTATCCAGCGTAGAACAGAGCTCCAAAACAACCCGCATAAGGCAACACTTCTAAGTTGTTTTGGCGTAAAAAGGTTGCTACATTCTGGCGTAAACTATGTCTGCTTTTAATGTAGCAGAAAGTTGTACGAGGAACTCTTCGTATTTCTCGAATGAACCTGTCAGACAAAACAGTGAACCTGACTCCTGACAAAGAGTACTGCACGACGATCGAGAGGATGGCTGTAACAATGATTTTACACAGAGGCCCAGGTTGTCGTTTAGTGACATATCCTTGATACAAGTAATTTTTACGCACTCAAGGAATACGCTGCCTATTTTACACAGGCAGAAATGAGCCTTTACGCTCAAGATGAGACAAAATCAGACGCCACAACGAAAGCTGTTCTTCGTACAGAACTCGAGGCATATCTCTGTAGTTAATACACGAGATGGGGACAGATCTCTGCATTTAATGCACAGGATTTTGTTCTATTTTCAATGACTAGGAGAGCTAAAATTAGGGCTAATATGCTCATATCACCATCCTTACATGTTACGCCAACTAGGCTATTTTCAACTATAGGAGTACGCCGTATGCTATCTTCTCGAAATACGCCAACTCTGGCTATATTTGTAAAGGTACGTGATAAGGCTATTTGGCCTAGAATACGCTCGAGACCTCAGTCAAGGAAGGATATTCGACTATCTTTTACGCTAGTTACCTATTATGCAACTACTTGGCTTTTACGCCAACAGGACAGCTATTTGGCTTTTACGCCAACAAGACAGCTATTTGGCTTTTACGTCAACGAGACAGTTATTTGGCTTTTATGCCAACCATCTCTACGCGAGGGGCAGTTACCTATATGGCTTGCATGTCGTGATCTTCGATGAACGATTATACGCATTACCTCATAATGGGACACGCGTCACATGCGGATTCAGGAGATCATTCAGGCGTGGGTAGCAGTTATTATAACCGCCGCTTAAAAGGTGCAACTCTCTCCACTAATTGGCTTCTACGCCGATTGGTCAATTACTGTGACCGAGCTCTATAAATAGAGACTTTCGGTCATAGGAGAAAAGGGTAGAGATCAGAGAGAGAGCATATATAGAAAGTGTTGATTGACGACTTTGGCAACGAGAGTTCAATCCCTCTTGTAATCTTTGAAGCTCATTCTTCTTCTACAATACTTCTTCGTCATCATGTGGTCCAAGGGACAAAGTGATTGACCGCAGATCAGACTCCTATGGCCATTTTTTCCCAGAATTATTTTTTTGTACTGAACATCCTCGTATATGATTAATTGTACTTCTTTTTCTTGTTTGTAAACCAAGAAAGGGTTTCGTATAAACCAACTCTCAATTTCTTTTGTTTATCATCAAACACGTTTGCTATATATGACCTTCGAGGAGGACGAACCCACCGGAGATGTCATTGCTGGTTCTATTCTTCTTGATTCCATTCCAGCTTTAGCTTTGTTTGATGGTGGTGCTTCCCATTGTTTTGTATCTGTTTCTTTTGCTCTGAAGCATGGTTTGGTATCTGAGTCTTTGCTTAGGACTTGCAAGATCATGACCGGGGGAGACATTATCCTGGTTAATAATATTTGCAAGGATCAGAGAGTTACTTTGGGAGGCCAAGAGTTGAGTGCATGTCTACTTGTAATGCCACTTCCGAACTACGTTATTGTACTCGGGATGGATTGGTTGAGTAGGCACCGTGCTAGCATAGATTGTAGAGGATGTAGAGTTTTATTTGGTCCGCCTGGAGAGCCAAAGTTCGAGTTTGCTAGAGGAGCTGCAGAGTAGGGAGAAGGCATTATTTGTGGAGCTATGGTGGAAGACAAGGAGTTGCCACATCCGTTGATAGCAGAGTTCTTGGATGTGTTTCCTGAGGAATTGCCAGGATTGCCGCCAGATCGAGATGTTAAATTTTTTATAGACTTGGTGCCAGGTGCAGAACCAATTTTGCAGCATGTCTATAGAGTAAAAAATAATGAACTAGTCGAGTTGAAGAAGCAGGTGGACAAATTGCAGGATAAGGGGTTTATCAGATCGAGTTCTTCACCTTGGGGAGACCCGGTATTGTTTGTACCGAAGAAGGATGGGTCGGTGCGCATGTACATTGATTACAGGGCTTTGAATAATCTCACTATCAAGAATAAGTATCCTTTTCCATGGATTGATGATCTGTTTGATCAGTTGAGTGGTGCGAAGGTGTTTTCTAAGATAGATTTGAGATCAGGCTACCATCAGGTGAAGGTGAAGCCGGAGGACATACCGAAGACTGCTTTTAGAACTCGGTATGGTTAGTACGAGTTTATGGTGATGCCGTTTGGTTTGACTAATGCGCCGGCGGTATTTATGAACTTGATGAACAAGGTGTTCTACCAGTACCTTGACAAGTTTGTGGTGGTGTTCATCGACGATATACTCATATACTCGAGGACACCGGAGGAGCATGAGGAGCATTTGAGGATTATGTTGGATGTGTTGAGGAAGGAGAAGCTGTATGGGAAGTTGTCCAAGTGTGAGTTTTTCATGGACAAGGTAGAATTCTTGGGGCATGTTGTGACTGATGATGGTATTTTAGTGGATCCGAAGAAGATCGCAGCAGTAGAAACTTAGAAGACCCCGAGTTTGGTAGCAGAGATAAGGAGTTTCTTGGGATTGGCAGGTTACTACAGGAAGTTTGTGCAAGATTTTTTGAGGATTGTCGAGCCGATGATCAGACTCATAAGGAAGGATGTAGAGTTGTTTGGATGGAGGATTGCCAGGTTGCTTTTGAGGAGTTGAAGAAGAGGTTGACGTCTGCTCCTATTTTGACATTGCCATCGGGGTCCGAAGGTTTAACTATTTATAGTGATGCATCGGGGAAAGGTTTGGGTTGTGTTCTTCAGCAGCATTGGAAAGTGATTGCCTATGCATCCAGGCAATTGCGTCCTCATGAAAAGAACTATCCTACCCATGATTTAGAGTTGGCAGCAGTCATCTTCGCTCTGAAGTTGTGGAAACATTATTTGAACGGAGAGCGTGTGGAGATCTTCACAGAACATAAAAGCTTGAAGTATATTTTCACGTAGAAGGAGTTGAACATGAGGCAGCGTCGGTGGTTGGAACTGATGAAGGATTTTGATATCTTTTTGCAATATCATCCTGGAAAAGCTAATGTAGTTGCTGATGCTTTGAGCAGGTATCCGGTAGCTATGTTCTTGATGTAGGATCAATATTTGTTGGAGGACTTGGAGAGCTTGGGCATTGAGGTAATTATTCCTGGTTGTGCTATGCAGATATGGGGATTGCAGATACATTATGATTTGATGGACAGGATCAAGGCAACACAGTATGAGGATATATCTCTGAGGAGTATCGAAGCTCAGGTGAGAGCAAGATTGGAGGATGATTTTACTATTGCAGAGGATGGATCTTTGAGGCATGGAGTTAGATTGTGTGCGCCTAGTGGGGAGCTGCGTGAGGAGGTATTGCAGAAAGTGCATCACTCTCAGTATTCTATGCATCCAGGTGCTAACAAGATGTATCAGGATATGCGAGAGAGTGTGTGGTGGTATGGCATGAAGAGGAAAGTGGCACAGTTTGTATCCAAATGCTTAGTGTGCCAGCAGGTAAAAGCCGAGAGGCAGAGGCCAGGAGGTTTACTTCAACCATTACCCATTCCAGAGTGGAAGTGGGAACACATTACTATAGATTTTATGTCCGGACTTCCACGATCTCCAGGAGAAAAAGACGCAATTTGGGTTATCGTTGATAGGTTGACCAAGTCGGCCCACTTTTTGCCTTTTATGGTGGGTTTGTCAACGGAGAAGCTGGCAGAGATGTATATGAGGCAGATCCTTAGGATACATGGAGTTCCCGTCAGCATAGTCTCGGATCGGGATAGTCGTTTCACTTCGTATTTCTGGAGGAGTTTGCAGGAGAGTTTGGGCACTCAGCTCAAGTTCAGTACTGCATATTATCCCCAGACAGATGGGCAGTCAGAGAGGATTATTCAGACTCTCGAGGATATGTTGCGCACTTATGTACTAGATTTCGGGGGTTCTTGGGAGGACTATCTCCATTTGGTAGAGTTTGCTTACAACAACAGTTACCAGGCCAGTATAGAGATGTCACCTTTTGAAGCTCTGTACGGTCGGAGGTGTCGTACTCCTTTATCTTGGGACGATATTGGAGAGAGAGTTTTGCTTGGGCCAGAGATGGTTGTGGATGCAGCAGAGAAGGTTCAGTTGATCAGAGACAGACTTCGGGTGGCGTAGGACAGACAACGGCATTGGGCCGATAGCCATCGGAGACCTTTGGAGTTCGAGGTACAGTTTAGATTTTGTTTTGTGCTTGTTCTTGGTTGTTTGTTATAGACTAAGTTCTTAAGGTGATATTTTGTTCTAGGTGGGTGATTTGATGTTTCTGAGGATTTTTCCGACACGAGGCACGATTTGCTTCGGTGGAGGCGGAAAGCTTAGTCCGCGATTCATCGGACCTTTCACTATTCTAGAGAGGGTCGGTGCAGTTGCTTATAGACTAGACTTGCCACCTACATTGGAGGGAGTGCACAACGTATTTCATGTGTCATAGTTGAGATAATACGTGGCAGATCCTAGTCATGTATTGGATCACTCGGAAATAGAGGTGGGCCCTACTCTCAGCTATCCAGAGCAGCCAGTTGAGATTTTGGATCGAAGAGAGAAGGTGCTGAGGAACCAGACTATTCCTTTGGTGCACGTCGTATGGAGACATCACTCTCCGGGGGAGTCTACCTGGGAGAGAGAAGATGAAATGCGAGAGCGTTATCCATATTTGTTTATGCTTTGAGGTATATTATTTCCTAGTTATGTTCTGTTCATTATTATGTTCATCCATAGTTAGTTGTGATTCTTTAGTTCTTTCTGTTATTTTATGGGGGGTATTTTTCATCTTTGAATTTCAAGGACAAAATTATTTTAAGGAGGGTAAAATTGTCACTACCGCATTTTCTAGGAAAGGGTATTTTAGTAATTTTATATTTTAATTAAATATTGTGCATGGTAAATAATTATTTGTTGTATTATTTAATTGTTATTAGGTGTTAGTTATTTAATTTGGACTTGTATTGGTGGACCTAACTAGTTTAGTTTGGACCCATGGACCAACATGAATTAATTAGTTAGAGTTAGCCCAATTAGAAAGCCCATTGTTAAGGAGATGGATTAAATTAATTAAATCATTAGCCTAGAAGCTTCCTTCCTTAATTATTTCTTCATGAGAGGCCCCAAGGGGTATAATGGACATTACATGATAACTTGAGGGAGAGGAAAATGGGTCGGCCTATCTAAAAAGGGGGAAATTTCTCTCTCCTCTTTTCATTCCAAATCTAGATCTAGAATTTCCCACTACCAAATTTCCTCCATTCCCATTTCATTTCTCTACCAAATTTTATTTCAATTCCTTCCCAAATCACCATTAGAGACTTGAGAAGCAAGGATCTAGAAGGAGGAAGCAAGGATCTAGAAGGAGGAAGCAAGGATCTACAAAGAGGAGCAAGGATCTACAAGTTGGAGGCAATTTAAACTCAATTGGAGGTTTCATTGGGAATCCATCTCCCAATAGGTACAATTCAATTTTTCCCTTAAATTAAGTTCTAAATCTGAGTTTTAACCATGGAAAATCAACCCATATGCATAGGCTACCTATAGGATTTGGTTTTGTGTTCATAGGAGGCATATGGAGAAAATTATGGTATTTTTTGTGTCAATTTTGGGGGAATTCCGAGATTGACAATTGTTGTGTGTGTCAATTGATCCTATAGAGCAATTTGGCATGTATTTGTGTGTTTGGGGCTAGTATCGTGTCCACAATTGGGTACGTGTAGGTCGTATTCCAATAATTTGGTGATACGTGTTATTTTGAGGATTTTTCCTCCGACACGGAACTTTGTACATGTCATATTTTGACACGGACACGTAGATCTATATTTGACACTTTGTATTATTCATAAATAATATATGTGACTTGTTTTTGTCCTTCGGGGTACAATTGGATATGTGGTGGACTCGTGTCACATGCGTATCCTAGATCTTGTGGGATATGGTGTGATACTCTCCATATGTTGTGTATTTATATGTAGATCTAATTATTGTGCTCTTAATTCATGGGTTTTAATTGTCCATATATATATAGATATTATATATGTATTATAGTGTATTTATTATAGTGTTTATTATATCATAGATCTATGTATTATATATATACTAAGAGAATATATATATATTATATGAGTAATGCTACAGTTACAACCAAATGCTTACAACCCTCTTACAACCAAGGTCACTGACAAGTGGGACCGGGTGGGGCCCACCTGTCAGGGTGGAAGAGAGGGTTGTAAGAGGGTTGTAAGCATTAGATTGTAAACTTAGCATTATTCATATTATATAGCCTTTCTTCTACATGCATTAATATATATGTTATAGTATATAGCATGGGTATATATGTATATGTTTTTATAAAATATATATGTATTTTTAATTGGGTAATTATTTATACATAGTTGTTATATGATTATTTATATATATGTATAGATGTATAAATATAATGTATTTATGTATATGTGTGTTGAGGCTATGTCCTAATATGTACATATTAATAGAGGGGGTGTATTTATAGTTTATTTGGTATTTATATATAAAGATATATATATATATATATATATAATATATATATATATATATATAGGCTTTTGGCGATAGGGTATTAATGACAGCAGCTGCTGCCATTAATAACAGCAGGAATTAGACAGTAACCGCTGTAGCAGTGGCGGCAGTATTTAATGACAGCCGCCGCTGTCATTAAATAGCAGCAGTAGCGACGGAAAGAGGCAGCAACAGCGACAGAAGATTAGGTGACAGTTGTAAACCGTCACCAAAATAGCAGAAGCAGTGGGAATTCAGCAGCAACTGTGAAAGCTGCTTCGGCGATAGGCAAAAACTGTCACTATAAAGCCAGCGTATCAGAAATCAGTATTTCAGCACAGTTTTCAGCGACGGTTGGCAGATTTTATATTTATATGATTATATACTTATATATATATATATATGTATATATAAATATGTATTAATATTGATATAATATATTATTAATTGCTAATTCTTTATATGTATATACTTAGTATATATGTATATTATATATATAAGGGTAATTAATATAACAAGGTATTGGAAATTACCTTGAGGAGACCAAGGTAATTAGGGATACCCAAAGTATTGGATTTGCGTATCAAATTGTGATTATTGTTGAGATACCAAGTCGGTTCAAAACCACGGTACCTATTTGATGTTGTAATTGTGATTCTATATTATTATAAATAATTGTTATATTATTGATATTTTACCTTGGGAATTACGTATCCAGAGATACGGTATCCTAACTTTTAGATGAGGTTTCGTTGGCTTAGACTTTAGTATCTTGACACGATATTTTTGTGTTAGGCTTATGCAACCTAGAAATAGATAGTTGACCATAGTTGACCATAGTTTGACCATAGTTGACTTTTGACTTAGAATTGACTTTTTGGCCTAGAAGTTGACTAGTTTAACTTATTTTCTTTCCGAAACCTTGTATTGATGTTATATTCCATATCTAGGTCTTCGAGGCACCGTGTCAGACATCTGTGAGACTATTCTTGGGACTTCAGGCGAGTACATTCTCAGATAGTTTCTCATTTATGATATCCTCTATGTTCATTTTATCTAGTGTAGATATCCATGTTCTCTTGACACTATGGTTACATGAATTGTTATATCCGGATCTCGTCATGAGATGTTATTCCTTGGTATATGGTGTATATGGTGAAAGTATTGTTTCATTGGTTATCTTGTACATGTACAGACACTGATTCTCGGGAAGACTAGCTATCTTCTTGGGGAATCTTGTGCCATAGCATACTCTGGTTGGATCTATTATACCGGTCGAAGGTGGGGAGTATTAGTATAAATATGTGATCTATACCCCTATTGTATCAAGTACTGATTACTGAATAGTGTTGATCATACACCGCACGTATGATTAGCTAGGCCGCATTGCATCTTGCCCAAGCCGATCATATGTTAAGATAGTACTCACACACTTAGTCATTAGTATTCTTGGTCATTGGCATATTGTTCCTTATTATATTTATTCCAGTATTTCCTTATTGTATGTATCTCTCGTATCTATTGTGCATATTGTATATTCACATGTATTTACTTCTACATAGTTTTTATCATTGATTAGAACTGCTGTTAGAGATATACTCTGCTCCTTTCCTGACTGGATATATTTTTCCAGATGACACTGAGGAGTGTTACCCTACATATTATGGACCTCAAGATGTTATGGGTTTAGATTCTGAGATCCTGGCTCAGGAGAGACTTATCCCAACTAAGACAGTTGACCCGGGAGTTGTAGCTTCGTAGTATTCTTTGTACTGGATTTATCTCCAGCTTATTTTACTTCTTCAGACTCATTGATGTATTATTTTAGACTCATGAGTTATATTGTGACTATTATATTCTTTATCTGATTCGTGCTTTCCATCTTAGATCTGTGATTGAGTACATTGATATTATTGGTGGTTCTTTATATTGTTAGATAGATTATCCAGACAGCGTTCTACCGCCGATTCTGTGGTGTAGGCTGCACGTTGTTTCCGACTTGCATCCCTACATCGGGTGCGGGTCGTGACATACTACTGGCGCATTAGTTAAACCAAACGGCATGACTAGAATATCATAGTGGCCGTATTTCGTTCGAAAATCTGTCCTCAGAATGTCCTCTCTCCATACCTTGATCTGATGATAGCCGGATCTGAGATCGATCTTCGAGAATACATATGTGCCACTTAGCTGATTCGAATAAATCATCGATGTGTGGCAAGGGTACTTGCTCTTTATCGCTACAGTATTTAATGCCCTGTAATCAATACACAACCATACCGTCCCATTCTTCTTCGGCACATAAGATGGGTACTCCCCATGAAGAAATACTAGCCCGAATAAAACCCTTGTCTAAGAGATCCTCTACTATGGACCTTCAACTTAACCAACTCATTCGGTGCTAGTCTGCAGACAGGGAAAATAACTGGCTCAGCTCTGGGAGTCAACTCTATAGCAAACTCTATCTCTTTGTCAGGTGGCAGGCCTGGAAGATTCTATAGAAACACATCCTCAAACTCTGATATAATACGGGGGTACATTGGTTCACCTTCTATAATGTGTGTCACTAAGGTAGGTTGGACACCATGCTCTCAGGCTCCCCAAAGAAACTCAAATTCAGGGTGATCTGGTAGTCTAAATATAGTGCAACCACGTCGACAATCTAGCATCGCGTGGTAGTGGCTCAACCAACCCATGCCTAGGACAATGTCATAGTCTAGACTTAACCTCATAATGAATTCTCCCATTTTATTTACAACACTAATCATCCAAAAATTTCTTCCTTCCCTAATGAATAATTACTCCTCCTCAAATTTTTTCCTATAATTATATTCCTCAAATTTTTTCTTTCCGTTATTTATTGCTTTGAGTCACATAGTACAATCATAATAATGGTATCACCCAAGCACATGCTAGAATTCCTGGTATCAGATCATTATCTTCTAGATGAGAGCCAAAATTTTCTATCTCCTCTAGTTCATAATTTCGTCCTGGTGTCGCTATATCATATACAACAACTAATTCCTAGCATCGGGCTATGCATTTCCATAAATTATTCTAGAGGGTTATGATCAACAATCTTTCTAGCTTCCAATACTTCCTAAATCACTGCTATCTCAAGTAAGGTTTTACCAGTTCTAAGGACATACTACTGGGTCCAATTCTCTTGCTAACCTTCTACACTAGTTCCAGAATCTAAAAAGAACCTGCCAACCTACCCTACTGAGGGTAACAATCTTCTCAGAGATTATGCACAAATCACGTCTTCTGCCATCTGAACTACGATCTTCTTCTGGAGGGAACCGTCTAGCACAAGCATTCGTCCTTCCAAAATGAAAGGAGATGAGAAACATGGATAATGATATTGATAAAAAAATAAACAAATACAATTAGGAAGTCCAATGGCGATAATCTATTACGAAGGGAGTTTTTAAAATCGATTATGGATTGAGAGCCTATTCAACAATAAATCATAATATCTATTCCTAATTTGTAGGCTCGCTTGGCACAGTCAGGTGACCAAGACGATTTAAATTGGACCTGCATGGGCCACCACAAAAATATGTCACGCCCCAGTCCCAAAATACGTAGGACCAGGAATACGCGACACGATAGCTACGCATTCGACCAGACTCTGGTCTGACTCGAATACGTATAAGCTATAAACTACTGGTAACTATCTAAATAATTCAGTAAATATCAACATCTAAGTCTCAATCCACAATGAACAAAAATACACAAGAATGAGCTACATGTGCTACAGTCGGCCGCCCAGTAAACACACAAACTCGAATAGACTCAAGAAGGGATGAGTCTATAAAAACTAGGCTACAACAGTAGATGAATAATCAATATGAATAAAGTAACCATAATGCCGATAGAAATAATATGAGTACCTGTTACCAATGCCCCCAAGACAAGCAACTCCATCAACAACTCTAAATGCTCCGTAATCGTCTATACTACAAAACTGGCAGGGGACCAGGTCCTCAGAGGGACGTAACAAGGTATAAAAATACAGCATGCCAAAGTACAATAGAAAGTACAAGTGCAACGACGGTGTAATCTAGCATAACCACCTAAGTGAGACACAGTTTGAAGATAAATGTTTTACGCGTAGGCTGTCCAAAATAAAACAGTAGCTCAGAACACAGAGACACACGGGGCGTACTGTAGCTCCGAGCACAGAGTCACACGGGTGATACTACTACTCCGGATACATGAACACTACATCAACAGGATATATACATATATAAAGCACGTGCAGAGGAGCCCAAACGTCTAGTAACTGTCTTCCCCTTCCCAAGCGGTCAACGAGTGTGCGCTGAACCTGAACCTCTATCTAGAAGTCTCGTCATATAGAAGTAACTATCAACAAATGCGACCCTAAGGTCGTCCCAGTCTCCGGTCATGATATCAGTATCAGGATACAGGAAATCTGGCATGAAGACAGTGTCTGAATGTGTCCCAGGGTTATGATATACACAGGTATGTACATCAAGGTGTTACGAACATCTATCACTCATTACCAGACGTTACCAACGAATGTCTGTACCCGGTTGTGACCCGAACACGAAGTAACGATTCTAGTCAAACACGTGCACAATGCATATAATAAAATAATAAATATCTGGTAACTAAAGTACATGGTGGCAAGGTATACTTGCTTGGATTCGGCCGCTGAAGATGGGGCTCTGGTACAACGTCTAAGTCCGTGGATCCCGTAGTACCTAGAGACGAGATACAAGCTCAATCAATAGACTATCACGAGGCTAAAATAAGATGTGACACTCGTCCAACATATGTTCAATCTCACTTACAACTCACATAGACACTAAGCTAGAGGGTTGACCAAGGTTGACTAAGGGTATGTTACATCTAATCTAGTTAATCACATTATACTATCATCAGACAAATCTTCAATCTTTATATTTTATCACAGTGTTTATCAGTATTTCAAGCCATGATCAATCCTCAGGTTTTACCCTGGGCTTCACAGACGTTAACATGCATATTCAATTATCATCCTCGAATAAATTAATTATTAATTATTTAAACCCTCAATTATAAAAATCGTCAATGAATTATTTGAACATCCTTTCACATACACATATCTACTCCTCTATCATTCCATTATTAGTTATCATCTCTTAATAAATGACCCACATTTTGATATCACAACACATACTCAGTCAACCTGTCAACAATGCATAAATCAATAAACCATAAAACTCAAAGTAGCATTCACCAACCCTAAGGCTCGATAATAACCAATGTTTTGATATCACACACCATTTCACCATAATTGTAATCCCGCTCCTCGATAACCATCAAACTGCATAAAACCCTGAGATCTCACATCTAGCATTTATCAACCCTAAACTCAATATATATCATTCAACCATCAAAAGCAGATATTTCGTAACATCGAACCAAAATACCAATGCATACGCATACCATCAATTGCATGTAATAAATCCTAAAATCTCGCATAGCAACCCTTAAATAAATCTATATCATTTACAACCATTCATGCATATTATATTATGAAATAAACCCTAAAACTATCTAAGTCAAATACCATAATATACATTAATAGTAAACTAATCACAATAAAACACAATATACAATATATAGAGAGGGGGAGTATTCACCTCGGTGGTGCGTGGTGGTGCGAGGGGGAGACGGTGGTCGTCGTGGAGGTGGTAGTGTGGTGTTGACAGCGGGGTGTTGGCGGTGAGTCACGCCAGAGTAGGTGCTGGTGATGATGATGTCGAGGAGAGGAGGTTGAGGTGGTGGTTGGCCGGAGCTGTGGTGGTGATCGGAGGGGGAGGTTGTGTGGTATGGGTGATGATGGTGATGAGGATGATGATGATGCGGAGGAGGATCGGCAGAGGGTGGCCGGAGGTTGGCTTGGCCATGGGGTGGAGGTAGACACGGTGGTGGAGGTGACCGTAGTTGGCGTAGGAGGAGGTAGTCGTAGCGGTGGGAAGGCTTCGAGGGGGAGGCTGCAGTAGCTCGTCGGAGGAGGGGCACGGCCGGTCGACGAGTGTAGCGGTCTGCCGGAATTAAGGGCCGGAGGGTGGATGAACTCGGTTTTAGAAGGAGAAGAAGAAGAATAAGAAAAAGAAAGAAAAAAAAGAAAGGAATGGGAGGAGAGATTATATTCGGCTGTGTATGTAGAAGGAGGGAGGAGAGGGAAGGTGGGGGGTTTCCCAAGGGTTTGGGGATTAGGGCCGGTTGGTATATGTGCATGAAGAGACATTATATAGGGAAGGGTGATGGGGAGTGTGTGGTGAGGATGAGAGTTGATTTTGAATGAGTGACTAGGATTCATCATGAGGGAAATGTGTTCACACAATGGATATGGAGGGGTAAGGTTTGAACTGGTCAAGGGAGAGGAGGGATTCTTCATTTGGTCTTGACCAATGAGGTGATGACACATATTAACACTATTTGCAAATTAGCCCCTTAACTTTGGGTATTTGCACAAACACATAAAATGATGAAAAAATTGTGTGAAAAGTGGTATTTGGTGTTTTATAGGGTGAGAGGGTGTTGTGTGTTTTGCATGAGCTCAATGAAAGAGGGTTTGGATTAAATTGGGATTAAGTTAGGACTAGCCAAAGTAGGTATCCCCAATTTAATTAAAATAAAATATCATGTGCTCTTAAATTAAATGGGGGCACATGGGGTCTTAATTTGGAGTGACACAAAGGTTATAAAAGGTGTAGGCTTGGTGTTAGTCTTGGCCTCTTTAATTGGCCCGGCTAAACGCGTTGAGTTTGTGTCTCAAAATGTATGGCAACGACAAAGGTACGCGACACCGGATTAAAGAATGGGTTTCGGGTACGGGAAATTGTGTAATTAAATTAGAGCGCAAGGGATTATAATTTTTAGTGACGAAAAAGTCAAGCGCCTAAGTTGGCGTGTCAAGTCAAGAGTACAATAATTAGTTGAAAATTATGGGCTAATGTTGGGCTCCGAATATTGCAACAACGGTAGGGTGCACCAAGGGTTTAATTAAAGAATCAAACATCAGCAACCTTAATTCTAAACCTCAATTACCTGATGCTAAACCAAAATTTTCTAACCCAAAACCAGTCTGTCTATAAAAATAAATAAGGGGGGTTTACAGCATCTAGAGAGATTCTTGGCTACATACAATTTTGGTATTCCAGCGACACCTGATGGATTTGGAGCTCTCCGTCGAGAGGGGCATACTTCCAGCGCGCCATCGAATGTTGCATTTTTAGCTGAAAAACTACTATACCTGATTTATTTTACTATGTATCCTTACGCCTGGATAACTCGAATAGTCTACAGGGCATGTAGCTATTTGAAATTCTCAAACTGCATGTGTTAGTAACTAGGACTGTGATAACCCTAGTTAGTTAATGATAGCAAACTATAGGGCATGATTGACCGTGATTGCTTATTTTTCAATCTAGTCTATTCATGTCATGGTTTATTTTTAACAAGTGATCCAAAACTGTAATTGAAGCCTGATTCCATATATTCTTGTATACTCTAGAGCATGTTTAACTGTTATTTTACCTGCTGCTCTTATTTAACTATTTCTTGTGCTATTTTATACTGATTTGTCTGTATGCTAGTTTTAGCTCCTCAGTTGGCTCCCTTGTGGTACTTGTTGTTTTAGGATATGATCCCACTGGTTTTGTATGGCTAAATTTTAGAGCGACACTACAAAATCTTCCGTATTTTCTGCCTCAAGATGGTGAACACTAGGAGCACCCGAGGACATGGGTGGGTTTCTTCTTCATCACCCACTTGATATATATTTTATACTTTTGAGGCATTTAGCCACCGAACACGTATTTAGCTCATATTTTAAAACCTAACATTTTAGCCTGCGGGCCTATATGTAAAGCATATTCTAGACTATAGATAGAGCTGATCATGTAATATTGTACTCTTGCTAGTTCTTTATTTTATAACTAGTTTTATGATCATCTGTGTATGTATAGTTTGGGATGCCTTACTATTATATATTTGGTGATCATACATCTTGTAACTTGTTGCCTGCTTGAGATTGAGACACCAAGGACTCTTGACCCATGATTGACTATTGGATTGAAGAGTAAACCCTCACATGTCTAGACAACCGTGATCGTATCTCAGGGTATAGAGTACTCTGTTATACGTAGCTGGCTTTGTCTGCCCCCCGCTCTCCAGTATTCTGGTTCTAGGGTATGACACTATTTAAGTGGTGGCCTATGCAGGTCTAAAAATTTAGAAGTATGGGGATTTTTACCGATATTTAGATGTCTCAATCATGCTACTCCTTGATCTCCTCCAGTGTCGAATTTATATCCATGAAATCTTTATTCAACATCTGCTTTAATACTCGATCAATCATGTCCGTTCCTTTGATGATCCTGTGTCATTTATCTTTCAGGGATACTGTTCCTGGTCCTTGTGATCATCCAGTTCGAGTTCATCCAGTAGTAGGACAACATCTAGATGCCCAACAAACTCTTGAGATTCAGCCTTAGCATTCCGGGGTCGGGTCCAGAATAACTCAAAATGACGAACCCCAGATCCAACCTGTACCTCCCGTGCAACTAATACCTAATGCAGGAGGGGATACCAACGTGTTAATCGATATCCTGAAGGAATTTTTAGTAGCTCAAGGACGTCGAGAGGATATACTCACTCAATCAGTATAAAAGATTTTGGAGAGAGGCAGACATCATGCTCCCAACTCGGCAAGCAACTTTAAGCGCCTTCATCCTCGTATTTTTATAGCACCGAGGATGTGATTGCATCAAATGCGTGGCTTCAGGAAACTGAAGCTAACCTAGAGGCAGCAGGAGTGCCTACAAGAGAGCAAGTGTTAATAGTTCGACTATAGTTGCTAGACTTGGCCCGAGACTAGTGGGCAACACAAATGATTTTACTAGCAGTACCCATCCCTTGAGTTATCTTCAGTGAAAGGTTTCCAACCAGATACTTTAACGCGGTGTCGTATTATGACTTGCATGAAAGGTTTAACAACTTAAAGAAGATGGACAGGTCTGTCGACGGCTATGCGGCAGAGTTCTGCAGACTGATTCAGTTTGCTCCCACCTTGGTGAAAACCGAATTGGACAGAGCTAGGAGGTTCCAGCAGGGACTTAACCTAGAGATCATATTGGCGATGTAACAACATAAGTTCCAGACTTTTGATACAGTATTACGGGCAGCATACCTCCCAGAGAGTCGTGGATAGAACTAGAGGAAGAAAGAGGACCCACACATCAGGAGTTTCTTACTTCCAGTCTTCAGCACCAGTCCCGACAGTTAGGATTTTAACCATTGGATCTCTGAGGAGGCCATTATCAATTGCCTCAGTCCAGCACAGTACCGACCTGACCTCAGCAGCAGAGGACACCTTCGTCGGTAGGGTATTCTCTTTGTGGGAAACCTGGGAACATATTTTTAGAGTGCCATCGAGTGCAAGGATTGTGTTTAGCCTGTGGAGTTACAAGACACAGAGTGGGATCTTGCCCAAACAAAACCAGTTTGGCATCGTCTTCCCTGACAGGACCACAGTATAGGGCTCCAGTGTCGGTTTAGTAAAACCAGGGTTAGAGGCCTTTGCCGACCCAATATCATGTATTCCAACAACAAAGGCCACAACAGTATGCACAAGCCCAAGCTCAAGTACATGCCAGATAAGGAGGTCCGTAGCCGAGATGACCAACACCAAGAGGACGAGGTCTGGCAATAGCGCTTACTATTGAAGAGCAGTTAGCTTCTGATAAGGTGGTGGCAGGTACCATTCTCGTCAACTCTCATTCAGCTTCAGTATTGTTTGATTCAGGTACATCATATTCTTTTATGTCAGCACAATTTGTGACACGAGTTGGTTTTGTCATACCCCAAAACCAGAATATTGGAGAAAGGGACTGACAAGGCCAGCTACGTATACTTAAAGCAATCCGGTACTCTGCATATACGGCAAAGCTGTAGGACATGATGGGTCACTACTACAAACCATCAGTCAAGCCTAGGTCCAACAAACCCTAATGTCTCAATCACAAGAACAATAAGAATAATAACAAGATGTAAGATCAACTGAAGTATAATAGTAAAGCGTCCCAAACTATAATATAGAGATGATCATGATGCTAGTAAACACATAATGAATAAACTAGCTAGAATCTGAGTGATACATGATCAACCCTAGGATATGTCAATCATGCTATTGCCCAAAGGCTAACATATCAAACCAAAACACGATCTAAATACGTGCTCGGTGGCTAAACATAAACAAAAATAGAATGTACATCAGAGTAGAAAAGTAAAAAACTCACTCAAGTAGTCTGGTGCTCTTGGTGGTCACCATCCTCAGGAAAGTACAGAAGATCCTCCGGTGTCGCTACTGGATCTGGCCATGCAAAACCAATGGGGTTAGACACCAATTAACAAGTACCACAAAGGAAGCCAATATAGGAACTTAAACCAATAATACAAGCAATACAAATACTGAAAGTAAAGACTGAATGCAAATTATCTCAGGATAATAAAAGAAATACTACAAACCTGCAATGAGACATATCCTGAACTGATAAGCAATAGAATAGCAAGTGCAGAAAATAAAGGTATGATCATCTAAAGCCTAGACTAACCATAATCCATCAAGTAAGGTATCATATAAGTACAGCTTGATACTTTAACTAACTAGGGTTATCTAATTACTAACAATTATACTGCAACGCGATACCAGGGTTCCTTCTGATCGCATGCTCCTGCAGTCTGTCCGGGATATCCATACGCACAAACCAGTACCGAATACTCCTCAAGATACTCCATAATATAAACCACTGGATACTCCACAAGATAATTGTATGAATAACCGAGACTACATGCAATCTAGGAAAATCCCTAGCCATGTACTAAATGAATCTCTAGTTATTAACCCCTAGCAGTTTCTTGTATGAATCCGGGTGTGGCATTCCGCAGAATCTATCCTAGACATGATATAACAAAACAAGTTCTAATAGTAATATAAACAAGTTTAATATATATTGCACAAACAAACTTGTGTAAGCCACGACAACAACCAAGCCATGTGAAACCAAGTAAAGCCAGGTACAACCAAGTGAAGCCATGTCAAACCAAGTGAAGCCAAGTAAAACCATGTACAACTATGTGAAGTCATGTCAATCCAGATGAAGCCAATTGAAACCAAGTTAAGCCATGTCCGATGAAGCCATGTAAAGTCATGCTAAGTCAAATCCAGTCAATCATGTCAACACGTGTAGTTGGGCAAAGCCGGGTGAAACCGTAAAGCCAAGTCAAGTCAAGTCCTCTGAAGCCATGTAAGTTTATGTCTAGTCAGGTCAAGTCATCGCGTGTCCAAACAAAAGCCAGAAGTATCATAACGAAATCACAAAAAACCAAGAATTTATAAAGAAAGTGCATGATCGGTATACCGTTGGTACAGTCCAGTACACCGTCGGTATACCGGTCCAGAGATAAAAAAAATATAGCAAGTTCTGGATTCCAACAAATTGGTATACCGTCGGTATACAATAATATACTATCGGTATGCCGTTCCAAGTAGGCAAGAAAGTTTATGGAAAATAAAGTTCCACAAATCGGTATATCGTCGGTATATTATAGTATACCGTCGGTATATCGGCCAAGACAAATATCCTGAAGTCGGTTAACAATATCGGCAAGGATCGGTATACCGTCGGTACACTGTAGTATATCGTCGGTATGCCGATAAGGTTCATAAAAAATATCTAAAAATCTAAGTCAGTCGAAATCAGTAAACCGTCGGTATACTATACCGTCGGTATGCCGATTTTCAAGGATAAACATGGTTAAAGTCAAGTCAAGTCTAATTTTTAAAATCCAAATCAAATCTCAAAAATTAATCCAAATCAAATCTCAAAAATTATCAAAACTAAGTCTAATAAGGAGTCAAGTCTAGTGGTAAGTCTCATATCATAATATGGACTAAATCTTACGGTCATAACTCCGGTACTCTTTTCGTTACAGAGTTACCAAAAAGGGACAGAACAAGATTCTACCAGAAATCAAAATCGAGACGGTCAAAAGGCTAAAAAATATGAGATGAACAATAATAGTAAAGCAAGCTAAAAAGCAATAACCAATGCTCCAGGAAAGTAAAATAACATAAAGTAAAAGAAGTTCACTAAATCGGCAAGGTGTACTTGCTAAAATGAGCTCCCAACCTAAATCTTCTAGTCCACCACCACGAAGAGATTCAGAAACCATACTCCAGGTCTCAAGACTAAGCTCCAAGCTCCAAAAAGAAAGGGTGAAGAGAAGAGAGAAAGAGAAAAGAGAAAAAAGAAAAGAGAAAAGAGAAAAGAGAAAAGAGAAAAGAAACTTAATTACTATTTGTAGAGAAGTTCTCGAAAATATCTCAAAAATATCTCAAAAAGTAAAACAAATATCTGTCGGGTAGTATATCGCTGGTATACTGTAATATACCATCGGTATACCGGTTAGGTAGTAAAGTTTCAATTTTCAAGAATTTTGAGCTTCCTCGAGATTCAATAAAATACAATAAATAGCACAAAAATACGTATTCACATAAAATACGAATACTGTGAGACGAGTCTCATAACTCTCCATTCCTTAAAAAATTCTGTCCTCACAATTTCTATAAGGATCCAAAATTAACTAACAAGAAAAATCCAAGAAAACAAGCACAAAACTAAATGAATGCAAAAAATGCATGTGAGCATAAAATTTCCTGGGCAACAATAAGAAATCAGAAAAGAAACAATAATAGACATAACAGATAAGCTAAAAATCAATCACATGCACATGCTAAGATAGAAAACGAATATATGAATAAGTATACCTTCCAAGTCGAAGAGAAATGAATAACGGGTACGCATATCGTCCTCGCTCTCCCACGTCGACTCGCCCAGTGAGTGATGCCCCCAAGCAACACAAACTAATCTGATAGTTCAGTTCTTGAGAACCTTCTTCCTCTGGTCCAAAATAGACATGGGCCTCTCCTCATAAAATAGGTCGGTACCAACGACCAACTCTGAATGTTACAGTTGAAATAAGAAATAGAGTTTTTCCTAGTTGTGATTGAGTATTCCCAGCCTATAGCCTATATCTTAAAACAGGCTTGTAATAGCACTCAAATCAGAGCACCACTACGAATCGCACTAATTGTGACCTCGAAGACCTGTATGGGCTACTACTAAAAATGTGTCATGACCTGCATCCAATATAAGGGCACGAGAACGTGGTTACGTTCAGCCTACGCCGCAGAACGTTGTTTGGGTAAACTATACTATCCAGCAATAATGATCATAAAGATATATAATGTCACCAATAAAATATGAATACTCAATCACAGAACTATAAGATAAAATAATGCACGAATATGATATAAGAACTGAAGAGTCAAAATATAACTCAAAAGACAGAATACAAAATCCAATGAGTCCTAAATAAAAAGAGTACTAACTGTCAATAGCTGGAGACAAATCTAGTACAAAATAACCTATCTACTGAGCTATAGATAAAGTATCGGCTGTCTCAACTGGGATGAGTCTCTCATAAGCCACAGTCGCTAGCTCTAAGCCAACTATATCCTGAGGCCCGTAGAGGGTGGGATACCACTTCCTAGTGTCATCTGAAAAAATATATCCAATCAGGATTGGAGCAAAGTGTACCTCTCACAGCAGTTCGAATGAATGATAAAGACTATGTAGCAGTAAATAGAGAGCATATACAAGATGAATATGCATGGTAGAAATATACAGGAATACGAAAATACGAGAAATACATACAAGAGATATGAACATCATATATAGAATCAAGAAATACATCTAAGTGAGTGAGTACTAGCGACAACATGTGATCGACTTGGGTACTGCTCAAGAACCACAGGCCTGGTTAATCATACGTGTGGTGTATGAGTAACACTATACAAGAAAAATAAGAACTGCAGGGTAGGATCACATATTTGTACTAAATACTTTCCGTCCCCGACTGATATAGTGGATCCAAAACCGACTGGTATATTGGATCCAAATATGACACGCTATGACACATGATTCCATAAGAAGGGAGATAATCTTCTCATGAATCAGTGTCCATACATGTATAAGAACAAAGGGCTCGCACGAAAAATATGCCAGGAACTACCAATAATAACATCTCATGACGAAATCCAAGAATACCAATATGTGAAACCAAGTGTCAGGAAAATCAAGGATATCTACACTAAATACAAGAAACATAGAGGATATCATAAACGAAAAACTGTCAAAGAATATACTCACCTGGAATCCGGTGAACAGTATCAAATATGTTCGAAATGGTGCCTCGGAGACCTAAATATGAAATATTACATCAATACAAGGTTTTACAATGAATGCTAGTTAAACTAGTCCATTTCTAGGTCATCAGGCTAAGTCTAATTCAAAATAGTCAAACTATGTCAACTCTAGGTCAAACTAACTATTTCTAGGTTCCATGAGCCTACCTCTAGGTTATTGGGTCCATACCTTACTTATCTAGGTCATACTAGCTATATTAGGATACTAAGATACCATATAGGCTAATATCAACATACAACCTACACTAGTTATTAAGACTAGGTAATAGATTACAATATTCTAACTATTAAAATATATGACTTATACTAGCTCTTAATACTAAGTATTATGTATATACTCATCTACTAGCTATAATTACCATTAGTACTACCTTAGTACCAATAAACTACCTTCAATATCCCAAAACTAATACCTAATATAATATCTAATACTCTTTACCTTAGTCCAACTCAAACTTAACCTAATATCCTAATATATTAACTCCTAGCTAGTAATTCAACTTCAAGGTAATATCCAATACTCAATTTCCAAATACCTTGATACTTCACATATCCTCATATATTATACTAACTCAAATATATAACTAACTAACAAAATTAACTATCTAACTTTAAACTCTAACTGATACTTAAGGTATCAGCGTACCTACTCCTACCCGACTGCAGGGATGGCCTCGTAGCTGCCCAAACACACTAATTAGTCCACCTACTGCACAACAGTGTACAATACCTCGTGTACACTGCACAGCAGTGTGCAACCCTCGTGTGTTTATTGCACAACAGTACAACCCTCGCCCTCGTGTGCACTGTACAACAATGTGCAACCCTCGTGTATGCACTGCATAGTAGTGTGCAACCCCTTCCCTTCCTAATTTGCTATAGAATAATACCTATGCATCCTCAAGATAAACTAATATATCATAATGATACAACTACTAAGGCATTAGACACAACACAAATCTTTATGACACATCACTCACCTATACACAAAATATAATCTATATAATCACTGCACAATATCGCCCACAATCCATACATGAACAAGAACAATGGTACACCACTCATACCAAACCTATGATACAAAACCAACTATATAATACCAATATCAAACACCTAGTGTGCATCATACTATGGTGCACCACAAACCTTTGATACTCTATATTAAAATCAATCTAAAATAGATATAAACACCACTAACTAGAGTATTAAATATTTCATCAAACATGTGGAGTGCATCGAACCTGTATCACACTAATTCCATAATACGGTTGCGATACGGTTCCAACACATCACCAAACTCTCCCCAAAGACTATGAACAAGTCAAATATCACAATTAAGAGTACTACAAAGTGTTAGCTACCTATCTATGTGCTCATGGCAAAATATGACATGTGTAGCTCTCATGTCGGAGAGAAAACCTCCAAATCAACCCGTATCACTAAATTGCCATGATACGAACTACTCGTATTCAATTGTGGATACAAAACTAGTCTCACACAACCAAACACATGTTAATTTGGTCCATTAGACCTATTGACAAACACATGGTGCACCAATTTTGGATTTCTTCCAAATTGGACACAAAATACACCATAACATTCACAATAGGGGTCCGTAGGAGCCAATTCTACTTCCTATAGGTAGCCCTAACATATGGAAGGATTTATAATGATTAAACTACAGATTTAGAGTCTAATTAGAAGAGAAATTCTAAATTATACCTATTGCGAGATTGATTCCCAATACAACTCTCTAATTGGACACAAAGAGCCCTTAACTTGTGCAATCCCCTCCTCCCTGGTGCTCCTTGCCTTCTCCTTGGTTCTAGATCTACTAATGGTGAAGAATGAGAGTAATTGGAAGTAATTTGGTGTAGGGTTGGGTTGAATTGGGGAAGAACACCAAGTGGAAAGCAATTTTGTATCAAGTATGCGGCCAGACCCTAGTATGCGGCCTGAGTATACATACGTCCAACTTATTACATATGGCTTATTTACCCCTTGTGCCTTTGACACATGTAGTAGTTTAACTTCTCTTGATATTTCTTATGATCAATGCTTTCCATGCTTAGCCTATTATGCTAAATTCACATGAATGCCAGTTTTCTCTAAATGCTTATATAACCTGATTATGATAACTTGCCAGAATATGGAGCTCCCTGAACATGAACTGTATTGACAATAATAATCTTGAACTCCTAACTCCAGACTTATACTGATAATCTTGAGAATAACTTGATCTGTTAAGATAATTCCGGTAGTTGATTGCCTGTCCCTGTCTGCAATTTTGTTGTCAAGCTACTGTCATGTCTAGTCCTGCATCATGTCTAAGGCAAATTCCTGAGCACCACGATCAAAAATTCTTGATAACTTGTCCAGGCTAATAACTAGAATAAGTGAATTAGAAGCATCTAGAGAGATTCCTGGCAACATGCAATTTTGGTATTTTGTGCCCAATGCTAATGTACAAGTCGCGAATACGACGTGGACATCTCGTACTATAATGCAAGTAACTAAAGAACTATATGACTATGCTAAAAACTGTCACACGTGCTACCCGCACCGATGATCAGTCAAGTGCGTAAGCCCGTGTCCTAACATGAACTCACTATGTAATGTAAAATAATACGTGACAAGGCCTTGGGAGTCATGATGATAACTCCACTATATTATGTGCGACCACTAGACACTAGGTCAAACACACGTCCTAACGTCAATGCATTCGTCAACTGCACTCGAGTCATTCTTAGATGCACACAGTTATATAATATTTAAAGTAATAAACATATAAATTATGATAATTGAATTTAAACAGTACACCGAGGCAATGTATACTTGCCTGAAACTCTGATGTGAACAAGTAAAGCTCCAGAATTTGCAGCCATGGTAGAACCGTCCTGAGTGCCTATGAATATAATAACTATAAATATTAATCACTATATTATACTATACTAAGCATGCATAAGAGTACAACATACGCAACGTAACAAGCCACGTAGAGTCTAAACCAAACAAGCATTCTAATTAAGTAGGTCGTCTAGGGTTGACTAAACAAGTGTCAACTAAAGCATACAATCACCAAGTCTACTAGTCACATAATATCTTCAAGTTATTTAAATGTACAACTTCTCATATAACATAATCATGGTCAGAACTAGGGTTCATATAGTTGCTAAGTTGCTCCTCAAATATGTAGGTACTAGGTGTCCTACTACTAGGGACTTCTAGTACAAGTGTGACACATTGTCGACCTCCAATATATATAACAAGTGTCAAACATACTCTAAGTATTTTATAGAGTTCATCCTCAAGTCGTAAATTAAACAACCAACTTAATTCCTAATGCAGTATTGACATTCACTAGCACTTTCCTCATTACACTCTATAATATGTAAACATAATCCCTACATAATGAGTGTTGAACCATACAACCTCCTCTAACATGATATCTCTAACATAGGGGCTATTGACATATAGATATACACAATATGTTAAGGTTAACCTATCTTCAACTTGTAACCATCAACATATATATAATCTCACATATAGATCAACTAGTTCTTTACAACTCCCAACCATGAACCAATATGAAATACCTAAACACAAGTGTTTAACATACTATAAACACCCAAATCTGGACACTTATATGAACATGGTATGAAACTTATATTCAAAGCATGCTTCCTCACAAGTGCTATGACAAGTATTCAACATATGACCTCAATACCCAAATTTGAATTTCTGGACACATGTAGTTTGGTTTTAGCAAGTTAAACAAGTATAAATGAATATGAACTAGGAGATAAAGAAGAAGATGAAGATGAAGATGTTACCTAGAGTTTAACCCAAGTTGGAAGGGAAGGAGAGCACGGATTGAGGGGATGCACTGTCAGTTTTGTGGGTACTGCAGTGGCCGAAGTTGGTCTTATGGTGGTCAGATTTGGTCGGCCAGGTGGTGGAGGGGAAGAGAAAGGGCAGCAACAGAAACACTTAGCAGCAATAGAAGCAGAAGCATAAGTAGTAGCAGTAGCCTAGGGGTCCGGGGGGGGGATGATGGCTGCGGTGGTGGAAAGTGTCATTGGTGGTGGTGAAGGTGGTGGTTATGGTCGTGAGGGTGGTAAAGGTTGGGTATGGTGGTAGTGGTGGGGGATGATGGTGTAAAGAAGAGGGCGAGGAGGAGTAATGAAGAAGTGAAGAAGAAGAAGAAGAGAATGGGAGGGGAGTGTTGGTGATGATGGTGGTGGTGTGGCTGGTGGTGGAGGTAATCGGGAAGGTAATGGTGGCGATGATGGTTTCGGTTGAGAGGGGGAGAGGTGAAGAGGGAGATGAAGGAGTGAAGAAGAAGATAAAGAGTGAATGGAGAGGGAGGAGATAATATAGTAATAAATGAATAGAGAGAGAGAGAGAGAGAGAGGGATATGTGGGGATTAGGTTCGATTAGATTTCCTAGGGGGATGTGTGTGGGGTATTGTCATGAAGGAATGAGTGGTGGTGATGGATGGGAGTTTGAATAGAGGGTTGGGGTTTAAAGTAGGCATAGTACCATGCAAAAAGAGAGAAAGAGAAGCATTTGACCGATCAAGACATGAACAAGGGATTTTCTTCATTTGTTCCAACCAATAGGAGGTGGACACCTAGCTAATCATTTACACAAAGGTCCCTAATAGTTTAGGATTTGCACAAAGAAGGGTATTTGGATTTGTTATGGATAGAAGCCATGTTTGGTGTGTTATAATGGTGAAAATTGGTGTGTATTATTTTATATGAGCCATGAGGGTGTGAGTGTGGGTTTGGGTTGGTGTTTGGTCTAGTTTTGGGCTAGGTTGAGTCGGTTGCTCCAAATTAAATAAAAAATGTGTCCCATGTGTTCTTTAATAAATTGGAAGTGCATGGGGGTCTCAATTGGAGGTGACACAAGTATCATGGACGTAGTAGACTCGGAATAAATTATCATCATATATTAGGTTGCAAGAAACAGGTCGAGGTTGGGTCTTCAATTTTGATTGGAACGGACATAGGGGCAAAGTTTAGGTTCAAAATTAGATTTGTTTGACGAATGTTGTACGGTTAAACTAAAGCACAAGAGTGTGTAATTATGAGTGACACAAAGGTCAAAATGGAAGACTGGCATGTCTAGGTCAAGGGTATAAAATTTGTTTGAAGGCAAAATCTAGAGTAGCGCTCCAAATATCGAAGCAACGACAAGGTGCATGAAGTAAATTAAATTAAATGATAAAAATTATAACTCCATTAACTAATTCAAAATATTCCTAAATAAATCATAATCCTAGATTTGGGTCATGGGGTTCACAACCTACCAAACTTATAGAAATTTTGTCCTCAAAATTAAAATAAACATATAATAAGCTACAAACTATCAAGCAATTCTATGGACATACCTAGGACCGGTAATATTGTTGCTAGTGTAAGGATAATCCTCATTTCTCCTGACAAGCTGCTAGTACACCTTGCATATTCTTTCAAAAAAACTTGTTTTAATAATGTAGCAGAATATAATGCTCTACTCATTGGTCTCTAGTTAGCCAAACAACTGGATATCGTATATCTTGAAGCCTACAAAGACTCTAAGTTGATAGTCAATCAGATTAGAAAGGAATACGAGGTTCATCATAAAAACCTTATTCCCTATCATGAGGCTGCAGTTGAGTTAGCTTGAACCTTCATTGGGTTTTTATTGAGTATGTACCTCGGCTACAAAATACAGAAGCAGATGCCCTCGCTAGATTAGCAGCTTCATTGGCCATTCCATTGAAAAGACAACACTCGATCACAGTGATGGGCCGAGAGTTGTTCTATGCCAAGAATAATTTACAAATTGAACATAACTTTCAAGTTAAGTCAATTCCTAATTCTGAAGACTGGAGGTTCCCTTTTATAGACTATGCAGCCTATAGAATCCTTCTAGACGACCCGAAAGAAGCTACATATGTTAAAAAATGATCTCTTCATTTTTATTATGATACAACATCTAAGATGTTGTATCGTCATTTATATGAATGGCTTCTGATGTGATACCTTTCAAATATTGAAGTAAGATGGGTGCTTTGTGAAGCTCATGACGACATCTAAGATGCTGTAAATTATGCTCGTAAGTAAAGAGCCTATCAAATTTATGTTGACTTTATACACCAACCGTCTGCGTTCTTACACCCTACGGCTACATCTTGGTCTTTCGAAGCATGGGAAATGGACATCATTGGTCCTATCAACCCACCTTTTTTAGAGGTCATAGGTTCATTCTAGCAATAACCGATTACTTCTCCAGGTGGGCGAAAGTAGTGCTGTATGTTAAGGTAAAAACATCTAATGTGATTAGCTTTGTCAATCATCATGTGATATACCGTTTTGGTATTCCCTGGAGGATAATCTACGATAATGGGCCACAGTTTTCTATCAATGAATTCTATCTATTCCGCGTTAAGAATCAAATCCAAAATGTGGCATCTACGACATACAACCCTACAACCAATGGCTTAGCAGAAGCCTTCAATAAAACTATAATCAAGCTACTCAAGAATTTTATTTCATCCAATAAGCGTGATTGGAATGAGAAGCTTGGAGAATGCTTATGGGCTTATCGGACAACGGTATAAACTCCTATTGGCTGCACGCCATATTCTCTCGTCTATGGGTGCGAAGTTATTCTTCCTCTTAAGATCTAGATCATGTAAACCCCCTCGACCAATTTAGGATCATTTTTATTTAAATTGAGAGATTAGGATTAATTTGGATATAATTAGGATTAATGTACTACAATTATGTGACTTAATACACTCCACCGTTGCTTTGATGTTTGGAGCGCTACATTAGTAGTTACCTTCAAACAAAGTTCATACGCATCTCATAGACATGCCAGACTACCCATCGGACCCTTGTGTAACTTTTAAATACTCGTTATTGTGTTTTATCTTAAGCTACGCAATATTCGTTGAAAGAACGCCTTGCGCAATATTTTTAATCAAATTAAATTAGAGGCAAATTTTACCCAAAGTAAGACCTATCCAAGCCCATGTATACCTTTCATGTGGACCAGCCCCCACCCTGAGGAGCCAGGCCGGCCCAAGTCCCGAGGTCAGCCTAAAATCCCCTCCTATATAAATACACATTTTCTATACATGAAACCCTAAATTTTTTATCACCACCACCACTTCAACCCTAGCCGATCTCCTCCTCATCCAACCCGAGCACCCTCTCCTTCCCCCGATCGGCCATCCACCACCACCTCCAGCCATCACCACCTCAAGCCACCCCTGCTGTCTACGCCAGACCCCCTCTTCCGCCTACACAGCCCACCGGATCGCCGCATCATCACCATCCCCATCTTTATCAAACCCGACCCCGATCACCCCTTAGCCGATTGCCCCGAGTGCCCTCAGCCGCCTCCAGCACCGCTAACCACCACTTCCAGGCTGATCTCGATCTCCCCCATGACCCTGACCACCTTCCCCTACCGCCAAGCCGCCGCTGCCGCCGATGTCAGGCTGCTGCTGCCGCTGTTGCACCTGCTGCAATTACTAGCGCTGCTGTAACTACCCGTTGCCGTGGTTGCCACAGGTCGACCGGAGCCCCGCCCCCACGCGGGAGGACGACCAGTGAACGAGCAGACCCCCTCATCCGGCCAACTAGGTACTCGACCCCTAGCTCTCTTCTTGTATAGTATTTGTAAACCCACTTACCCAAAATTAGGTCTACTTCGCTTAGATAGAGAAATTAGGTCTAATTTGAATCCAACTAGAAAGAGAACACGGTATTTTATTTAACTTCACAATATTTATATCACATCGTACATCTTACCGTTGCTTCGATAATTAGAGTACTACTCTAGCCATTGCCTATCTATAAATTTCATAACCTCATCCTAGACATGCCCGCCTACTATTTTGACCTTTGTGTAACTTATAATATTGCTTTCTTGTGCTATATTTTAGTCGCACAGTAAACGACGCGAACGTTATTATTGTAATTCTAAATAAATATGACTCTGTACCCTTGTGCGTTTCAATCAAAATTGGAGACAAAATCTTGACCGTTTTATACAACCCAAATTTTATTAAAATTCTATATTGTACCCTCTACGTCCCTGACACTTGTGTCCCACCTAATTTTATTCCCATGTACTTCTAATTAATTCCAGAACATCATGCACATTCAATTTAATAAATTAAATCCAATTTCTGTCTTTGTGCATTTTTTCTAATTGTTGGGGACTTTTATGCAAAAATGTATTGAGGTGTCCCCACCATTGGACAATACATGAAGAAATCCAACTTTCCCCTTTATAGGAATTTTCTATAATTTTTGGGATGTGCAACGCGCAACATCGCCCCTTATATTAAACCTAACCTTGCATTTAAATAATACAATTATGGCCCTCTAAACACCCCCAAGTGAGCCCAAGGCCCATCCCGAGGAGAGGGTTGACCAAGTCAAACTATTCCTAGGTAAACCCAACCCCATGTGCATATAAATGCATTATTTCTTTTACTTTTTTCTTTTTGTTCCTAAACCTAAAACTAAGTTTTCAGCCGACCCTTTCCCCCAATCCCTGTTCATCCTCTTCCTTCTTTCCCCTACCTCCGCCGGAGCCCAGCCTCGCCGGAGCAGCCCCTCGCCTGACCCTCGCCGTCCTCCTCATTACCTCCTTCGTCCTCTTCTTCTCCAACAACACCACGATATTCCGATCTTCTCCTCCGTCGGATGGTCACGAACCCGCCTCCACAGCCATCGCTGCACAGCGCCGGAGAAGCCGCTGCCCGACCTTCGTCTGCACCTGAACCATCGAGCGACACCCCCGCCTCTCCTCAATCTCGACCCGTGCATGACCGCCTGTCGATCCCCTCGACCACCACCTGAGCACCTCGCCGAGCCCCTCCACTCCGGTAGCCTCATCATGATCAATACCTTGTCTTCATCATCATCCTCCTGCCGCACCACCACCGTCGAGTCCTCCATCGACCCCACTACTCTCGACCCCGTCGGCTCCTCCTCTTCAACCACCACCCACATGACTCCGGCCACATCCAGACCTCCTTCCCTCGACCATCTCTCCCCTCGTCGGACTCCGGTGATCCCTGTTCACTATCATCACCACCACGCTGAACCCGCTGCATCATCTTCCCGCTGGACCGGAGAAGTCCGGAGCCACCGATCTGCTGCCAACCGACCCGCCAGAAGTCGACCACCATGATACACCGCTGCCTACCTCGTCGACAACCGCCACCCTCGCCATTGATTGTACAGCGCCTAATCCAATCCCCTTTTCGGTCGCTGAACACCGGAGTGACTCGCCATCCCTTTGACTGAACCACTACGAGAACCACCCTGTCCACCACCCATCACCACCTCCGTCCTCCTCCATACACGAATCACCACCCTGAACACCTCCTCCTCTTCTACCTCTCTGTCTTTTCCTCGATCGCCGGAGAAGTTCCCCCTGGCCGGACTCCGGCAGGAACCCTCCGGTCAGTCGTCAATATCATCTACGACCATCATCACCACCTCTATTACCTTCACCATCATCATTTCCATTATCGTCGTTGTTATCACCTTAACCACCATCGTCGTCCTTGTCATCACTATCGTCCTCGTCGTTATCCTCGTCATCATCATCCTAGTCGTCATCATCATTGTTCTTGGCATCATCATCACCATCATCGCTGACATCGTCACCATTCCCATCGTCATGATCGTCAATATTACCCTCATCCCTATTATCCCCATCCATGTAATTATCCTCATCTTATTATCCTCGTCATCGTCGTGTTATCGTCATCACCACCATCATCATAGCCAGCCGACATCATCAACCTATCATCATTATCATAGTCCTCGTCATTACCCTCGTCCTCGTGTTCATCAGGAACTCGTCACTCTTGCCCGACAACCCGCAGCAGTCACCCCAATTTTCGTACTTGTGCACGCTGACCCCGAAGATCTGTTGGATTGGTTCTACGCGACTTCCGGAGCTGGCTATTGGTACTGCGTAGCTTCCTTGCCAGGCAAGTATACCTTGCCTTGTTGTACTGTTTAAATTCTGTATTATTATTTGCATGTTTATATATATAACTGTGCATGTCCGAGAGAGACTTGAGTGCAGTCAACGGAGGCATTAACGTTAGGACAGTGTCGGACCTAGTGTCTAGTAGACCCACCTAAAGTTGTGGAGTTATTGGTATGACTCCCAGGCCTTGACACATTTCTTACACGTGTTGTGAGTCTAACGTAGGGTACGGACTTGCGTATGTGGTTGGCCACCTGTACGTGTAGGTCATGCAACAGATAGGATATAACTGCTAATAGGGATGCATGTTAGAAGACTTAGCAGTTATTAGTAGGTGGAGCATAGACTACCGTGGTACAATGGCCTAATCCTTGTCCTTGTTTGGTTGTAAGGTTGGGCTACTGTTCTAGTGATAGAGTATGAGCCAGAGTTACGACACCGTGGGGTAGTAGCTAAGACGTATTGTCATGACCCGCACCCGGTTTAGGGATACGAGTGCGTGGGTACGTCCAGCCTACGCCGCAGCATCGGCGGTAGAACGCTGTCAAGGTCTTGATACTATCTAGCCGATCTCACTCAAGCATCCAAACTCCATAAGGAGGCACGGATGATACAAATAAAATGAATACATACTCAATCATAGGATGACAGCACGATAAGATATCCAACAAAATTAAATACAACACAAGTCACAAAGTAATAATCTACTCAACAATTCCAAGTCTCAACAAAATGCCGAAGACAAATCCGGTACCAAATAACTACTGAAAGAAACTAACTAGAAGATTAGTAATTCCGACTAGATCTCCCGGAATCACAACTAAACTACCAAGTCTGCAGCTACTCACCATATGGTCCAAAAAGTGTCGGACAGCGGTCCTCTAAGGCATAGTCTGGAAAAATGTTTCCAGTCAGGAAGAAGCAAAGTACAAATCTCAAATAACAGTTCCATTAAATTTGATAATGTCTATAATACAATAAACATGTGATGCTAGCTACTGAGAAGACAGTGAAATAAATGCAATGGCAATAAAAGAGAGACAGGCAATGTAAAGGGACAGGCAATAGGCAATATGATACAGTCAGTGCATGTATGAAAATGAAAAGAACAAGGAACAGTATCATATACGAGTGATGTAGTATATGATTTAAAATAGAGAACTGTAACTATTCTAAGTGTTTGAAATTGTAGTTTCGAAATATGATCGGCTTGGGACTTGTACGATTTCTACATGGCCTGGCTAATCATGCGTGAGGCGAATGATTAACACCAATAATATAAACTTGTACGATAGGTATTTGATCACATTTTTCACTAGCAATTTCCCCGCTCCCAACTAGTATTATGGATCCAATCATGACACGTCACGATACACGAGCAATATCCAATCTATCATGTACGATGTCTAATATACATGTCGGGTACAATGTCAATACGATAATCAAGGTAACATCTCATGACTGCAGATCCAAGCTATACTAGTCCGTGTAGCACAGTGTCAAAGATTCAGTTGTAACATTTCAAGATTTTTGAACTTATAGAAATTATCAAGAATTGGAAATTATCAGAGAATGTACTTGCCTTGGGTCCTTAGCTGGTAATTATTGGTGTCCTGTTCCAGAATATCGCCTGGAGGAACCAACAGTCCTAAAGACATATAATAACAATACAATATTTGCATCAGAAACTATACTAAACACACAAGCAAATACTAACTCAGGGGCTATGTCCGGCATGGGACTCAGTCAACTAGGGTCATCTAGTTAGACAGACATCTATAACACATTATACCTATTTAACTAACAATATTTATACATGCACCAATTTAAAAGTATTTATAATATATATATATATTCCTTTTTAAATACATATTTGATTTATATTAGTTGAACATTATATATGTATACTCATACATATGCTAACAATACATTTTTAAAATATATATATATTATCAATATTATTATTAAAATATATACTAATACTAGTACATCACATTAAATACAAATACAATACATTAATTGTATGTACAAGATATATATATACATTTATACTAATTATACATATTTGAAAATATATTAAGTATATACATATACAAAATATATACATATACTAAACATTATATATTTTTATACCAAAATACCTACATATATATATTAAAGGAAATACACATATACATATTCATTTAAATATGTATATATATATATAAATCATAATAGATGTATATACATATACATATACACCAAAATACCAAAATGTGTTTTTATTAACCATATACCAATATAAATTATATATATATATTTTTACCAAGGTAATATTTATACTATATACAGATATATATATACCAATAGAGAAATACACTATGTATTTATATATATATATATACATATGTATGTATGCGTACACATATACACACACACGCGTATACACATACATGTATATACGTATTTACATACATTTATACTTATACCCATTAATTAACTTATATACAAATACTTATACATTAGTTATATTAACATATGTATTAGGGAAGGAGGAAAGAGGGGGAGAAGAAACTTACTGTGAAGTCGGGTTGGCTGGAGTATGGCAGGCAGCGGAAGGGAGCCGGACGGGAACAGTGGGGATGGTCGTGGTGGTTGGGAGCAGCGGGTCGGAGAGGTGATCGGGAAGGGGCACTCGGGGAAGAACAGCAGCGGCGAGGGGAGGAGCAGGCCAGGGGATCGGTGCTCGGGATCTCGGTTGGTCGCCGGAAGAAGAGTGGGGAGTCGCAGCGGCCGCCGGAGGGAGTTGGAGGGTGATGTCGGAGTGGAGGAGCAGCATGGAGAGGGAGATACAGGGAAGACCGGACTGTGGGGTTGTGCCGGCGCTGGAGGGGAGAATGATGGGAGGAGCTCGGGACTGAGCAGTGGGAGGAGCTCGTGAAGCGCCGGCGCCGGAGTACGGGATCGGTACGAGGGGATGTCGGCTCGAATGACAGTTGGAGGGGACTCGACTGGTCGAGTCAGCCGACCGAAGTGCAGAAGCCCGCCGGAAAACTGAACAGGAAGTTGGGCCGCAGGAAAATAGACCGCCGGCTGAACAGTATGGGGGTGAACATGTGTTCCCCCCTTCTTCTTCCTTTGAATTCAAAAATAAAGAAGAAGGAGAAGGAAGAGAAGAAGAAAAGAAGAAGAAAAGGAAAATGAATGGGAGAAGGATTACATACGTAGGAGAGAGGGAGGTGGAGGCTTGTGAGGAGGGTGGTTACCTAGGTTTTCTAGGGATTAGGGTTGATGTGACAAATCATTAAATAGGGAGAGAGGGTTTGGATGAAGGGTGAGGATGCACTCAATGAATGAGTGGTCCAGATTTGTCATGAGGGAAAATAATTGATGTAGGGATGAGGGTGAGGTTTAATAAAAATTAATAGGGCTCCCTCATTGGTTAATCAAATGGGTGTTGATGCCAAAAATACATATTTGCAAATTAACCCCCTTAAATTTGGGTATTTGCACAGACGCCTAAAATGACGAAAATTTGGCGAGCGATTCGATGTCCGGTATTTTGTAGGGTCAGGAGGCGCTGTAAGTTTGGTGTGGGCTCAAATAGCAGGGCACTGGAATTAAATTGGGATTTCAAAATCGGTTTAAATAGTATCCTCAATTTAATTAGAAATAAATGCAAGTTGTGTTCCAAAATTAATTAGGAGTACATGGGGCCAAAATCAGGTCAGGTCATCAATACCAATGATGGAGAAGATTCAGAACAGAATATTACCCTAATTTGGGCCACACGAAAAATAGGTCAAGATTGCCTCCAATTTTCGATTGGAACGCACAACGATACAAAATAGGAATTTATTAAATAACGTCCGCGATGATTTTTGTGCGGCTAGAAATAATGTACAGAGAGCATAATTATGAGTTGCAAAAATAGCAGAATGGAAGGCGGGCATGTCTAGGGCAAGATTATAAAATTTGTTGGAAGACAAAAGTCAGGATAGCGCTCCAAATATCGAAGCAAAGGCAATGCGCAATACTTAAATAAAATACAGTAATTAATTACAACCTCCAATAAATAAATTCTAAATAAAACAATTTAATACAAAAAATCCCTTAATTCGGACAGGTGTTCGTCTACTGGCTTCTAGGTCAGTCTGCTAGCTCAAATAAATGAACACTGTATATAATTATATATTAAAGTATACATCACACAGTTATTTAATTTAAATATATACTATTCATGAAATCATTTAATTGTAACTACCACAATATTAATATTTATAAAAAGTCGGAAATACCCCTGTTTTCGGAATGTGGTAGTGACACGTGTTGGGGATACAACATTCTTAGATCATTGGGCGAGGAGGACTACTTGTAGGCGTATGGGATACCCCACCTCCTTTACACTGCTGCCACACTCGACGGAGCGATATGGAAGATATATATACTATACTGCTATCACGTTCTTCGGAGCGATTTGGACGATATATACTACACTGCTGCCACGTTCTCCGGAGCGATATGGCCGATATACTATACTGCTACCATGCTCTTCAGAGATGGACGTTATACTAAGCGCCTTCCTATGGGGGCATATGTGGCATATACTAGACCGTTGTCACGATTGGTGAATTACGTCAGCATATGTCTAGCCTACACTTTCCCATACACTCAAAGTTATCCTCAAGTTGTATTTCACTTAGATGGTTAGGTCACCCTGAAGTTTTTACAGTATTTACTTTATGGCATACTTTTATGTATCTTGCTATGTCCCTCTGAGGACCTGGTCCCTTTCCAGGTATATTGTTCATGAGTATTTGCAGGAGGGCAGATCCGAACTTGCTACGTATATTGCGATGAGGTCTTTCCTTCGAGACGTGACTGTTAGTTAATATTCTTATATTCTATATTCTAGTCCGGTAGTGGATTTGTTTCCATCTGGCTACCATCATTAGATACTGTACATTGAGATCTAGTTATAGGTATTATAATTCATTATATATGATTTCTGTGGATGAGATTTAGTTATGCCTTGTGACATATGAGTTTCCCACTTATGAATTATTATTCATATTATAACGTACATGTGTTATGGTTTCCATATATTGGAGTACCATATTCATACGGCTGGCATGCTTACGTGTCCTAGTCCTACGTATTTTGGGACTGGGGCATGACATGTTTTTGTGGTGGCCCATGCAGGTCAAGAGCATATTGTCTCGGTTATATTACTGTACCGAGCAAGCCTGCAGATAGGATTAGAGTATAGGATCTCATCCACAATTGACTATGACTCATATCTCTTCTAATCTGTTCTATTTGAATAATTGTATCCTGCTTGATTCATGTGCTTCCCTATTAGTTCCTAGAGTATAGCCCCCTCCTAGAATATATAAGTCCCTGTTGTTAGATGATAAGTAAGGTAACCTTCCTATTAAGAGTACCACTAGAGTGTTGACACACCACTAAGTTTAGAATGTCAAGCGAACCCTAGAATCCCTTACCTATAGATTGGTTTACCATTATCTCTTGATATAATTATGAATGACTTGAGAGTAGTACAGACACTACTAGAGTTAGCTAGGAGTTTTACCATAATGTTTAACCCTAGTATTGAGGAACCAATAGAAAAAACAAAAATTTAATATTAGGGCTGAACCTAACATTCATAGTTAGATAGTATTGGAGAACTATAAACTTAGATCATTGTCTTATTATTAGCAGACAACACCTAAGAAAACCTAGAGGAATGAACATAGTATTTCCTCGATCATACCTTGAACACAAAGAATTGCATATTACCTTCCCCTTAAGAAACCATGATTCTATCTAGATCCCTCTATTTTATATTTCATGACTTGTTCCTCTGAACCCTTAGCACTCGCCATTTGTGCGATGACTAATTATGCTTTTTTCTTCTTCACCTTTCAACTCGTGCCACCTGACACTTCTGATTGTAGGCCAGGTGAATTCTCTTATGTTCAGGATATGTAGTTGCTAGGATTATAGTTTTCAATGTTAAACTTTGAAAAGTTGTGCTTGATAGTTAGAATTTGATAGTTTTAAATTATTCTGGTAGATTACGACTTGATGATTACCCTTAGTTTTAAATCGCGTAATTCGTATCCATAACCCCATATAGGCATATCCTCTTTTCACTTAAGAACCAGTAGCTCTTCCATTCTTACTATTGACACTTGTTCTATGAGCACTATGATTAAGACTTAAGATGACCATTACTGATATGATGCAATAGGATGATCTTCCCGTAAACCCCGATAAGAGTTATGCTTTATTTACAAGGACAATATTATTTTGTAGAAACCCCTTAAGACTGTCACAATATTAGATAATTATTTAAGTTGGGTAGTATGCCTCACAACCTATTGACACATAGTCCTCTTGACATATTATTGTAGTATAATTGAATGATATTAGCTATATGCTTGCATAAGACCATAGTGTTTATTCTGATGGTAGAACTTAAGGGCCCACACCCCTATTTTGTCGACTAGCAGCTTAGACAAGGTGTTAGTACTATGACTGTAGGGACTGTAGAGTCTTATTTTGTTTTGTTTGTGAACTTAAATTATTGTACCTTATTCCATCATGATCTAGCGCATTTATATTTTATATACTGCCTTGACTTATGCCGCTATTTTATAGCCTAGTTTTGCAATCTTACTCTTTTATCGAGCATGTTCACAATATATGTATTAGTGGATGCATACACTAATACGTTTCAGAATTAGTGTATTAAGGTCTAGCTAACCTTGGTGCGCTTGGTTCGCCCTTCGCATAACTACCTTACGTGGATTGAGATATATAGTGTCTAGTAGACGAATGTACTTGTCCTCTAGACATGCTTGAGCATATCATATCAGTTACATAACTGAACTGATACGAGCATGGGAATAAGAAATTACCAAATAGGATTTTAATCCACAACTGCCTTGGCAAATCCCTTTTGAATTCTCTAATCGCTTTGATCTCCATATTTCTATTCTAGTACCTTTCCCTTGAACCCTTTATCATTGTTTTCCGTCTTCCCTTATTTCAGAAAGATGAAACCTCGTGCTTGGTATAAGTTTGATACATTGATAGTACTAGATATACCACATAGGCCAATCGCATTACTAGATGACTATCTTTTATAATTGATTAAGGGCATATCATGTATGATATATTTGGTGTTAAAGTTTGAGGATTGAGTAGCCTGATTAAAATTTGTAGATTTTTTTGGTATAGCCTTGTATGATAGAATGGGTAAATTCTAAGTTGGATAGAAGTTGTATTATCAACTTGAGAATTTTTTTTTATTTGTGACCAGGTAAGATTCGACTATGAGATTAAGTCATTTTATATGCGAAGAAATTTTTTAGAATGACTAAGATGATGAGGATTTAATAAATTTTTAAATCTTGATAGTGAGGACCAAATATCTATACTTTGAGCGCATGATTTAAAGTTTGAATATTAAAGGTAAATCATCAATTCAAATTTTGAGGATAAATATAGAATTTTAGACTTGAACATTGGTGGATTGAATTTAAAATTTTAACAATTTGATGATTTGAATTAAGAGTTAAAAATTTGATAGCTGGATTGCCTATTTGAATATTGAGGATGTAAATTGAAACAAAAATTTGAAGAGTACAAAAATTCTTAAGTAAAAAATAGGAATAATATTTGATTAGAATCATTTTTTGGAGATTATGATAGATGGAGATCGTAATGTAAATTCATATGCATATTTAATTCTTGAAGATGTTATATGGAATTAATTTAAATTTGGATTTTGATAATTTGAAAAAGTGAGAAGAGATTACAATAGGTTGAATTTTGATTAGAACAGTGATTATCTTAACCATGTAGTGATTGCGATGGATTAGAATATATTTTAAATCTTGGGAGAGATTGTGATTGACTTGCCTTATAGGTGAACGTGAAGGATTTAAACCAAATTATGTCTTATTTTAATTTCAAGGATAAAATTATTTTAAGTTGGGTAGATTGTAAACCCTCTCACCCAAAATTAGGTCTACTTCGCTTAGATAGAGAAATTAGGTCTAATTTGAATCCAACTAGAAAGAGAACACGGTATTTTATTTAACTGCACAATATTTATATCACATCGTATATCTTACCGTTGCTTCGATAATTAGAGCACTACTCTAGCCATTGCCTATCTATAAATTTCACAACCTCATCCTAGACATGTCCGCCTACTATTCTGACCTTTGTGTAACTTATAATATTGCTTTCTTGTGCTATATTTTAGTCGCACAGTAAATATTACGGACGTTATTATTGTAATTCTAAATAAATATGACTCTGTACCCTTGTGCGTTCTAATCGAAATTGGAGATACAATCTTGACCGTTTTATACAACCTGAATTTTATTAAAATTCTATATTGTAACCTCTACGTCCCTGATACTTGTGTCCCACCTAATTTCATTCCCATGTACTTCTAATTAATTCCAGAATATCATGCGCATTCAATCTAATAAATTAAATCCAATTTCCGTCATTGTGCATTTTTTCCAATTGTTGGGGACTTTTATGCAAAAATGCATTGAGGTATCCCCACCATTGGATAATACATGAAGAAATCCAACTTTCCCCTTCATAGGAATTTTTCCATAATTTTTGGGATGTGCAACGCGCAACATCGCCCCTTATATTAAACCTAACCTTGTATCTAAACAATGCAATTATGGCCCTCCAAACACCCCCAAGTGAGCCCAAGGCCCATCCCGAGGAGAGGGTTGACCAAGTCAAACTATTCCTAGGTCAACCCAACCCCATGTGCATATAAATGCATCATTTCTTTTACTTTTTCCTTTTTATTCCGAAACCTAAATCTAAGTTTTCAGCCAACCCTTCCCCCCAATCCCTGTTCATCCTCTTCCTTCTTTCCCCTACCTCCGCCGGAGCCCAGCCTCGCCGGAGCAGCCCCTCGCCTGACCCTCGCCGTCCTACTCCTCACCTCCTCCGTCCTCTTCTTCCCGAACAATACCGCGATATTCCGATCTTCTCCTCCGCCGGATGGTCACAAACCTGCCTCCACCGCCACCGCTGCACAGCGCCGGAGAAGCCGCTACCCGACCTTCGTCTGTATCTGAACCATCGAGCGATACCCCCACCTCTCCTCGATCTCGACCCGTGCACGACCGCCTGCCGATCCCCTCGACCACCACCTGAGCACCTCGTCGAGCCCCTCCACTCCGGTAGCCTCACCATGATCAATACCTTGTCTTCATCATCCTCCTCCTGCCGCACCACCACCGTCGAGTCCTTCATCGACCCCGCTACTCTCGACCCCGCCGGCTCCTCCTCTTCAACCACCACCCACACGACTCCGACCATATCAAGACCTCCTTCCCTCGACCATCTCTTCCCTCGCCGGACTCTGGTGATCCCTGTTCACTATCATCACCACCACGCTGAACCCGCTGTATCATCTTTCCGCTGAACCGGAGAAGTCCGAAGCCATCGACCTGCTCCCAATCTACCCGTTTGAAGTCGACCACCACGATACATCGCTGCCTACCTCATCGACAACCGTCACCCTCGCCATCGACTGCACAGCGCCTAAACCAATCCCCTTTTCGGTCGCTGAACACCGGAGTGACTCGCTATCCCCTCGACTGAACCACTACGAGCACCACCCTGTCCACCACCCATCACCACCTCCGTCCTCCTCCATACATGAACCACCACCCTAAAATCCTTCTCCTCTTCCACCTCCCTGTCTTTCTCTCGACTCGTCGGAGAAGTTCCCGCTGGCCAAACTCCGGCAGGAACCCTCCGGTCAGTCGTCAACATCATCCACGACCATCATCACCACCTCTATTACCTTCACCATCATCATTGCCATCGTCATTTTTGTTATCACCTTAACCACCCTCATCGTCCTTGTCATCACCATCGTCTACGTCGTCATCCTCGTCATCATCATCCTAGTCGTCATCATCATCGTTCTTGGCATCATCATCACCATCGTCGCTGATATCGTCACCATTTCCATCATCATAATCATCAATATTACCCTCATCCCTATCATCCCCATCTATGTAATCATCCTTATCTCATTATCCTCATCATCATCGTGTCATCGTCATTACCACCATCATCGTAGCCAACCGGCATCATTATCATAGTCCTCGTCATTACCCTCGTCCTCGTGTTCATCAGGAACCCGTCACTCTTGCCCGACAACCCGCAGTAGTCACCCCAATTTTTGTACCTGTGTATGCTGACCCCAAAGATCTGTTGGATTGGTTCTACGCGACTTCCGGAGCTGGCTATTGGTACTGCGCAGCTTTCTTGCCAGGCAAGTATACCTTGCCTTGTTGTACTATTTAAATTCTGTATTATTATTTACATGTTTATATTATATAACTATGCGCGTCCGAGAGAGGCTCGGGTGCAGTCAACGGAGGCGTTGACGTTATTACAGTGTCTGACCTAGTGTCTAGTAGACCCACCTAAAGTTGTGGAGTTATTGGTATGACTCCCAGGCCTTGACTCATTTCTTACACGTGTTGTGAGTCTAATATGGGGCACAGACTTGCGTATGTGGTTGGCCACCTGTACGTGTAGGTCGTGCAACGGATAGGATATCACTGCTAATAGGGATGCATGTTAGAAGACTTAGCAGTTATTAGTAGGTGGAGCATAGACTATCGTGGTACGATGGCCCAATCCTTGTCCTTGTTTGGTTGTAAGGTTGGGCTACTGTTCTAGTGATAGAGTATGAGCCAGAGTTACGACTCCACGGCGTAGTAGCTAAGGCGTGTTGTGGATACAACATGCTTAGATTATTGGACGGGGAGGACTACTTGTAGGCGTATGGGACACCCCACTTCCTTTACACTGCTGCCACATTCGACGGAGTGATATGGACGATATATATATTATACTGCTGCCACGTTCTTCGGTTTGATATGGACGATATATAATACACTCCTGCCATATTCTTCGGAGCGATATGGCCGATATACTATACTGCTGCCATGCTCTTCGGAGATGGACTTTATTACTGAGCGCCCTCCTATGGGGGTATATGTGGCATATGCTAGCCAGTTGTCACGATTGGTTAATTACGTCAGCATATGTCTAGCCTACACTTTCCCAAGTTACATTTCACTTAGATGGTTAGGTCACCCTGGAGTTTTTACAGTATTTACTTTATGGCATACTTTTATTTATCTTGTTATGTCCCTCTGAGGACCTAGTCCCTTTTCAGGTGTATTGTTCATGAGTATTTGCAGGAGCGCAGATCTGGACTTGCTACGTATATTATGATGAGGTCTTCCCTTTGAGACGTGACTGTTAGTTGATATTCTTATATTCTATATTCTAGTCCGGTATGGATTTGTTTCCATCTGGCTACCATCATTAGATACTGTACATTGAGATCTAGTTATAAGTATTGGTTATTCATTATATATAATTTCTATGGATGAGATTTAGTTATGCCTTGTGACATATATGTTTCCCACTTGTGAATTGTTATTCATATTACAACATACGTGTGTTATGGTTTCCATATATTAGAGTGCCATATTCATACGGCTGGCATGCTTACGTGTCCTAGTCCTACATATTTTGGGACTGGGGCGTGAAAGTATCGTTGTATAGTTGTATCATCAAGTCATCGTGTCATCGTGTCTTGTGTCGACACAAACCAATTAAAATATAATAATATAGATATGTATGCATGTATGTTAATTAAATTAGATGATATTAAATATATTAGTAATTAACCTAAATATATGACTTGTTATCAAAGACTAGTAATTCACCTGAAAACCTAGTTAACCAAGTTTATTGTTACATGGAAAATCAGGACATGTATTCGTATAAAACATAAATAGTTGGTAACCAATAAATTCGGTAACTTATTATCGCGAGAGACACGGTAACTGAGGACAGGGCACGGGTGCATCTTAACTACGTGCATACGCGACTCTGTAGTCGATCAGCCGTGATCTTGTGTCAGTACTTAAGAACAACGTTGTAGTTTTGTGTATGTATTACTTTAATGTCTGATACTAGAATTATAATATTATATTGTATGTTTAGGGTCATTGGACCATCCAGGAGATACTGCCGGAGCAGGCTATTGACATTCACAGCTTGAGGACTCAGGCAAGATACCTTGCCATATTTACTGTTTAAATTAAATGATGCATATGTTGTATGATATCTTATTGCTTTATTTTATATGACTGTGCACGTCCGAGATTGACTCCGGTGCAGTCGACGGATGCGTCGATGAGTAGTATACTTGACCTTGTCACTAGCAGACTCACCCCATTGGGAGGATATTCTGATATCTTTCGAGACCTGACACTCTTACACGTTTTACAGTGACAAGTTTATATTGGGATGCGGGTCCGTGTACTCGACTAGCTATCGGTGCGTGTGACAAGCATCACGGTTAGTACATAATTTAGGATTATAGATTATTAGAGACTTGGCATGTAGATACGTGATATGCACGTCGAGTATTTTGATATGAATATTTATATTGGACGGGGAGGACAACTAGTAGGTGTGTGGGATACACATATTAGAATCCGTAGTATCCAGAGGAGCCACGGATCCAATGACTTCCTTTACACTACTGCCACATTCTTCGGAGCAATATAGACGATATACTATACTGCTGCTACGTTCTTCGAAACGATATGGATGATATACTGCATTGCTGCCACGCTCTTCGGGGTGCTGGACGTTATGGCTATGCCTACCCATACGTACCAAAGTTGTCCTCACATTGCATTCACGTAGATGGTTAGCATACCTTTTATTTTATTTATTTTATTCAGTATTTATATATAGCATGCTTCTATGTCTTGTTACGTCCCTCTGAGGACCTGGTACCTTTCCAGATTTGGACGAGGCATATTATCCCACAGTGTACGGACCAGGACAGGAGACTAGGTATGCTACAGCGGAGGAGCTAGATGTGCTACCGTCATAGTTTTCGTGATCACTTGGTAGGCCTTCTGCCTAGGATTGGGGGCATTATTATCTAGTCAGCCGATGCCCTAGTCATTACTCTTTTATCTATCATTTCAGTACTTTTATTTTGTCATAGTAGTGGGTTTGTCCCCACCAGATATTCTTGGTTGTACTATGATATTTAAGACTGGCATTTATGTTCCAGTATTTATTTTAGTACTTTCTGGCTGTTTATATTGTAGATGAGATTAGATTTCCTGTTTGGTGTTGATATTGAACTTGTTAGTTATTTAGGACAGCGTAGCACTCTTCGTTAGGATCCATTAAATTGGGATATTCTCGGAGACGTGACAACTGACTATTGCCACGTGGCCTGGTCCCGTATATTTTGGGACTGGGATATGACATAGTTTTAGTGGTGGCCCATGCAGGTCGACTTTATCGTTTGTGGTATGGTAACATGCCCAGCGAGCCTGCAATAGGATAGAAATTACTAGGTCTCATCCACTTTGATTACGTCTTTGAAATTCCTTCGTATTACTTCTAAAATATCTACATCCTGTTTGCTTGATTCCGTACTCTTTTTAAATAAAGACCTATCTCTTGCAGTAAGATGAACTGGCGTAGTGGACGAGGAGCACCCAGCACCATGGTGCCAGATGACACCACCCAAAGAGAGGAGGTACCGCAGGGACTACCTGGAGGGCAACCACCACTGCAGGCCCCGCTGATACATTGGCGCAAGACCTCTCAGGGTGATCCTACACAGCAGTACGAGGGACAGACTTCCAAGACGATCCCCACGCAGCATTTTGAGGGCCAGACTTCAGGGGCCACGCCAATGCCGCAACCCGAGAGGCCAACATCGGAGGAGACACCTACCGCACAGCCAGAGGTTCCATTCCCACCACCTCCACCTTATCCACCTCAGATGCCACAACCCGATGGACAGCCACAGTTGCTTCAGTTCTTCCAGACTATGATACAAGCACAGTGGCATCAAACCAAGACGTTGAGACATAGTTTGATGACAGTACTAGAGAGGACACCTGTCACAGCACCAGTACCAGTACCCCCACCAGCTCAGACAGGTGGCACTGTACGATGGTTCCGACAAATGGGACTAGATACTTTTTCGGGCAACGAGACTGTAGAGCAGATCTCCGATTGGGTTGCCAACACGGAGATGCTACTAGAGGCTTCATAACTGCATCCAGACCTCTGGATGACCGCAGTGAGGGCCCAACTAAAAGGCAACGCCCGTAACTGATAGGATTCTATTGAGCGTAGTGTAGGCAAGAACCAGTCATGGGAACAGTTCTTAGAGTACTTCAATACAAAGTATTTTCCAACTACAGTCAGAAATGCCCTGTATATCCAGTTCCTACATCTAGAACAGGGGAATATGACTGTTGACGCATATAACGCGGAGTTTAGCCGTCTTAGCAGATTTGGTGCCGTCCTGATACCTAATGATCTAGAGAAGGCCCAGAGATTCCATCACGGCCTCACCTTCGAGCTACAGAGGTATACCACCACACAGGCGAGGATTTCTTATAAGGAGGTTCTTTTAGAGGCGAGGATCCAGGAGGCCATCAACAAAGGAGCTAGACGTTCCAGCACGACCACACCAGCCAGGGCCCAGCCCGGAGCAGGAGGACCGATCTGTCTTCCCGGAATGCAGACACAGCATAGAACAGCACCATACCAACGAAATAAACTTTCGACTTGCTACCACTGTGGTTAGAGAGGATATTTCGAGAAGGACTGTTGGAAGAGACTGAGGACATGCCTGATTTGTGGATCGAGCCAGCACCAAGTCCAAGACTGCCCACAACACAGAGAGGCAGCACCGCAGATCGGACAGAGGCCAGTAGCACCAATTCCGAAGATACTACCCCCACCTGGAGGCCAGCGTCCCCCAGTACCCGAAGGATTTCAGAGGGGACCACCCTTGGCCCCACATGAGGCGCAGTTTGATCGAGCTCGACAACAGACCGGAGGGCAAAGGCACGGACAGGCCTTTGCACTAGTAGCTAATGAGAAGAAAATAGAAGGGGAAGCTATCACAGGTACCATTTTAGTTGCATTATTAACTGCGACTGCATTGTTTGATTCTGGTCCTACGCTATCTTTTATATCTAGTAGATTCGTAGCAATGCATAGAGTAGCTACTTCCTCCTTACCTAAGAGTTGGAAGATTCTTACCGGAGGAGGTATCGTGTCGGTTACCAGTACTATCAGAACGTGCTCGGTAATCATATATGGTAGAGAGATGATAGCACGATTCTTGGTATTACCCATGCCATACTTTGACGTTGTGCTAGGCATGGACTGGTTAAGCTAGTATAATGCCGTACTGGACTGCCGGAAGGGTAGCGCCACTTTTAGACCACCAGATCAACCGGAGTTCGAGTACATACGAGGGACCGTCGTGCAAGGAGTAGGACAGATAGCTGGAGCTTACATGGCTATGGAGATGGTACCCCCACCAATAGTTGTAAAATTCGAGGATGTTTTTCCTGAAGAATTGCCAAGCTTACCGCCAGATAGTGACGTAGAGTTCACTATTGAGCTAGTATCCGGAGCAGCACCGGTATCTTCTAATGTATACCGATTGGCGAAGAAGGAACTAGATGAGCTGAAGCTACAATTAGAGGAGTTGAGAGCAAAAGAGTTATCCATCCTAGTGCATCACCCTGGGGAGCACCAGTGTTGTTTGTACCTAAGAAGGATGGAACAGTACGTATATGCATTGATTACAGAGCCCTTAATGCTTTGACCATCAAGAACAAGTACCTCCTGCCACGGATTGATGATTTATTCAACTAGTTGACAGGCGCAGTGGTGTTCACAAAGATTGACTTGAGATCGGGTTATCACCAAGTAAAGATGCAAAGAGAAGACATTCAAAACACAGCATTTAGGACTCGTTATGGTCACTACGAGTTCTTAGTGATGCCTTTTGGACTGACAAATGCGTCTGCTGTATTTATGAACTTGATGAACAGAGTATTCTACTAATACTTAGACTAGTACGTAGTAGTCTTCATCGACGACATTTTGGTATATCCGAAGATCCACGAGGAGCACGAGAAGCACTTGAGACTAGTGTTAGAGACGCTGAGGAGAGAAAGGCTTTATGCCAAGCTGAGCAAGTATGAGTTTCTTCTAGATCGTGTCACTTTTCTTGGACACGTTATCTCAGGAGATGGTATTTTAGTAGATCCGGCAAAGATTTCATCAGTAGAGGCATGGCTAACTCCTACCAATGTCTCGGAGGTGAGGAGTTTCCTAGGACTTGTCGGATATTATCGGAGGTTCGTGTAGAACTTTACGAAGATCGCAGAATCGATGACCCGCTTGACCCATAAGGAGCAGGAGTTCACCTGGACAAAGGAATGTCAGATAGCGTTCGATGAGCTAAAGAAGCGTCTGACTATAGCACCTATCTTGACTATACCTTCTGGACCCAGAGGATTCGTGATCTATAGCGATGCATCCGGAAAAGGATTAGGATGTGTCTTGATGCAGCATGGGAAGGTTGTAGCCTATGCCTTTAGACAGTTAAGGACCCATGAGAAGAACTATCCTACTCACGACTTGGAGCTTGCAGCAGTGATCTTTGCTTTGAAGCTTTGGAGACACTACCTATATGAAGAAAGAGTAGAGATATTCACTGATCACAAAAGCCTAAAGTACGTCTACACTCAGAAGGACCTGAACCAGAGACAGAGACGTTGGCTCGAGGTGATGACATACTTCGAGATTGAGCTACAGTACCATTCGGGAAAGGCCAATGTAGTAGCTGACGCGTTAAGCAGAAGACCCATGTCATTCTTCTTGACTACCCACCAACAACTGTTGAGAGATCTAAAGCAGATGGGTATAGAGGTCGCTATGCCCGAAGTAGACGGACAGTTGTCGAGTTTCCAGTTGCAATCGACATTAATAGAGAGGATCAAGGCTGCTTTGCTGACAGACACCAGATTTCAGAGGCTTCGATAGAGGACAAAGTCCAGAATACAGACATGATTGCGTATACATAAAGACGGGACCTTGAGATGTGGAGATCGTCTCTATGTTCCAAATGGAGAACTTCGGCAGGAGTTGATGTCAGAGGCACACAGTTCAACATACTCTATTCATCCAGGAGATACGAAGATGTACAGAGACTTAAGGCAGTACTACTGGTGGCACGGAATGAAGAGGGAGATAGCCCACTTTGTGGCAAAGTGCCTGGTGTGTCAGCAAGTCAAGGCTGAGCATCAGAGGTTTGCAGGTTTACTTCAACCGCTCCCGATACCGGAGTGGAAATGGAAGCACATCACTATAGACTTTGTTATAGGTTTTTTGAGGAGTCCTAGTGGTCGCAATACAGTATGGGTAATCGTGGATAGACTCACCAAGTCTGCTCACTTTTTACCCTTCAGAGTTGGGCAATCTACAGAGGTCTTAGCTGATATATACATGAGAGAGATTGTTCGACTACATGGAGTGCCAGTTAGTATAGTGTCTGACAGGGATACGAGGTTTATACCTTACTTTTGGCGGAGTATACAAGAGAGTCTCGATACCCACCGGAAGTTTAGCACCTCGTATCACCCGCAGACAGATGGCCAGTCCGAGCGCACCATTCATACCTTGGAAGACATGTTAAGAGCATGCATGCTCGATTTCGAAGGATCGTAGGAGGACTATTTACATTTGGTCGAATTTTCCTACAACAACAACTATCAAGCGAGCATCCAGATGGCTCCCTATAAAGTGTTGTATAGAAGAAAGTATCGTTCCCCAGTATGTTGGAGCGATATAGGCGAGAGACAGATTCTTGGGCTAGAGTTAGTTGTTCGTACAGTGGAGAAGGTGAAGAAGATCCAAGGGCACCTGCGAGCAGCACAGGATAGACAGAAGCATTGGGCGAATGCGCATCGACGACCCCTAGAGTTCCAGGTTGGAGATCACATATTTCTAAGGATCTCACCTACTCGAAGGACTATCAGATTCGGAGGCAGAGGAAAGCTGAGTCCGAGGTACATCGAACCATTCGATGTGTTAGAACGCATCGGAGAGGTTGCTTACAGATTAGCCTTGCCACAGACCTTAGAAGGAGTGCATGACGTCTTCCATGTATCTCACCTAAGGAGGCACATACCAGATCTGAGTCATGTGCTTGACCATTCAGAGATCACAGTCGGCCCGAGTTTATCATACTAAGAGGAGCCGGTAGAGATTCTGGACAGAAGTGAGAAGGTATTGCGAGGTCAGACTATCCCCCTAGTTTGTGTCGCATAGAGGCATCATGCACCAGGAGATTCGACCTGGGAGCGTGAGGAGGATATTCGACAGCGCTATCCCCATTCCTTCGAAGGTATAGGTATGTAGTAGTATTTTGATTTCAGTCAGTAGTTCTTACCATACATATATTTTAGTTTCGAGGATGAAATGCTCTAAGGAGGGTAGATTGTAAACCCCCTCAACCAATTTAGGATCATTTTAATTTAAATTGAGAGATTATAATTAATTTTGATACAATTAGGATTAATGTACTACAATTATGTGACTTAATACACCCCACAGTTGCTTCGATGTTTGGAGCGCTACATTAGTAGTTACCTTCAAACAAAGTTCATACGTATCTCATAGATATGCCAGACTACCCATCGGACCCTTGTGTAACTTTTAGATACTCGTTATTGTGTTTTATCTTAAGCTACGCAATATTTGTTAAAAGAACGCCTTGCGCAATATTTTTAATCTAATTAAATTAGCGGCAAATTTCACCCAAAGCAAGACCTAACTAAGCCCATGTACACCTTTCATGTGGACCAGCCCCCACCCCGAGGAGCCAGGCCGACCCAAGTTTCGAGGTCAGCCCAAAATCCTCTCCTATATAAATACACATTTTCTATACATGAAACCCTAAAATTTTAATCACCACCACCACTTCAACCCTAGCCGATCTACTCTTCATCCAACCTGAGCACCATCTCCTTCCCCCGACTGGCCATCCACCACCACCTCCAGTCATCACCACCTCAAGCCACCCTGCTGTCCACGCCAGACCCCCTCTTCCGCCTACATAGCCCATCGGACCGGCACATCATCACCATCCCCATCTTTATCAAACCTGACCCCGATCACCCCTTAGCTGACTGCCCTGAGTGCCCTCAGCCGCCTACAGCACCGTCAACCAATACTTCCAGGCTGACCCCGATCTCCCCTACGACCCAGACCACCTTCCCCCACCGCCAAGCCGTCGCTGCCGCCGCTGTTAGGCTGATGCCGCCGCTGCTGCACCTGCTGCAGTTACTGCCGCTGCTGTAACTACCTGTTGCCGTGGTTGCCACAGGGCGACCGAAGCCCTGCCCCCACGCTGGAGGATGGCTAGTCAATGAACAGACCCCCTCGTCCAGCCAACTAGGTACTCGACCCCTAGCTCTCTTCTTGTATAGTATTGTTGTATAGTTGTATCATCAAGTCATCGTATCGTCGCATCTTGTGTCGACAGAAACCAATTAAAATATAATAATATAGATATGTATGCATGTATGTTAATTAAATTAGATGATAATAAATACATTAGTAATTATCCTAAATATATGACCTGTTATCAAAGACTAGTAATTCACCTGAAAACCTAGACTTTAACCAAGTTTATTGTAACATGGGAAATCAGGACATGTATTCGTACAAAACATAAATAGTTGGTAACCTATAACTTTGGTAACTTATTGTCGCGAGAGACACGGTAACTGAGGATAGGGCACGGGTGCATCTTACCTACGTGCACACGCAACTCTGTAGTCGATCATCCGTGATCCTGCGTCAATACTTAAGAACAACGTCATAGTTTTGTGTATTATTACTTTAGTGTCTGATGCTAGAATTACTATGTTATATTGTATGTTTAGGGTCATTAGACCAGCCAGGAGATACTGCAGGAGCAGACTATTGGCATTCACAGCTTGAGGACTCAGGCAAGATACCTTGCCATATTTACTGTTTAAATTAAATGATGCATATATTGTATAATATCTTGTTGCTTTATTTTATATGACTGTGCGCGTCCGAGATTTACTCGGGTGCAGTCGACGGATGCGTCGATGAGTAGTATACTTGACCTAGTCACTAGCAAACTCACCCTATTAGGGGGATATTCTGATATCTTTCGAGACCTGACACTCTTACACGTTTTACAGTGATAAGTTCATATTGGTATGCGGGTCTGCGTACTCGACTAGCTATCAGTGCGTGTGACATGCATCATGGTTAGTACATAATTTAGGATTATAGATTATTATAGACTTGGTATGTAGATACCTGGTATGCACTTCGAGTATTTTGATGTGTATATTTACATTGGGCGAGGAGGAAAACTAGTAGGCGTGTGGGATACACACATTAGAATCCGTAATATCCAGAGGAGCCACGGATCCAATGACTTCCTTTACACTGCTGCCACGTTCTTCGGAGCGATATGGACGATATACTATACTGCTGCCACATTCTTCGGAGCGATATAGACGATATACTACACTGCTGCCACGCTCTTCGGGGTGTTGGACGTTATGCCTACGCCTACCCATACGTACCAAAGTTGTCCTCATATTGCATTCACGTAGATGGTTAGCACATCCTTTATTTTATTTATTTTATTCAGTATTTATATATGCATGCTTCTATGTGTCTTGTTACGTCCCTCTGAGGACCTGGTACCTTTCCAGATTTGGACGAGGCATATTATCCCACAGTGTAAGGACCAGGACAGGAGACTAGGTACGCTACAGCGGAGGAGCTAGAGGTGCTACCGTCAGAGTTTTCGTGATCACTTGGTAGGCCTTCTGCCTAGGATTGGGAGCATCATTATCTAGTCAGCCGATGCCCTAGTCATTACTCTTTTATCTATCATTTCAGTACTTTTATTTCGTCATAGTAGTGGGTTTGTCCCCACCAGACATTCTTGGTTGTACTATGATATTTGAGACTGGCGTTTATGTTCCAGTATTTATTTTAGTACTTTCTTGCTGTTTATATTGTGGATGAGATTAGATTTCCTGTGTGGTGTTGATATTTGACTTGTTAGTTATTTAGGATAGCGTAGCACTCTTTGTTAGGATCCATTAAATTGGGACAACCTCAGAGACGTGACAGCTGGCTATTGCAACGTAGCCTGGTCCCTTGTATTTTGGGACTGGGGCATGACAGATCCCCTCTTCAGAATATCTCTAACTAATGAGCTAACTGTTGAAAATAACGATCGTCTTTGACTTCAAGTGTTAGAATCATTAGATGAGAAATGCCCGCAAGCTCAATAGCATATTGAGCTATATCAAGCACGTATCTCCAGAGCTTTCAATAGAAAGTCAAAGAAAGAATATTCCAAGTCGGCGATCTTGTCATAATAGTGGGAATGCCAATGGTCATGATGCACAAAAGTAAGGGTAAATTCCAAGTCAAATGGCAGGGCCCCTTCATTGTGGAAATAGTGTATTCCAACGGTGCATGTCATGACCCGCACCCGGAATTGGGGCACGAGTACGTGAGTACGTCCAGCCTACGCCGCAACATCGACGATAGAACGCTGTCAAGGTCTTGATACTATCTAGCCAATCTCACACAAGCATCCAATCTCCATAAGGAGGCACGGATGACACAAATAAAATGAACACTTACTCAATCATAGGATTACAGCACGATAAGATAGCGAAACAAAATTAAATACAACACAAGTCTAAAGTAATAATCAAACTCAACAATATCCAAGTCTCAATAAAAATGCCGGAGACAAATCCGGTACCAAATAGTCTACTGAAAGAACTAACTAGAAGATTGGTGATTCCGGCTAGACCTCCCGGAATCACAACTAACTATCAAGTCCAAGTGCAGCTACTCACCATATGGTCCATAAAGTGTTGGCTACCGATCCTCTAAGGCATAGTCTGGAAAAATGTTTTCAGTCAGGAAGGAGCAAAGTACAATCTCAAATAACAGTTCCATTTAATTGATAAGGACTATAAAGCAATAAATATATGATGCTAGCTACTGAGAAGACAGTAAAATAAATGCAATAGCAATTAAATAGAGACAAGCAATATAAAGAGACAGGCAATAGGCAATATGATATAGTCAGTGCATGTATGAAAATGAAAAGAACAAGGAACAGCATCATATACGGGTGATGTAGTATATGATTTAAAATCGGAAACTGTAATCTATTCTATGTGTTTGAAATAGTAGTTTCGAAATATGATCGGCTTGGGAACATGTACGATAGCTACAGGGCCTGGCTAATCATGGGTGAAGAGCATGATTAACACTTACATTATTCTACACTGCAATAAGAGGTTATGATCACATTTCTTACTAACTACTTCTCCGCCCCCAACTAGTACTGTGGATCCAACCATGACATGTCACGATACACGAGCAAGTCCAATCTATCATGTACGATGTCTAATATACATGTCGTGTACAATGTCAATATGATAATCAATGTAATATCTTATGACTACAGATCCAAGCTATACTAGTCCGTGTAGCACAGTGTCAAGGATTCAGATGTAACATTTCATGATTATTGAATTTATAGAAATTATCAAGGAATTGGAAATTATCAGAGAATGTACTTGCCTTGGGTCCTTAGCTGGTATTTATTGGTGTCCTATTCCAGAATATCCCCTGGACGAAGCAACAGTCCTATAAACATATCACAATAACACTTGCATCAGGTGCTACCCTAACACACAGTCAAAACACTGGTCTCAGGGCCATGCCAGGCAGGGCACTAGTCAACTAGGGTCATCTAGTAGGGATACGTAAAGCACATTACACTTATTAATACTTATAATATTTATTCATGCACCAATTTAAATGTATTTACAATATATATATATATATGCCTTTTAAATACATATTTGATTTATACTAGTTGAACATTATATATGTGTACTCATATATATGCCAAAAATATATTTTAGAATATATATATATATTGTCAACATTATCATTTAAATATACTAGTACTAATACACCAAATTAAATTTATACTAGCATATACTTTTTATTAAATAGATATTATATAAAAATAAACCAACATATATACATATATACAAACCAATTAGAAATATTGAGAATATATTAAGTATACAAAATATGCATATATACATATACTAAATTAATTATATATACTATATATACGTATTTACATGTATATTAGTTATTAAATATACAATACATATATACATATTAACACTATTTGATACATAATTAAAATACATACATATACTATTTAATACATATACATTATACTAATATACATACTATTCTTTATACAATTAATTATTAATAAAAATAAATAATATACATATTCATATTTTAAATACATACATTACCAATCAATTTTATATTGAAAATATGCTAAGTATATATATATAAAATACATGTACACACATATACCAATTATATGTACACTATACATTATATACCAATACATATTCATGTATTAACAGTAATTAAATAACTATTATTCCTATACATATATTTTATATATACTATACATTATGTGTTTAAATATTAAATAAATAAATGCTATACATATTCATGTATTTAAAACATTAATTAGATAACTATTATACATATACATATATTATATATACACCTATACGTATATACGTATGTATATATATATATATATATATATATATATATATATATATATATATATATATATATATATATATATATATATATATATATATATATATAAGAAGAAGGAAGGGGAGAAGATGAGAACTTACAGACTGGGGGCTGGCCGAAATTTGGCCGGAGACTCGTGTGGAGTTGCCGGAAAGGGGAGGAGCAGCCGGAGTAATGGTCGGGGGAGTTGGCTCTGGGTCGGAGAGGTGAACAGCAGAGGGAGAGGGCCGCCGGGTTCAGAGGGGGCCGGGTGCAGAGGCTCGGGATGGCCGTCGGACTGCGGCTGTTGCTGCCGGAGTTCAGAGAGGGAGGCAGGAGTCTCTGTTGGTGGTGGTGGTGTTAAGTGATGGAGGTGGTGATGGTGATTGGATGATGGAAGGAGGAGATAGAGGGAGGAACAGCCGGAGTTGATGCCGTGGCCGGAGTAGAGAGGAGCACAGCTGGGGAAGGGCTCGGCCTGGGTGGTTGGCCGCCGGGCGCGGTTGACGAGGAGGAGCTCAGCCGGAGTTGAGAGGGGCCGCCGGGAACTGCTGTGGCGGAGGAGATACAGATGCCGAGGGATCGGGCTAGGCCGGCCGCCGGAGTGGGCTGATGGCCGGCTGGGGAATTTACAGTAGGGGGGTCGGCTTTGAATAGTATTCAAGGTTTTTCCCCCCTCTTTCTATTATTTCAAAGTTTAAAAGGAAAGAGAAGGAGAAGAAGGAAGAAGAAGAAAAGAAAAGAGAAGAAGAAGAAGAAGAAGAAGAAGAAGAAAAGAGAAGGAGAAAGGAAGAAACTCCTACGGTTGAGGATGGAGGCTTGGTTGGGGAAACCTAGGTTTTCTAGGGATTAGGGTTGATGGTGACATGACATATATGAGAGGGTGTATGGAATCAAGGGTTAGGATTGGCCCATTAAATGTGTGGTCCAGATTGATCAAGAAAGAAATTCTCATATGGGGATGAGGGTGATGATAAAAATATTAAGGATTCCTCATTGGTTTAAACAAATGGGTGTTTACACCAAAAATGCAAATTTATAAATTAGCCCCCTTAAATTTGGGTATTTGCACAGGCACATGAAATGACAAAAATTTGGCGGGCGATTCGGTGTCCGGTGTTTTGTAGGGTCAGGGGGCGCTGTATGTTTGGTATGGGCTCAATTTGCAGGGCACTGAAATTAAATTGGGATTTTTAGAATTGGTTTAAATAGTATCCTCAATTTAATTAGAAATAAATGCAAGTTGTGTTCTAAAATTAATTAGGAGTACATGGAGCCAAAATCAGGTCAGGCCATCAATACCAATAATGAAGTAGACTCAGAACAGGATATTACCCTAATTTGGGCCGCACGAAAAATAGGTCAAGATTTGCCTCCAATTTCAATTGGAACGCACAACGATACAAAAAATAGGAATTTATTAAATAACGTCCGCGACGATTTTTGTGCGGCTAGAAATAATGCACAAAGAGCATAATCATGAGTTGCAAAAATAGTAGAATGGAAGGCGGGCATGTCTAGGGCAAGATTGTGAAATTTGTTGGAAGACAAAAGTCAGGATAGCGCTCCAAATATCGAAGCAAAGGCAATGCGCAAAATATTAAATAAAATACGGTAATTAATTACAAACTCCAAGAATTAAATTTTAACTAAATAATTAAATACAAAAAATTTCATAATTTGGACAGGTGTTCACCTACTGGGCTTCTAGGTCCAGTCTACCAGCTCAAACACAAACGAACACTGTATATAATGTTATATTTAAATTACACATCACACATTTATTTAAAATCAAATATACTATCATGCAATTAATTAATTGTAACTACCATAATATTAAATATTATAAAAAGTCGAAAATACCCCTGTTTCCGGAACGTGGTAGTGACAGTGCATGTCGTCTCGCAAAGCCTAATAGAGATTTGTTAATGATGCCAATCAACGACAAGTTCCTCAAAAAGTACTATGTCTAAGCCACACTTGTAATTTCCATCCCCAACAGGTCATTTGTAAATATACAAAATTTGTATTTACTTTATTCTATCCCTAGCAATATATATGTACAGTAGGAGATTTACTTCTCAACAACGTATATTGTAAAACTCATTATCCGTATTCAAGAGTTTTGGATACGTTATGGATAATGTGTCCACCTCAAAACTTCTATCTCATAGTGGGTTAGGGAATTTCATTTTCTAATGATAATCCCCAAAAGAGCTACTGACACTCTTCGTCACCTTGAATATTATCTGTATTCAATAGTCTTGGATATGTTATAGATAATAGGTCCTCAAAATTCTTCCGTGGAGTACTCCTCAAATCTTACGAAATATTCTCGTTGAGATCGTCCGAAGCAAAATCCTTTCAAGTAAATTACCATGTTCTTAGAGCCCAACCTTTCTAAGCATATCCTATTTCTAATTCCCAACTGGATTGGAAAAAAATACTTCTACCCTAACTTGGCAAAGATATTTAGTTCACGTCCATATTACCTCCGAACTATCTTTTCTTATCTCCTCCAACTGAGATAAAGTATTTCTAATCATAGTTTATGTCCATATCACCTCTGAACTATCCTTGTTCATTTTTCTAGTGAAATAAAATCTTAAAAAAAAACTGTCATGTCCACTTTACCTCTGCATTATTTTCTTACAAAGGTTCATCCCCATAGAGTTATATTTTGCCATGTCCATATCCCTTCTGAGCAAATATATTCAATGGGGTCCCAATATAAAAACCAATCATGTCCATATTACCTCTGATAATGTTCCATACTCAAACTTGATTACTCGTACTCATTATAAGTACGCCATGGGTATCGAGTCCACCAAATTATTCCCATAAAAATAGTCTGCTATGTCTATATCACCTCTGAGCAGATATATCCAATAGGGTCCCAATCTGGAAACCTATCATGTTTATATTACCTCTGATAGTGTTATTTTATTCTAAGTTATTATCTTTACTTGGTTTCAAGTACGCAATGGCTAATAAGTTCATAATAAAAATTTATATACATATAGTCATTACCCAAAATCCAAGAATTATATTCAGTGCAAAAGAAAGTTAGATTACAAAATGGAAAGGCAAATACAGAGAAACACATGATGAAACAAAATTCCTATATCTTGGCTTTGTCGAAAGGTCACTGATGATCCTTAGTAACTGGATCAATTGTTGTCCCTTCTTGTGATCGGCCACTTATCTAGCTTCAGCCATTCGAGCCTCTACCGCCTCATATTTGGTCACAGGAGTATATACTTTCAGGATGTTGTTCCAAGAATCATCAAGTTCAACCTTGGTCCTTGCGAGAGGCACAAGTTTGTTACCCATTAAGTCGTAATGAGACAACTCCCCGTCATGTTTACCCTTTAATACTGTCAGTTTCTCCTGAGATTCTCTGATTAGGGTTTCCAGTTGGACTATCTTAAAAGAATAGTTGTCTCGAGCAGACTCGTATTTACTGAACATGGAATTGGTGTCATTCAGTTCAGCCATCAACCGTGTGCTATTATCCTCATACACCCTCTTCTGCTCTTCGAAGTTTTCATTCTCTCCTTCAAACTGAGCAGTGGTTGCCTCATACTCCATTTTAATAAGAGAAGTAAGAGTACCCTCACTAGGCTACAGATATTCGTTGATAGGCTGTTTAAGTCCTGCCAAAACATGCTCCAATTCTGTGACATACTCTTCGCCTTTGCAAGTCCTGATAGTGTCAATAGCAGAGGAGACCATTTGTTCATCTCGTCGAAGGCCAAATTCTTCTAAAGCACTAGCCTTAAGATACAAGCCAGTATCCCATAGAAATCGCTTGTTTGGACTATAATACTTGTGATGGTTTCAGTGGTTTCAACTGGATAAGTAACCTCAGGATGAGAGCTGAGCACTTCTTCTGTGTATTCAGAGAGGGATTCTTTATGAAGGATTTACTCGCGAGTCTCTGTACCTACAATTTATCAATACAAGAGATCATTAAATTAAGCTTTGAAATAGAGTTGCAACTCAAAGTCCAAAGGAATGAATGACACCTTGGCTTGTGTTAGCCTAGGTTGTCATTGTAAAGAATTATGATAATAAAGCCAGGAGTGCAAGGACTTGCGGTGTGGAAAGGACAGAAAATCACGCACCCGATTCGACCGTTGTGTATTTGTCATCCGGCGACTGACGCTCCAGAGAGTTTCTCAGTTATGCTAAAGAAACTTCTATTTGGGGAGTACTAGCATTAAGGAGTAGGTCATCATACTCGTTTATTACCATTTCTACTTCTGACACTATTGTATCTGTGTTAATATGTGGGATCGTATCTTTAGACCCCACCACAACTGCCTCAGTCTGGGGTTACAACTGGCTAGGTGATCTTTCCTCTTGAGGAGTATCTGCCGAGGGAGTTGGAAGTATTTCTACCTTGGCGTCTCCTTTATCAAAATGAGTAGGAGTAGGGTGGATTTCTTTGATATCTACGTCAAGTGGTGCCAGACTAGATGACTTAGGAGGTATGAACATAATTGGTAGAATATGCTGAGCTGTAGCATCAAGAACATGATCTACCCTGAGTGATTGGGAAATGGAAGCAATGGCTCTCGCATCTACCGAGGTAGGAATTATAGTACTGGTCTCCATAATAGTGGCAGGAGGGAGAGCAGATGTGCTGGTCCTTTGCACCACCGGTGAACTAGCTGACAGGCCGGCTTGACCAGAAGAGCTGGTTGGAGAAGAAAATAAACTCCTCCTAGGAGGGGTAGGAGGCTTCGACTGGTGCTTCTTCTTGGTTACCTTCTTTGAGACATGCTGAGGTTCTTTCGGAGATAATGCCTTACGTTTCTTTTCTTTCAAAGAAATATGTAGAGGAGGAACAGGCAAATCCTCCAACCCTGCCTTGAAAACTTTTAGTGATTCATCCATAGGAGCGTTGTCCTCCTCTTCCACCAATGAGTTAGATTCTTCTACCTAATCCCCGACAGCCATCCCTTATGTGAGCCTAAAGTTGCCTCTCAAATCATAGTATCGGTGAAATCTATCGACTGAGCAGAAGAAATTAGCATAAGAATGCAAAATGCGCAGTGGAGCATCAGTTGAAGGCAAAGTAAACTCAGCACCAGTACACCCCATACTGAAGTAACTCCATCCTAGAGCTCCATCAATTAATCCTCCGGTGGACCAGAGACATGTGCTGGCATTCCCAACATGGAATTGGTCGTAGCTAAATTGTCTCACAAAATGACTAGACAAATATGGCTCAATGTAGCAGTTCTCATCAAATCGGTAAATCAAATAAGGTCGAATGCTGAGCAGCCAAAAGATGACCTCATAGGGCAAGTCTGATCTGTCCTTATCCTGATCAATGAAATAGCTACCTTTATTCTCGGGTGCAACATCCATAGAAATATAATAAAAATATCAACTTGTTCCTAAGTGTAGTGTTCTTCTGGTCGCAAGAATAGTGGTGTCCTCTCACTTAGATTGCCTGTACTTATATTCTCTTGGTAGCATCATCAGTCTCTAATTCTGGGGCCATCAGATGGTCATTATGCAGCAATAGCCACCCCATTAGATAAGTAAGTGACATCTCCATCCTATGGTAATCAAGATGACCCATGGGCTCCTGAAGAAAATTATCAGCAAATTTTCGGAGGCCAGCATTCAATCGGTATACTATAGCCAGCAAGAGAACTAACCTATGCTCGAAAACTAGGCGTACTGTCTGGAATAATACGTTACGATGGAGTCGATCTGCTGAACAATTTTCCAGAACTACCCATCGTCGTAGCCATATGGATAAAAGCCATCTAATAATGCTTCACGCAAAATCTTCTTACGAGTCTATCAGAGATAACTGTAAGTAAATATCCTAGCTGGAAAACCACATACGAGATCTTTTTGATGCTTGTTAAGGGCCTTATATTCCTTCATGAGATCTTCGACCAAATTGGCATTTAATGGTCGAATAGGGTGAATCTCGACGTTCTTCTCATCCTTGGCTTTCTTATCCTTGGCCGAATTCATGAAAAGGTACATAAACCACTTACTAGTGTAGACTGTACTAGAGTATATTCCATAATAGTGGTTGCAGGCCAAATAATGGCACATTAGCTCCTGGTATACCTCGACGAGACGAGGTTCTTTCCTTGCCAGATCCAAAAGTTCTTTGTTGGTGGGAGCGTATTCCTCGAATGGTACTTCCCCCATTGGCAGGTCTGATACTACATGCATCTCATGCAACACAAGCCATAATTCGTCATTTGGAGTGGAAAAAGTTCCAGTACAGGAGTTGTATCGCTCCACCAAGGCAACGAACATGTTATGATTTAGGGCGATGCCATAGCCAGTTGCCATTACAAAATTATAAAGTCCAATTCTATCAAGCTCTGCTTCATAATTCTCCAGTATCCATACAGTGATCTGGTTCCAGCGAACATTATTTTTTATAACCCATCAAGTAAGTCTGGGTCTCTTCAAGGGGTGTATCCCTCCAATCTTAATATAGAGATTGGCAAAAATCGTGATTGGTAGGGTTGGATGAGTGATAAATTTTTACTAGGGAATGACATGTCCATCTTGGGAGCTGTAAAAGAGACTCTGCCCCCGGTTGTCCCATTTGTGGCAGATCTTTCCATGCTTGAGTCAAATCCCATCTCATCTTTCTTGGGTGAGTGGCATGATAAAATGTCGATAAAGGGTAGTCTCGCCCCATGTCAGAAAGATACATCACCCTATCACCAATCTAGAAAACCCATGCCTCTTTCTTAGGCTTCGTCTGAGATGTCCTACTGATAGCGTCTCCAAATAAGATGGCTGGCTTTGTATGTCATTCATTGTCCAAAGAAGTGAGGGGCTCACCATTTATTAAGGGATAATAATATTTTGTCACCTTGAGAAGATATCAATGACTGTCTGGTGTCTTCCATACTCCAATCAGATTGGGGCAACTCTACATGTGATAAATCCTTCAGATAGTTGGTGTACAAAAGCCCAGCAGTTGATCCCAGTACATCAGTAAGAGGATCCATCAACAAGTTAACTACAAGAATTCATAAAATACAAAGTTAGGAGAGATATGTGCATTAACTTCGCATTCCTACATGAAAAGGTATGCACATGCCGAGTTCACAGAAACTATGAAAGACGTGCGCACAAAGTTATTCCAAAAAGTAGGAAGGTTGCAAAAGTGCGCATTCCCAAGTTGCTAAAATTTGGAAAAGTACGAGAGCTTCCCAGATTCATCATAATTTAGAAAATGCACGTGTTTCCTGAAATACTCAGAAAAGTACGCGGGCAATGTCTTCTAACTCTAAAAGAGGAAAGTGTGCTAGAAAGTAGATTCCACTCTAAAAGAGGGAAATATATGCTCGCATAGGTATCGATGTGTTTTATGCCACGTCATCGTCTTCTTCCTTATTTCTTTCTTCGCCTTTCTCAGAGATTATATTATACATATAATAGTAATAAAAAAAGATGAAAGAAGAGAGAAAGGGAGAAATAGGAATAGGGGAAACATGTGAAGAACACCCACCTATCATTTCTAGGTTTGCACTCTCCCGAGCAGCTACTCTCTACCATGGTATATTCAAACGGTCGTCGACGGGTTGAGCCATCGTTCACTCCATTAATGGCCTCGTCGTAATTGTACGAGAAGAAGTGGTCAACCCCTTTCCCTTGTTCTCCTTCCTACTCGACTGAGATTGCTTGGGAGCCATGCCTGAATGCTCAGAGTTGAAGATGAAGAGAAAGAGTTAGGGTTTTTAGAAGAGCACGAAGGGTTTAGAGTGTTCGTAAGGAGTTTCTATTTGTTCAAATCGGCTATTTATAAATAATGGGTAAATCCTTCGGCTGCTAAACTCTTCGGGATTCATGTAGTTATGCCACACAGCCACGTTAGTAGTCTATTGAGATTCTGCCCAAAATGCACACACAATATCATTGCCAATTTTTATGCTTATAATTCAAACTATTTCGAATTTATTTTTAAAACTCAAAAATTTTGAAGGGGTCTTGTAGAAGCATAAAAAGTACGCTTCCCAAAAGATGTTAAGCCTAAAGGAACAATGGTGTATTTTCTCAAGACATGCACTTCCAAGCTCAGTAGGGGAACAACGTATTTCCTTAAAGCCTGGAGCAGAGGCATACTTTTGGGTTATCCAACCAACTTAATGAAGGCAGACATATGTTCTTCATGTTTTCTCTCCAATCATTTAATGTAATGAATCTGACAGCTGACAAACACAGTACTCGAAGAGATCAAGCTCATTAATGCAGAAGATCTCTGGCACAGAGACCCATGTTATTGTTTTGTGGCCAGTGTTGCCACATAACTCCAAAGTACGCTAGTGTGCTATCCCTATCAGAGTACGCCAATGTGCCATCTCTATCAGGGTACGCTAGTAATGCTATCTCTCCCTGAATACGCTAATATTGCTACTTCAGCCAGAGTACGCCAGTGATGCTATCTCTTCCTGAATACGCTAATGTTGCTACTTCAGCCAAAGTACGCTAGTATTGATATCTCTATTGGAGTACGCCAGCATTGATACCTCCATAACAGTACGCCTATGCCTGTCTTCATGAAGGTGTGCACACTTTGTTCTCTGCTGAAAGAGAAAAATATGCACAATTTGTTGCCTATAACCAATAGTAAGCGGTTATAATTCATGTATTTTATGCCATATTTCTCATCGAACGTGCATAAACAATTATCCCTATGACCTAGGCTTTTATTGTATAGGAAGCCACGTGTCAAGCCGGTCGCAAGTTGTGCTCTCACGAAGCAGAATGTAGGTTATGAGCTTTCAATAGTTCACGCACAAGTCACAGGGTATAATCTAAATCTCATCCACTAAAATCAAATAGAATTAAATAACCTATATCTATGAAACTAGATCTCAATACGAAGTATCTAAGGATGATAGTTGGGTGGAAATAAATCTACTACCAACTCGAATGTGAGAGCAAATACAATATAAGTACAATACAACAAACACAATATAAGAATACCAGCTATCAATCACAGGCTCGAAGAGAAGACATCCTCGCAACATAAGTAATCATCCGAAGCTGCGCTCCTGCGAATACTCAAGAATAGATACACCTGGAAGGGCCAGGTCCTCAGAGGGATATAACAAGATACATAAAAGTATGCCAATAAAGTACTGAAATAAATATCCAATGGTCGCCTAACCGTCTAAGTGAATGCAGTTAAGAACAACTTTCCCCACAAGTGAGCTATCTGGCTAAAAACTGGGATTTGCATGACTCTATCGGAGAACCAGGGGCCTCAAAGGCACATAATCTTTTGAACGACAGAGGCCCGTAAAGTAGTATAGGGGTCATCACCGCCCGTATCTCCAGCGGAGCTTCCGGGTTACAGAAGAAAAAAAGTATAAAGGAGCTTAAATGCAGTACTTGTTGTTCTCTCCACCCCATGCTCTAAGCATGTCATATCCATGACACAATTTGGTTCATAGCCTATCTTTAGTACCCTAGCCCAATCCCGCAACTGTTTGATAATAAACGAAAGAAATAAAAATAGGTTTATATGAAACCCTTTCTTAGGTTTACAAACAAGAAGTACTATTAATCCTATACGAGGATGTTAAGTACAAAATTTAATCTGGGTAAATATTGCTATAGGAGTCTGATCTGCGGTCGATCACTTTGTCCCTTGGACCATACGATGATGAAGAAGTGCTGTAGAAAAATGAATAGCTTCAAAGATTGCAAGAAGGAGTAGATGCTTGATGCCAAGATCGTCGCTCACTACTTTCTGTCTGTGCTCTTCTCTCTTCAATTTTATGACTTCTCTCCTCAATTCTTCGACCTTTCCGACCCTTTTTTCGACCTTGGACCTCCGTATACGGAGGTGTCTATTTATAGGGTTTAGTGACAGTAACCGTCCAGTCTGTGTAGAAGCCGGACAGTGGAGAGTGTGGCACTTTTTATGCGGCGGTTATAATAACTGCCACCCACGTATAAATGATCTTCTGAATCTGCGTGTGACGCATGTCCCATTATGAGGTGATGCGTATAACTGTTACGAAGATCACGACATGCAAGCCACGTAGGTAACAACCCCTCGCGTAGAGAAGGTTGGCGTAGAAGCCAATGACTGTCACCATGGCGTAAAAGCCAAACAGTTGTGAAGTTGGCATAGAAACCAAGTAGGCATAGAAGCTTGTTAGGCGTAGAAGCCTGATGCTGCATGGATAGGTAGCTAGCATAAAAGATAGCCGATCCTCCTTCCTTGACTGAGGTTTCGAGCATATTCTAGACCAAATAGCCTTATCATGCACCAATGCAAATATAGCCTGAGTTGGCATATTTCGAGGAGATAACATACGTCGTACTCCTATAGTTGGAAATAGCCAAGTCGACATATTTCAAGGAGATAGCGTACAGCGTGCTCCTATAGCTGAAAATATCCTGATGGCATAACATGCAGAGGTGATGATGTGGACGTATTAGCCATAATTATGGCTCACCCAGTCTTTGAAAGTAGAACAAAATCTCGTACATTAAATACAGAGATCTGCCCCCATCACATGCATTAACTGCAGAGACGTGCCTCGAGCTCTGTACGGAGAGCAGCTTTTGACGTGGCAGTTCATTTCATCTTCTGCTAAGCGTAAAAGCTCAAGTCTGCCTTTATAAAACTAGGCAGAGTATTCCCTTGAATGCTTAAAAGCAATTTGTATCAAGGAAATGTCACTAAACGACGGTCTGGATCTCTGTGCCGAACCATCATTACAGCCGTCGTTTGGATAGTCGTATAGTACTTTTTGTCAGGAGTCAGGTTTACTGCATGATCTGACAGGTTCATTCGAGGAATACGAAGAGTTCCTCGTATACTCCCATGCTGCATTAAAAGTGAGCAGGTTTTTATGCCAAGGTGTTGATATAACGACCTTTTTATGCTGAAACAGTCTGAAAATACTGCATTACGCGGGTTGTTCTGGAGCTATATTTTATGCTGTACTAGTGATGAAGCTCTGCTGTACGCCGATGGCCCTGAAGTCATTTCTTATGCCACACATCACTGAAACTCTGCTTTACGCGGGTTTTATGCATGCTGCGTATAATCCTGTAGCGTATTTTTCATGCTTCTACAAGACCCCCTTCAAAGTTTTTAAATTCCTCGTAATTTGAAACACTTTGAATAAAGCATGAAACGGTCAAGTCTGACTCGTTCCTCGAGGTTGATTTCTTGGCTGATTTTTTGGAGTTTGTTGGGATTCGGTGTGTTCTCTTTTGCCTATATAAAGGCTGATGAGTTAACCTATTCTTCCCATATTTCCTTCACCACACAGAGATGGTTACCGATGTCCGTCGGGTCGACTTGGAGAAGAAGAAGAAGATCATGTTCTTCTCGTTCATAAGGAGCCGTAAAAAGAGGCATCTTCGAGCAAATATCATCTGCAACGATGGATCATGGAAGGATATCATAGCTTTCTTTGCTTGGGATGATCAACAATTTCATATGGCGATTCGTCCAGGAGAGAGGAAGGGTCATATTTGACCACACAGCTTGCAAGCTGTATTTTCTCCCGTTACGACGGTGGACGAGGGCAGACAAACTGACCCTGTCTTCCAGTATTGAGTTTGGTCAAAATCCCAACTCAATCTGTCATGGCATATGGAGGGTGGGCTCTTGAGTAATTTATACAGGCCCAATTTTGTATCCTCCCGTCTTTAATCATTTTTTTGTTAATCGGCCGCGAAAACCGATTAACTACTGAAGAAGACGGAAAAAGATCTCCACCAATATGAGAACCTGGCAGAACAAATTCTCGGCATGATCTTTAGTGAAAATGAGGAACCCTTTGTAGGAAAAGGATTTCCATCATATGTAATCATGAAGATAAAAAACCCTTTGTAGGCTGGATTTCCATTATATGTAATCATGATTAATAAAATTATCTTCTTTTACGCATCTGATGATTCACCATATTTTGCTGTGATGAAGTCTGAATAACTTTACGCCGACTCTGATAAAAAGTTTCTGATCTTGTCCCGTCTTTTACGTGTAACTAAAGACGCGTAGAAAGCTGCTTAGCATTTAAGTCGAATATCCGAACTGTCATGCTATTTTGGACGATGAGTCGTGTAGAATTTTGAACTGTCACTTCTCTGATAAGAAGAATTCTTGTTCAAACCATCATCTTCAAGAATGATTTTCCGAAAGTCCCTTAAAATAGGGTGAGAAATGGCAGTCAAAACTGACCATGCTTGAACTGTAGAGAAAATATTCTGACTGGATTTTGGATGAACTTCCAATCGACCCAAGAAGAAGAGTTATTTTCAATGCTGAACTCTGTATGTATTGGGTATTTAGGATAATTTGAGGCCAAGAAGGAGCATCTTCTGCATGAACACTTGTAATTGGCCGTCTTAAGAATCGTTCAGATATACGCATACTCTGGCCTGCGTATTTTAAGATATGCGGAAAGTCATAGATCCGTAGTGTAGATGAGCATAAAATCATCAGTTTGTAGCCTCTCGAGCGTAAAAGCTGCTGAGCGTGAAATCATACATTTGTAGCCTCTGAGCGTGAAGTCGTAGGTTTGTAGCCTCTCGAGCGTAAAAGCTACCGAGCATAAAAGCATCTGGGTGTAAAACCGTAGACTTATAGCCTCTGAGCGTAAAACCGTAGATTTGTAGACTCTCGAGCGTAAAAGCTGCTGAACATAAGAGCATCCGGACGTAAAACCATAGATTTATAGCCTCTGAGCGTGAAGCCGTAGGTTTGTAGCCTCTCAAGCGTAAAAGCTACCGAGCGTAAAAGCATCCGGGCGTAAAACCGTAGACTTATAGCCTCTGAGCGTAAAACCGTAGATTTGTAGCCTCTTGAGCGTAAAAGCTCCTTAGCGTAAAATCACGAATCTGCTCTGCACGAAAAACTTTTTGAATTCGCTGACTATCCGTCTTCCCTAAATGATAGGATGACGTGGTCCCCAATCATAATCGAATATTAAATATCGGATTTGGTTAGGGATTTGAAGAGTTTATCAGAATTCTATAAATACCCCAAGGCCTTTAGAGAAGAAACTCTTCATCTGTCTTTTGCGAAAGAAAAACCTTCGTCTCTTTGAGAACTCTTCTTCGTTTCTTCTCTGAGTACTCTGAGTTTTTAGCAATGGCACCGAAACAACCTTCCACCGCTAAGAAAAAGAAAGCCGCCTCCTCTTCTCGCTCTTCTGCTCAAGCACGAGCGACTCCCATTGGACTGAGTGAACCTCGCTCTGAACGAAGTGTCCCACCGTCAAGCTGTGCACCAGGCGTCATAGGTAAAGCTTTTGGGACGACAAAAATGAAGAAAAACCCTTCGCACACGTTGTACGTGAACGCGCTAGGTCATCTTCTGTGCTGAGAGCCTCTTCGAGGGAGATGATGCACAGAGATATTTTATCATTTACGCCCACATACCTAATGTGTCAGCGTAAAAACTCTATATTTTCACAGTCTGGCGTAAAAGCTTTGACTGTCAAAATTTGGCGTATACTACAAACTTTGAGTATTACGCTCTGGATGAAAATTCTGGCGTAACAACTCAAATTTTGGCAGTCTGGCGTAAAAATACACAGACTATCAGATTTTTGTGTATACTGCCAATCTTGAATTTTATGCCTCAGAAATAGGTTCCAGCGTAAAAACTCAAGTTTTTACAGTCTTGCCATAAAAGTACAGATTGTTAATCTTTGGCGTAAGATGGAAGACTGTAATGTCTAGTATAGAAACTGACTTGTTCTTCTTGCATTTGTAGTAAATTTATAGATACCTCCGTTGGCTGAGGTGATGGGTTCTGCTGCTAGGATGCTGAACTCCAATTACTTGGAGGATTTGTCCCATGTGACATTTCCTATTTCTGGAACCTAGTATCCTGAAGGAAAGGGAATTCTGATATCGTCTCAGGGAGAACAAATGCTGTTGAGTATGATCAACAGGGAGCCCCTGACGTATATAGATGGGGACAAATATATAAAACCAGCTTTCCTATTCGGGGATATGATTGATAAACAATCCCAAACGAAGCCCAAGAAGAAAAATTGGATTTTTACTGCTGGGGGCATGGTCCTGTACCTGCCCAGGATGCCAAAAGATTACCCAATCTCGACATTCTTCCATGCCACGCATCCCAGGAGGATGTCGTGGACCCTGACCCCTAAACTTCATGGCCAACCGGGGAAGATATTTTATCAGAAAGGATCAGACCAAGGATTATTTGTGAGCCGCCCTTCATGCCCTGTCATGCCTTTCAGGGGATTATTTCTGGGCAGTATCCCGAGTGAAGACACTTCACTACTCCAACCAGTCCAATTACCGACTTTTTATAATGACTTCATGGGGCATGGAGGAGTATACCCCAAGGTTAATCCTCGGACCAATGGGTAGCTTACCCCTTCAAATCTTCGATGGGCTCGTTTAGCTGCCTGGGCCCTGAAGCATTTTCAGACGGAGCTGGAGAGCATTGGTCTGTTTGCGGCTGTGAGTGCTACCAGTGTTGGGCTGCCTCCCAACCCCAACCTGTTTTTGGCTTTGATGGAGCGGTATATCTCGCTCACTGGAACTTTTGCCACTCCGCTAGGGGAGTTGGGATTGGCGCTTCACGAGATGGCAGAGATTTTAAGACTGCCAATGGGGATACTCCTTATGAGGAGTATATTTCCACAAACAGGGAGCTGGGGGATACAAACCCTCGGGTAGTGGTAGTATACCAGGAGCTAATGAGCCATTATCTTGCATGCACTACCTTCTATAATGAGCCTTCTGATTTGGCTCATACCAACAAATGGGCGTCTTATCTCTTCTTTCATCATGCCAGAGATGCTAAACCAGACAAGGTTGTGGATAGCAGGGATAAGCCTTTGAACTTTCTGAGCGTGCTTAATGCTCAAATAGTCGATGATCTTATTGAAGACGCTGGGGCTTCAGATCAAGTTCTTGATGAGGGGATAGGGAATTATCCTGTAGGCACTAAAGCCTACAGTTATATGAGGCATTGTCGCAGGCCTCTATCAAGGGAAGCTCAACTGGCTGGCTTCCTCTCTGTATGGCTACGTCGATTGGTAGTCCCTAGCATTGCATCTTCGGATCGCATTCACCGTAACACCTTATGGCCTGCAGTGCATTTGGTGTTTGGGGCAAGACTGGGCCTGCTCCCTGCCATGGTATGTCGGATACAAGCTGGCCTGAGGGCCATTACTAATGGGCTGCTTGCCGATGAAACACGGTGTGACAGCTTTCCCTGGGTAGAATTACCGTTCCTGTATCTGATGGGATGGTTAATTCTATATAACCCTAGGGTGAAGTCTCCCGGCTCTGCCAATAGTTCGTGGAATAATTTTTTGTTGAATTACAAGAATTCCACTTGGAACATGACCACCATCATAGACTGTCGGCGAGCATTAAATTTTGCTCATAGCTGGAAGCTCTTCTGTATCGTCCCTACTGTATATATCAATCAACATGGGACGAGACTTCAGGACTCAGGTGAAGGAAAGATCGTTCTTTCTTTTGAATCTTTTTATTGGTTGGTCTGCATTAGACCTTCCCATTTGTTGTACAAAAGTGAAGACTATTGCTTCTTGGAGCCCTATCTGCCTAGTCGGTTCGCCAGGCAGTTTGGGTATGACCAATTGCACGTAGGAAATGCTATCACCAGCTTCAAGTCCAGAGGTGGACTTATTGATAGAGCGAGAGGATGGCGGTACTTTATAATGGGTTGTACTGGAGCAACCTTTACTGTGCCCGCGACTTCTCTCTCCATGGAGTTGCGCATCCTCCATTCGTACGCCCAATTTTATGTGGCCATCAATACCTTCCATCGTAATTTTGATATGCGTGGGAGTTTTAGGATGCCACCTCATAAGCCCGCTGAAAGAAAGAAAATCTTATCGGTTTCCTCTGACGAAGGTAAAGGCTTTGTCGGTACAGATGAGTTTTTGTTGACAGTACTGAGAGGCGTGATACCTCCACCTGCAGAGCCCCTTGTTATCCCTAGTAAGCGAAGGGATACTATTCCGAAGGAGACTTTCCCTCGCAAGAAGAAGAAGACTTCTAGTGGTCCTGTCAGGACTTCCGGTCATGAGGCTCTTAGGAGTGAGCCTGTTATTTCCCCGGACGGGGATAATTTTTTGATTAGAGGTCCTTCGCCTATTAGCGAGGGAACCTCCACAGTTCCGGCTGGCAGTGCTAGAGATTCTTTGGTCGAGACTGCTGCTGCTGCTACCGCTTCAGGTAGTGCTATGGGATCGCCTTCAAGGCCAAGCAAAATAAGAATATCTTTATCCAAACCAAGAATGGGTCCAGTCCCTTCTTCATCTGTAAGTATCCCCAGCGAGATTCTACCTGATGAACCTCGATTGGATCTGGGTGAAGACTTGGATGACTACCCCCAGTCGTCATTTGGTACACCCTCCTCTTCAGGCATGACAGCTTGCTTAACATCATTAAGAAATAATTTAGCTGTACTGGCTGCAGACGCGACATATACACCATCGGACATGGGTAAATGTCGTCTTTATGTCTCTTTTTTAGAAAAATTAACATCAGGTTGATATTAACTTTCTCATGTCTTCTTTTCAGGGGAAGACATTTACGGGGAGGACAGCGTCGACACAACCTTTGGCTTTGTTGCGGCTCCTGCCGATGAAAAGGTGGTGCTATACCTTGAAGAGAAAATATTTTTGGGTGTTGGCTCGCCCAATACAGTCCCGATATCTCCAGAGGAGGATGAGCCTGTCATCACGACTATGCCTCTTTTGAGTACGTCAGCCACTTCGACCGTTGTTGGTGCCTCTACTTTTGTCGCGCCATCTGCTAAAGCAACGACTATGACGACACCCTCTACAGTCATTCCTGGAAGGAGATTCGCCGATTTGAGCCTCTGAGGAGTTCCTCCCAGTTTGTGATAGCGCCGATCAGAGATTTCAACGATGCTGGGAGAGCTGATGCACTAGAGCAAATAGTTAATGGTTTAGAATAACCCATTAACAATTATTTATAACTATCTCAAGGCAGCATTGATGACCTGATTCAGGCTGAATATGACTTTTTGACTGCAAGGCTTATTGGGGAGATGGAAACTCTGAACAAATCCATCGAAGCTCAGCAGCAAGAGATGAATGAAGAGCATACTGTATTGGAGTATGTCATTCCCCAGCTGGCTAAGTGCGAGGCTGAATATGAGGAAAAGGCAGCGAGGGTGCGCAAATTGAAAGATGAACTCGCTCAGGCAGAGGAGAGGGTTCTCGCTTCATCGACAGCTAGAGATGTGTTAAAAAATCGACTTGAAGCGTCTCAGCAAAACCTGACACGTGTGGGTGTTATCCACGCAGATTTTGTACATGCTCGGTCTAAAATGTCTGCCTTGAACAATAAGGAGGCAAGGTTGGAGCGGGCTTGCGCTACAGTTTTGAGCTCCAGGAATGAGAGAATGGCCTCTCTGGCGCAGCAGATCCGTGATTTAACTGCTCCTCCCAAATGATGTACCTTTTGCTTTTATATGTAATTTGCTCTTTCTGGAGATAATAAAGAGACTTTATCTGACTTTGGTGGACCCATCATTTTTTTGAATATAAATGACAGGCTAGGGTGAAAGTGATATCAGAGGTAATATGGACGTGATATACTTTCGGTAAACTTCAGCTGGACATATCTATTCAGAGGTTATATGGACATGATAGAATATGATCCAACTAAAATTTGTACACAAAATACTATCAGAGGTAATATGGACGTGATAGGTTTTGATGTTCCAAATTAGTTAAACATATCTATTCAGAGGTTATATGGACATGATAGAATATGATCCAACTAGTTCTTTAGAAATAGTGTTGTTAGAATGAGATCTTCACCATACTCCGTTTGAGCAAAGGAGATTAAGCATAGTACCTCTTCAAGAATTTGTCGTTGATAGGAGCCATTAACAAGTCTCCATTAGGCTTGGCTAATCTATAAGCGCCGTTTGAGAACGTCGTCTCAATCACATAAGGACCTTCCCATTTGGGCTAGAATTTACCCTTACTCTTGTGAGTAATGATCATTGGCCTTTTCACAGCTAGAACTAGCTCGCCAACTTTGAACACCCTTTCCTTCACTTTTTGATTAAAAGCTTTGGAAATACGTATAGAACGCAATGCGTTATTGAGCTAGGAGGCATTTTTCGTCTAATCCTTCTAGTTCTTGAAGCCTTTGTAGGCCATTCTTTTCCTGAGTCAACTCATTAGCCGCTGCTATTCTGAGTGATGGAATTTGGATTTCGATGGGGAGAACTGCTTCACTCCCGTATACTAATAAGAATGGGGTACAACCTGAAGGTGTTCATACCGTTGTGCGGTATGCCCAAAGACATTCTCCTAGCTTCTCGTTCTAATCTCTTTTTTTCGAGAAAACAAACTTTTTTAAGAGTTTGATGATGGTTTTGTTGAAAGCTTTCGCTAAACAATTAGCAGCCGGATTGTATGCCGTAGAGGACATATTTTGCATCCGATTCTTATCGCAAAATCAATGAAACGCTTGGCTGATGAATTGAGGCCCATTGTCATGAATATCCGTCGGGGTATCCCGAAGCGATAAATGACATGATGCTTGATGAAGCTGATCACGTTGGATGTTTTTACCTCAGCAAGAGGGATCGCCTATGCCCATTTAGAAAAATAATCCGTGATGGCCAATATGAATCGATGACCTCTGGAAGAAGATGGGTGAATAGGACCATTGATATCCATACCCCATGCTTCAAAAGGCCAGGATACAACCGTAGGATGTAAATGTTCAGAAGGTTGATGTATAAAATCTGTATGAACTTGACAGGCTTTGCATTATCTTGCATATTTTATTGCATCTATGATCATAGTAGGCCAGTAATAGCCCATCCTCCTGATACGATCATGTATCTTAGGACCGAGTTGATGCACTCCGTATACGCCATCGTGAGCTTCACGGGTAATCCGTTGTGCCTCATCATCGGAGAGACATCGTAATAGCAGTCTGTCTTAGGTTCGGCGATATAGACATTGTGAAGATGCATCAAAATAGAAGCGTAATGATCGTCTTTTGATGGATACTGCTTCTTTTGGATTCTTCGGTAAGATTTCGTATGCCACAAAATCTATAAAAGGACTTCTCCAGTCTCTCTTGGGAGGATCTGTGTTCACAGCGTAGCTGCATTCTATGTAAAAGTTATTTTTCATACAGAATAAATCTCTGTTCAGAATGATCGCCGAATTCTGCCTTCTTATAGGAATAGCTAAATCTGCAGCTAGACTGGCTAGGGCATCAGCTTCCAAATTTTGGGATCGAGGCATATGCTCTAGGAAGAATCATTTAAAAGTCATTGCTATCTCGATCGTTGCTTGGTGATAAGGAATGAGGTCTAGATTACGGACTTTATATATTCCTCTGACTTGATTGACGATCAGTAGAGAATCACCGAAAGCTTCTAGATATTCGACGTCCAATTCTTTAGCGACTTGGAGTCTGATGAGTAGGACATTATATTTTGCCACATTATTAGAGCATGGTTCGCTAAGAGAATATGCTCGATAGATGACGAGTTTATCAGGAGTAACCAGGACAATTGCTACTCCTGAAACTACGTTTCCCCTGGGACCAGTCCTGGAGGCACCATCGAAGAATAGCTGCCAGGTATCACTTTCTATTGCGGAATTACATTCTGCAACTTTGTCGAGAATATCCTCGTATAATCTGGAGGTTTCCGGAATCGGATGAGCAGCTAGGAAATCAGCCAATGCTTGGCCTTTAATGGACTTCTGAGGGATGTACACCATATCGTACGGTGTTAGTAACATCACCCAAGTCGCCAGTCGGAAATTAAGGACACTTGGCTTGTTCATCAATACCCGAAGAGGATTGATCCTGGAGATAATATGAATAGTCTGGCCTGTGACATAGTGTCGCATTTTCTGAATGGCAAACATTAGGCCAAAGCATTCTTTTTCCACTGGATTGCACCGGTGTTCAGCTCCGACCATCATCCTACTTAAATAGTAGATAGCCTGTTCATGACCCTCATCGTTCTTCTGTGCGAAGAGAGCTTCCAGAGAATGATCCATTGCTCGAACATACAGCAAAAATAGTTTTCCTATGACGGAAGGCACCAGAACTGGAGGGTTAGTGAGGTAGCGTTTGATATCATTAAATGCTTGCTGACAGGTTTCGTCCCATACGAAGGATACACCTTTCTTCATGAGACAAGAAAAGGCTGACACCTCCCAGAGAGGTTGGATATGAATCTTCGGATATAAGCCATACGACCTTGAAATCCCCTGAGTTCTTTCAGATTACGGGGTGGTCGCATTTCTAAGATGGCCTTGACTTTATCAGGGTCCACTTGAATGCCTTTAGCGGTAATAACAAATTCTAGGAATTTGCCACTGGATACACCAAGAAAGGACTTTGTAGGATTTATTTTGAGTTGGTATTGGCGCATCAACTCAAACACTGTCTTCAAGTCTTGGATGTGATTATCCTTGAGGCAGCTTTTGACAGCTATATCATTTACGTAACATTCTACTGTTTTGCGTAAATGCTCATGGAATATATTACTCATAGCTCGTTGGTACGTAGTCCCGGCATTCTTCAGTCCAAAGGGCATGACCGTGTAGCAATATACCCCCAATAGTGTCCGAAAGGCAGTATACTTCTCATCTTTAGGATGCATCTTGATTTGGTTGTATCCTGAAAATCTGTCCATGAAAGACATGCGTTCAAAACCGTACGTATTATCGATCATGACGTCTGTAATGGGAAGAGAAAACTCATCCTTGGGGCAGGCTGCATTCAGATCTCGGTAATCGATGCAAACACATACTTTCCCACTTTTCTTCATGACTGGGACAACATTGACGACCCAGTCAGGATATTGTTCTTCCTGAAATGAAGCCACAGGCTATCAACTTTTTGATTTCAGCTTCGATGGCGTCCATCATATCCGGACAAAATCGGCTTTGATGTTGCTTTAAAGGCTTCGAATTGAGCAATATGTTGAGTTTATGAGTAGCCACTTTTGGATCAAGACCTGGCATATCCTCATAATTCCACGCAAAGACGTCGATATATTCTTTTATCAGCTGGATTATTTATTCCCTTTCTTCTTCGGAAAGATTGTTACTGATAAATATCGGCTTTGGCAAAAGTTTGTCCCCAACGTCAATTTGGATAACTTTATCTTCGTTGGGAGGTTCTCTCTGCTCGAATCTGAGTTTCCATTGCGTATCCATTTGCTGAGCCCAAGAGTCATTCTCAAATAGTTCAAATTCTTGTTCGTTTGCTTCGAAAGAATCTGTCAATACCATATTTACTGATAATGCTCGTTCGAGATCATCAGATGAGCCGGAGAACGACGAGCTATCTTGAGAAGAAGAAAAGATATCCTCATTTGACTCAGAAGTTACAAGGGAGGTGGTATACCCTAACCCAAAACGAGTTCGCTGACTGTAGGGATCACCGTGCAACGGCATTCGCCTGCCTTTCCCGTAGTTAAGACCTGGTTCCATCTTTAAGTCATAACCCATACTTTGCATAATATTCAAAGCTTGTGGACTATATCTATGAATCTGCATTTTACCAGCATCATCATTGAGAGAATCTTCTAGTATAGTCGGTTTATTGCACATGCGACCGAAGACTATTGGATGTTGACTGCTGCGAGTAGGCAGGACAATAAAGATAGAATCCTCTTGTGGCCCATATGTTGTGATGATATTAGATGCTGACGCTACTTCCCATACATACGGATGATAGGAATCTATAGCTTTCAAGAATTTTTGTGCTATAGGTTCTATATCATTATGGGGAGATGATTCCTGATTTGGAATTTGAGCGTCAATGTACTGGAAAAGAGGATCTTTATTATCGTCAGAAACCGCATTCCTGGTTATATTTACATCAGTCGACTGCTTGTTACGTCGGAGGTTGATGACCAAAGGTGGAGGCTTCTGGTTCGAAGTGATCACTAGAGGATCACCTCCTTGTCCTGACTTGGTTTTGTTCAGGTGGATAGCCATGGGTTCCATGACTTACGGACGAGTAGTTCGCCCTTTCAACTTGATTGACAGAGGTTGCTCGACAGAATGTTCTTCTGGCTCCTGGTGGGATTCCTCCTCTGTCTTGCCTGACACCTCCTCTATGTAGTCTTAGGTGTACAACATGGCATCGGAGTAGTAGGGTTCTACTCCTTTAAATGGGTTAAGATCAGCAAACTTCGTTTGTACTGTTTCTTGGGCATCTACATATTTGAAGCATTGATGTAGAGTTGAAGGAACTATGTTGTGATCGTGGATCCATGGTCTGTCCAACAGAATATTGTAGGACACCTCTGAATCAATGACATAGCATGTTGCCACTGATCTGAGGTCGCCAATCTGGATCCTCAGACGAATCTTCCCCAACGGCTTATTTATTCTAGCGTTGAAGCCCACGATTGTAGTGGTGGTGTAAGCCAATTCGCTGGTAAGAATCCTCAGCGGTCTGAGAAGACTATGAGGAATGATACTGATCGATGATCCCAGATCTATATAAATCCGGTCAACCTCCATGGAACCGACATATCCGGTGTAATAGAGGGTTCTGTCATGCTTGTTATGTTTCAACAGCATGTCATCTTGGGTGAAAGTGATATTCGGGACCACCTCCATCACACTATGGCATTGAGGATATGCCACAGGTTCTTCATCAGGGGACTTGAGCTGGGTCAAGTATGCATTCGCCTGCATTAATGCTTCACTCAGGGCTTGACGAGTGTCTTTAGAGATCCTGAGTAGTTCAAAAATGGACAATCTGGCTGGTGTATTAGCCAACTGGGCCAGGATGTCGAAGTTATATGGCTTCTCCAAACCCTTGTTTTGAATATTCTTCAAAGGTTTATCAAAGAGCACTTCTTTTTTCTTGCCCTTGTCCGCCGAAGTTGGTCTAGAAGGACCTGCCGCTGGTATGACAGGTTCCATTCCTGAAGGCTTGGCAGCTGAAGTGTCTGCCGATGCATCTTCCTGACTTCCTCCATAGTCCTTGAGGTAGGCTTTCCCTGAACGGGTTCCAGTAGCCAAAACCTTTTCTTCCGATGTCGAGGATATCGCGACCATATGACATGGTTTACGCTGAGGAGTTCTTTTTAGACTTAGCCTTAGCAGCTTGAGTCTCTTCATCGATCTCTGACACCAGATCTGGATGAACCCACATAATCTCGCCACGCTGGGTAGTTAGGGGTACCAGGTCATGATTTTGACCCCTGGCTGGAGAAAGATTAATAATGTTCATCGTTGTCCGGAAAATGGGTACAACACCATCCGAAACTTCTTGAGAAGGCAGATTGCCAAATTGAAGAAAGATTATGTTGGCTGTGACCGTCTTCTCGCTGTTGCGTAGAGTGATGGCCTTAGCATCGACCAACTCCTAGATTTTCCTCTTTAGTACATAACACGCCTTTGTGGGGTGATGTATGTACCTATGGAAAATGCAGTACTTGGGGTTATTGGTACTGCCGACTTCATTAGGCCGCTTTACCTCAGGGAGGGTAATCTTGCCGCTTTTGACTAGACACTCGAATATGCTCGAAATATCTTCGTCGTCAAAAGAATATACTTCAATGGGTCTGGAAGTCTCAGGTTTCATCTGTGTGGTTGCCGTAGTCTTTTGCCTGGACGTATTAATCGTCAAAGCTTCTTTTCCTTTGGAACCACGAGGATGGTCGTTGTTGGAGGATGACCTCTTGCCTTTACCAGAGGCAGATATCATAATTCCATTATCACGTGCCTTCCGACTGTTGTCTTCAGCGGCTACCGCTGAGATGATAAATAAGGGCCAATCATGGAACTGATATGGTCCTGTGAACACCGAGATCACTAGAAGAAGGTTCTTCCTGCAAATGTCTACCAATGCCGAGTCTGGAACTCCGGGAGGCATTTACAAAGTGGCTTGACGAAAACGTTCGATAAAAGTACGAACGTTCTCTTTTTCCTTCTGCTTTACTTCGATGAGAGAGGACATAGACATGTCCATCCCTTCTTCGTAGAATCGCACGAAGAACAAAGTCTTAAAATCCTCAAAGGAAGTAATGCAGTTGTCCGCAAGACTACGGTACCACTGATAAGCCACTCCCGAGAGACAGCCTTTGAACACTCGAGTAAGAAGGGCGTCATTCCCTTACAATAACACCATCATCATACTGAAGTATTTCATGTACTGGCTCGGTGATGTCTTTCCCTCAAACAAAGCCATAGTCTGTGGTTTGTATTTAGGAGGGAAAGGGATCTCATCCCAGATAGCTGGGTAAGGCTGGTTGATTCCCAATTTCTTGAGCTGATCCTTATGCTTTAAGGCATCAAATTGGGCTTTCAATTCCCGCACTGCCTACATCAGATCTTCATCCGGTAGAGGGACCGCGGAGTGGTGAGAGATCGGTTGTATCGTAACTCCAACAGGAGGCAATACATTCTCCGAGTTAGAAAGTGGAGGAGCTGCTGACTCCTGATTTAGAGCAGGCTCCTGATTCATATTGGATGGTGGTAAGTCCACCCCCACACGTATCTGAGTCAGAGGGACCGATGCTTGAGCTATAGTAGCTGTGTGTTGAGTCAGCATCATCTGGTGCATATTCTCCATCATGGACTGTATCTCTTTCAGAGATGTCTCCAACACAGCGATGCGTTGCTCAGTACTTCCTGATGGGGAAGCCTCTTCACGTTCATCTTCAATGGCATTGACTCCCATTTCTCTGGATGTCATTGAAGGGTTAGTATAGGTATCTGTAGAGATTGACTCTATACTTTCAGCATTCGATTCGGTAAACTGGCGACCCCTAGTATCGGAATCAGAAGAATACGAAGCCGGTTGTCGTGACCTCGAACGGGTGTTTCGGAACACCCCAGCTTCAATGTTCTCAAGGAGTTTGTCGAATCTCCTTTGGCTTGGAGTTCTAGAGGGATGATGTCTTGAATTCGACCTTCCTCTAGGAACGTGTGAAGCCATGTTCACTGATGCATATGTAGGCTCTTCATCCTGGAAAGACGAAGAGTAGTTCAACCGGTCAAAAACCGACCATTTTGCTTCAGAACAGCAATAATTAACTATAATTTTATGACTATTACAACAGTGCTCCCTAGGAGGTGTAATAGACATGTTGGAAGATCCTCGATCTTTGTGCTTCTGAATCAAAAATTCACGCAAGTCAGGAGGATTAACAGAAGAAGAAGAAGGCTTGTTCCTCCTGTTTATACAGCAGCTCAGCCTTATGAGTAGCACATGATCCGTGAGGAGCGTATCTATCCACAACCCGGGCTTTCTTTATGTTGAGGGGCTTCTTCTGGCATAATTTGGAATTTTGCTCAGGCTGGCGTAAAACTGAGGAAGTCCTCAATCGGCCATCAGCTTCTCACGTAATCTGGAGAGCGGGCAGATTCTTCTCTTGATGACGTAAAAGCCGAGAGGTTGGGAAATCTGCCACTTGTTTTTCCTTGCGTAGATTGTAGGGCCCATCTGCTTTTCTACGGAGGAAAGATGAATTTTTACGCGCGGAGCGCGTTGGGAATTTCTTAATTGGCGCTGAGGCATTATCAGAAATTTTGTCTGCCACGTCACAGACGGGAGACTGAGTTTTACGCACAGAGCGTGGAGCAGACTTCTGGACTAGCACTGAGGCATAACCAGAAGTTTTGTCTGCCATGTCACAGACGGGAGATAGAGTTTTACGCGCAGAGCACGGAGTAGACTTCTGGACTAGCATTGAGGCATAACCAGAAGTTTTGTCTGCCACGTCATAGACGGGAGATAGAGTTTTACGCGCAGAGTGCGGAGTAGACTTCTGGACTAGCACTAAGGCATTGACAGAAGTTTTGTCTGCCATGTCACAAACGGGAGACAGAGTTTTACGCGCGGGGCACGGAGGTTGTGAAGCTACAACCTTGTTGGTCGGAGAAACCAGAGAGTCGACAGGAATGGTAGGGGATGTCCGGGGCATCCATACCTTACGCAATTTACTGTTATCTTAGAAAGAGAGAGAGTGAGAGCTACCCCGTGCTTGAAGCATATCTTCGTAGGCTGATTGGTCAAATTGGACGACCAAGGTCTTCTTCATTGATCCTACCGATACTGTATCGTGTTGAACAATTGCTTTCTCGTCAGATGAGAAAGAAGTCCCCAGCAGAGTCGCCATCTTGTGTTTGATAATAAACGAAAGAAATAAAAATAGGTTTATACGAAACCCTTTCTTAGGTTTACAAACAAGAAGTACTATTAATCCTATACGAGGATGTTAAGTACAAAATTTAATCTGGGTAAATATTGCTATAGGAGTCTGATCTGCGGTCGATTACTTTGTCCCTTGGACCACACGATGATGAAGAAGTGCTGTAGAAAAAGGAATAGCTTCAAAGATTGCAAGAAGGAGTGGATGCTTGATGCCAAGATCGTCGCTCACTACTCTCTGTCTGTCCTCTTCTCTCTTCGATTTTATGACTTCTCTCCTCAATTCTTCGACCTTTCCGACCCTTTTTTCGACCTTGGACCTCCGTGGACGGAGGTCTCTATTTATAGGGTTTAGTGACATTAACTGTCCAGTCGGCGTAGAAGCCGGACAGTGGAGAGTGTGGCACTTTTTATGCGGCGGTTATAATAACTACCACCCACATATAAATGATCTTCTGAATCTGTGTGTGACGCGTGTCCCATTATGAGGTGATGCATATAACTGTTGCGAAGATCACGGCATGCAAGCCACGTAGGTAACTGCCCCTCGCATAGAGAAGGTTGGTGTAGAAGCCAATGACTGTCACCATGGCATAAAGCCAAACAGTTGTAAAGTTGGTGTAGAAGCCAAGTAGGCGTAGAAGCCTGTTAGGCGTAAAAGCCTGTTGCTGCATGGATAGGTAGCTAGCGTAAAAGATAGCCGATCCTCCTTCCTTAACTGAGGTCTTGAGCGTATTCTGGACCAAATAGCCTTATCACGCACCAATACAAATATAGCCTGAGTTGGCATATTCTGAGGAGATAGTATACGGCGTACTCCTATAGTTGAAAATAGCCAAGTCGGCATATTTTAAGGAGATAACGTACAGCGTGCTCCTGTAGCTGAAAATAGCCTGATGGCGTAACATGCTGAGGTGATGATGTGGACGTATTAGCCATAATTATGGCTCACCTAGTCTTTGAAAGTAGAACCAAATCTCGTGCATTAAATGCAGAGATCTGCCCCCATCATGCGCTTTAACTGCAGAGACGTGCCTCGAGCTCTATACGGAGAGCAACTTTTGACATGGCGGTTCGTTTCGTCTTCTGCTGAGCGTAAAAGCTCACGTCCGCCTGTATAAAACTAGGCAGCGTATTTCCTTGAATGCGTAAAAGTAATTTGTATCAAGAAAATATCACTAAACGACGGTCTGGGTCTCTGTGCCGAACCATTATTACAGCCGTCGTTTGGATAGTCGTGCAGTACTCTTTGTCAGGAGTCAGGTTCACTGCATGATCTGACAGGTTCATTCGAGGAATACGAAGAATTCCTCGTACACTCCCATGCTGCATTAAAAGCGAGCAGGTTTTTACGCCAAGGTGGCGATATAACAACCTTTTTACGCTGAAGCAGTCTGGAAATACTACATTACGCGGGTTGTTCTGGAGCTATATTTTACGCTGTACTAGCGATGAAGCTCTGCTGTACGTCGATGGCCCTGAAGTCATGTCTTATGCCACACAGCACTGAAACTCTGCTTTACGCGGGTTTTATGCATACTGCGTATAATCCTGTAGCGTATTTTTCATGCTTCTACAACAACCAAACAAGAACAAGGATTGGACCACCGTACTACAATAGGCTATGCCCATGGACCTCTAATAACTACTAAGTCTTCTAGCATACAAAATTTCTATCAGCAGTCATCCCTAACGCACGGCCCATACGTACAGGAGGCCAGACCTGTCACGCAGTCCATGATCTATATGAGACTCACACTCGTGTAACAACTATGTCACGGCCAATGGACCTAATGATGCTATATGATAATGGGGTAGTCTCATAAACAGGGTCAATGCAAATACATAAATAAAAACATATTGCGACGACACCGTCGCGCACATTTTATATACAGTTAAAATATATGAACTAAAGACAGAAAATAAAGATGCATGCAACATATGGATATGAATAACAGTACAATGGCAAGGTATACTTGCCTGGCAAGGAAGCTGCAATGTACCCATAATCTGCTCCAGAAGTTGCACAGAACAAATCCAATATCCTATGTACATATAATATAATACAATAAAATTATTAGTCATTACACTAGTACATACACAACTGTATTTATACTGGACTCAGGGGGTACACTAGGGTAACACTAGTCATCTAACACGGTCAATTACACGTTGAATTATGCGGGTGTCGCGTCTTCAAGTACTGTACGAAATTAGTCAGTCAAGTGACAGGTGTCTACGCCAGTACGTTAATGTACGCAAGGCGGACAATTTCCTAGGGTCAACATGGTCAAGGTAAGTATGGGACAGTCCACGGTGTCCTAGGGTCATACAGTCTAAATATATATAGTCCTAATTATCAATTAGCATTTACTTACATATATATATTCATATTTATATAATAATATAACTAGCAATTTATTTACATAATTATTGGAATACCTATATATATATATATTAAATATGTACATAAATATATATACCAATTAATAATATGCTAATGATTAACTAAATATACATCTGCTAAATATATGTATATATACAGATTGAATAAGGTTCGCGTACACGAACGTGTACGAACGCGAGTTGGGTTTACCGACTCAAGGTCTGCTTATCTGCTAACTGTGGTACAGAAATACTAATGTCCTATTGGCGCACACACGAACATACATAAAAGGAGAAGACAGACAGGTTCATACCTCGGAGTACGTGCACGGGTACGACGGTGAGGTTAAAGATGATGCGATGATGATGATGTTAAATGAATGGTGGGGTGACGATGAGGTGATGATGGTGATGGGATGATGGTTTAATGGTGAAGATGATGTTGATGAAGATTATGAGATGATGATGATGATGATAAATAAATAGTGAAGATGATGATGATGCTGAGATGACGATGAAGTGATGCTGATGATGATGAGACGATGTTGAGATGACGATGAAATGATGCTGATGATGATGACGAGGGCGATGGTATTTGACAAGGACAATGAAGATGATGGAGATGTGAACGATGGGGTGATGATGATGATGCTAATGATGATGATGATGGTTGTGGTTATGGAGATGGTGATTCCGGCCTGCTGACCGGAGCCCGGACAGGGGAAGAGGAGGTCCGACCAGGGGGAGAGGACATGTTAGATGAGGCTGACATTGAATGGTGGGCAGTAGTGGTCGAGCTGAGCGGAGGATCACGGCAGGTCGAGGGGATTCCGTCGGAAGGAAGGAGTCTGAGGGAATGATGGTGGTGTTGGTGATGCTGCTCCAGCTTCGACGGAGGAGTCGGTCCGAGTTGAGGCGAGGAACGGTACGGGAGGATGATCGGGAGGAGGAGTAGAAGAAACTGGCGGCTCAACGATAGAAGTGGTGGTTGTGGTTACCGGCGTTGACGCTGTACGGTCGGCGTTCAGGCGAGGGGGAGATGATCGGGACGGGAAGAGGCGGTTGTCCAGTGCGGTTCAGGTGGCGTATCGAGGAGGATGACAACGAGGGGGAGATCATCGGAGGAAGGAGGGAAGGAGGAGAAGTGGCTACGGTGGAGTCCGACAAGGACGAACGGGGAGGTGGTGTGAGGGGTCTGTTCGAGCCGGGGAAGTGGTCTCGACGAAGGAAGAAGGAGGGAGATGGGAGCCAGGATAAAGGAGGAGAGGTCGTCGATATGGTGGCGGTTCATCGACGAGGTGGCTCGGTGTTAATGGCGGAGGTGCTCGCTGCTCCGGAGGTCGGGACTCCGGCCAGGAAGGGGAAGGAGGAAGAAGAACAGTAATGGGGGTCGGCTATGGGAAAATAGGTTTGAGTTTAGGGTGATTTAGAAAAAGGGAAAAAGGAAAAAAAATTGTATTTATACACGTGGACATTTGGGTTTGACCTAGGTAAACTTGACTTTGGTCAACATCTCCTTGGGATGGGCCTTGGGCTCACATGGGGTGTGGGGTGGCTACAATTTGCATTATTTAAATACAAGGATTGGATTAAAAATAAAAGGGCGATGTTGTGCGTTTGCACATCCAGAAAATTACAAAAAAATCCACGTGAAGGGAAAATTGGGTTTCTTCACGCATTGTCTAACAGTGGGGACACCTCAATACGTTTTTGCATAATAGCCCCCAATAATTGGAAAAATTGCACAAGGACGGAAATTAGATTTTAATTAATTGAATCGAACGGGCACGATGTTCTAGAATTAATTAGGAGTATATGGAAAAGAAATTTGGTGGGATACAAGTGTAGGGACGTAGAGGGTACAGTGTAGAATATTAATAAAATTCAGGTTGCACAAAACGGTTAAGATGGTTTCTCCAATTTCGATTAGGACGCACAAGGGTACAAGGTTGTAATTTATTTAGAATTATAATAATAACGTCTGCGATGTTTATTGTGCGACTAAAATATAGCATCAGAGAGCAATATTATAAGTTGCACAAGGGTCAGAATAGTAGGCGGACATGTCTAGGATGAGGTTGTGAAGTTTGTAGATAGGCAATGGCTAGTGAGGTGCTCCAATTATCGAAACAACGGTAAGGTGCGCTACATGATATAAATTATTTGCATAATTAAATAAATGCCGTGTTCTAATTCTAATTGGTTCAAACTAGCCCTACTTTTACCATCTAAGCAAATTAGGCCTAATTTTGGGTGAGGGGGTTTACAATCTACCCAACTTAAAATAATTTTGTCCTCGAAATTAAACTAGGGTAGGGTTTCTCTATCTAACCTCACTTGATTACAGTCTAAAGAATTCTCCTTAAGTTAACATTGCAGTTCCTACCCAACTTAGAATTTACCCATATATCATCTAAGGCTATACATCTAAGAAGGCTATGCCCCAAATTATTTAATCATGTTATTTAATCCTCAAAGTTTTTAACACCAAACATAACATCTATGATATGCCCTTAATTACAAAAGAATAATCCTCAAGTATGTGATCGGCCTATGGGGTATATCTAGTACTCTCTGTGTATCAAACTTATACCAAGCACGAGGTTTCATCTTTCCGAAATAAGGGAAGACGGAGATCAATAATAAAGAGTCCAAGGGTGAGGTAATAGAATAGAAGTATCGGGATCAAGGCGTTTAAAGAATTCAAATGGGAATTGTTAAAGCAGTTGTGGGTTGAAATCCTATTTTCATAATTCTTCGTTCGCATGCTCGTATTAGTACAGTTATGTAACTGATACGATATGTCAGACATATCTAGGGCAAGTATATTCGTCTACTAATCACTACATATATCAATCCACGTAAAGTAGTATTACGAGGGACGAATCAAGCGTACTAAGGTTAGCTAGACCTTAATATACTGATTCGAAAATGTATTAGTGGGGTTGATCAGGCCCCAATAACACATATGTCATGAACAAGCTCGATAAAGAATAGGCTTGCAAAACTAGGCTATAATAGCGGCATAAGTCAAGGTAGTACAGCAAATATAAGTACGCTAGATGATGATGATGAAATAAGGTATAAATTAATTCAAGTTCACAAAAACAAAAACAAAAACAAAAACAAAATAAGCAATAATAATAAAAGACTCTACAATCTCTACAGTTATCATACAACCTCCTTGTCTAAGTCGCTAGTCGACCAAATAGGGGCATGGAACTCTAAATTCTAGCGTCTGAATAAATACTGTCGTCTTATACTAGCATACAATTAATGTCATTCAGTTACACTTCAATAATGGGTTAAAAGACTATGTGATACTAGGGTGTGAGGTATACTACATAACTTATTGAACTACTATTGTAATTGTCTTAAAGATACCATAAAAGCTCCTGTGAAGGTCTACGAGAAAGGGTCTTAGTACCTATTAGGGTATCCTCCTATGTTACATAGGTCATGGTCGTCTTAAGCCTTAGTCTTAGTGCTTATAGAACAAGTATCAGTAGTAAGAATAGAAGAGTTACTAGCCGTTAAGGGGAAAGGGATCTAACTTGTATCGAGGTGGGGGTACAAATTACGTGGTCTACAACTAAGGGTAATCATCACAATCTAATTGAATAACTCAACTATCAGGTTCTAACTACAAGGTACACACAATTCAAAATTCAAGATGACAACTATAACTATAGCAACTATATATCCTATCATAGAATACAATCACTTGGTCTATAATTAGAGGTGTCAAGCGGCAGGAGTTGAAAGATGAAGAAAGAAGGAGATAATTTATTTATCGCGGAATTAGCGAACGTTAAGGCCGCAGAGGAATAATATATGAAATTTAAAATAGGGGCTCTAGATAGCATCATAGTTTTCTAAAGGGGAGTGGGGTGCTAGTTGCTATGTTCGAGGCATGCTGAAGAGGAGAAAAATGTTGATTATATTCCTCTAGGCTTCCTGAGGTGCTGTTTACTAATAATAAGACAATGATCTAAGTTTGTAGTTCTCCAATACTATCTAACTATGAAGGTTAGGTTCAGTCCTAATTTTAAGTTTTGGTTTTCTATTGGTTCCTCAATACTAGGGTCAACCATTATGGTAAACTTTTAACTAGCTCTAGTAGTGTCTATACTACTCTCAAGTCTTCATAATACATCAGGGGAAAATGGTAAACCACTCTAAAGATAAGGAATTCTAGGGTTCACTAGATATTCTAAACTTAGTGGTGTGTCTATATTCTCGTTGTATTCTTAATAGGTGTGCTACCCTAATTATCATCCTAATAACAGGGGTTCCTATATTCTAGCAGAAGGCTAAACTCAAAGAACTATTAGGGAAGTACAGGAATCAAGCATAAAATAATTGTTCAAATAGAACAGATAGGAGGAAGATGAATCATAGTCAATTGTGGATAAGATCCTATACTCTATTCCTAGGTGCAGGCTTGTTCGGTACAGTAACATAACCGAGACAATATTCTCTCGACCTGCATGGGCCACCACAAAAACATGTCATGCCCCAATCCCAAAAATACGTAGGACTAGGACACGTAAGCATGCCAGCCGCATGGATATGGCAACTCCAATATATGGAAACCAAATCCATACGTACGCTGTAATATGAATATCAAATCCACGAGTGGTATAAAATGTATTACAGTCACAGGGTATAATCTAAATCTCATCCACTAAAATCAAATATAATTAAATAACCCATATCTATGAAACTAGATCTCAATACGAAGTATCTAAGGATGATAGTTGGGTGGAAACAAATCCAGTACCAACTCGAATGTGAGAGCAAATACAATATAAGTACAATACAACAAACACAATATAAGAATATCAGCTATCAATCACGGGCTCGAAGAGAAGACATCCTCGCAACATAAGTAATCATCCGAATCTGCGCTCCTGCGAATACTCAAGAACAGATACACCTGGAAGGGCCAGGTCCTCAGAAGGACATAACAAGATACATAAAAGCATGCTAATAAAGTACTGAAATAAATATCCAATGGTCGCCTAACCGTCTAAATGAATGCAGTTAAGAACAACTTTCCCCACAAGTGAGCTATCTGGCTAAAAATTGGGATTGGCATGACTCTCTCGGAGAACCAGGGGCCTCAAAGGCACGTCGTCTTTTGAACGGCGGAGGCCCGCCAAGTAGTATCGGGGTCATCACCGCCCGTATCTCCAGCGGAGCTTCCGGGTTACAGAAGAAAAAAGTATAAAGGAGCTCAAATGCGATACTTGTTGTTCTCTCCACCCCAAGCTCTAAGCATGTCACATCCATGACACAATTTGGTTCATAGCCTATCTTTAGTACCCTAGCCCAATCCCGCAACCAAACAAGGACAAGGATTGGACCACCTTACTACAATAGGCTATGTCCATGGACCTCTAATAACTGCTAAGTCTTCTAGCATACAAATTTTCTATCAGCAGTCATCCCTAACGCACGGCCCATACGTACAGGAGGCCAGATCTGTCACGCAGTCCGTGATCTATATGAGACTCACACTCGTGTAACAATTGTGTCACGGCCAATGGACCTAATAATGCTACATGATAATGGGGTAGTCTCATAAACAGGGTCAATGCAAATACATAAATAAAAACATATCGCAACGACACCGTCGCTCATATTTTATATACAGTTAAAATATATGAACTAAAGACAGAAAATAAAGATGCATGCAACATATGGAATATGAATAACAGTACAATGGCAAGGTATACTTGCCTGGCAAGGAAGCTGCAATATACCCATAATCTGCTCCAGAAGTCGCGTAGAACAAATCTAATATCCTATGTGCATATAATATAATACAATACAATTATTAGTCATTACACTAGTACATAGACAACAGTATTTATACTGGACTCAGGGGGTACACTAGGGGTAACACTAGTCATCTAACACGGCCAATTACGCGTTGAATTACGCGGGTATCACGTCTTCAAGTACTGTACGAAATCAGTCAGTCAACTGACAGGTGTCTACGCCAGTACGTTAATGTACGCAAGGCGGACAATTTCCTAGGGTCAACATGGTCAAGGTAAGTACGGGACAGTCTACGGTGTCCTAGGGTCATACAGTCTAAATATATATAGTCCTAATTATCAATTAGCATTTACTTACATATATATATTCATATTTATATAATAATATAACTAGCAATTTATTTACATAATTATTGGAATACCTATATATATATTAAATATGTACATAAATATATATACGAATTAATAATATGCTAATGATTAACTAAATATACATATGCTAAATATATGTATATATATACAGAATGAATAAGGTTCGCGTACGCATACGTGTACGAACGCGAGTTGGGTTTACCGACTCAAGGTCTGCTTATCTGCTAACTGTGGTACAGAAATACTAATGTCCTATTGGCGCACACACGAACATACATAAAAGGAGAAGACAGACAGGTTTATACCTCGGAGTACGTACATGGGTACGACGGTGAGGTTAACGATGATGCGATGATGATGATATTAAACGAATGGTGGGGTAACGATGAGGTGATGATGGTGATGGGATGATGGTTTAATGGTGAAGATGATGTTGATAAAGATTATGAGATGATGATGATAAATGAATGGTGAAGATGATGATGATACTGAGATGACGATGATGCTGAGATGACGATAAAGTGATGCTGATGATGATGACGACGATGCTGAGATGACGTTGAAATGATGCTGATGATGATGACGAGGGCGATGGTGTTTGAGAGGACGATGACGAGGATGGAGATGTGAACGATGGGGTGATGATGATGATTCTAATAATGATGATAATGGCTGTGGTTATAGAGATGGTGATTCCGGCCTGCTGACCGGAGCCCGACCAGGGGGAGAGGAGGTCCGGCCAGGGGGAGAGGACAGGTAAGAGAAGGCTGACAGGGAATGGTGGGCAGTGGTGGTCGAGCTGAGCGGAGGATCACGGCGGGTCGAGGGGATTCCGGCGGAAGAAAGGAGTCTGAGGGAGTGATGGTGGTGTTGGTGATGCTGCTCTGGCTCCGGCGGAGGAGTCGGGCCGAGTTGAGGCGAGGAACGGTGCGGGAGGACGATCGGGAGGAGGAGGAAAAGAAACTGGCGACTCGTAGACAGAAGTGGTGGTTGTGGTTACCGGCGTCGACTCTGCTCGGTCGGCGTTCAGGCGAGGGAGAGATAATCGGGACAGGGAAAGGCGGTTGTGCAGTGCGGTTCCGGTGGCATGTCGAGGAGGATGTGTCATGCCCCAGTCCCAAAAATACATAGGACTAGGACACGTAAGCATGACAGCCGCTTGGATATGGCAACTCTAATATATGGAAACCAAATCCATACGTACGCTGTAATATGAATATAAAATCCATAAGTGGTATAAACATATGTCACAAGTCACAGGGTACAATCTAAATCTCATCCACAGAAAATCAATATAAATGAATAATCAGCATCTATATAACTAGATCTCCATAAAAGTATCTAAGGATGATAGTTGGATGGAAACAAATCCACTACCAACTCGAATATAAGAACAAATAAGATATAAGTACATCACAACAACACCATATAGGAATACCAGCTAACAATCACGGGCTCGAAGAGAGGACATCTACGAAACATATATATCCATCCAATCTGCGCTCCTGCAAATACTCAAGAACAGATACACCTGGCAGAGGACCAGGTCCTCAGAGGGAAGTAACAAGATACAGAAAATACGAGCCAATTTGAATACAGTAAACATGCATATAATTTGAAAATAAATAAGTACGCTGTACAAGACCATCTATATGAATGCAAATGAGGACAACTTTTTGACGTATGGGTAAGGGTAGGCTACTCGATCTAATCCTCAAAACTCATACGCTCGTCAGTGGACATCATCAGCCGACATACCTCTGGGGTAGCGACCCTCGGACTCCATCAATCGACATACCTCTCGGGTAGCGACCATCGGACACGACCCACCATAGTGCGTGCTAGTGACTACGGTGTTACCAGAGTGGTTAAAAGCCCATACGCCTAATAATTGTCCTCTATGATACTAAGTGTCAAGTGTGTGTCAACATATCTAATATATAGTAATGACTGAAAGGAACTACACATGCAATAAATAAATAGACCTGAAATAAATATACAGAAATATACTAAGCATGCAAAATACTGTAAGCAATTTGGCAAGGTATCTTGCCTGGCAAGAAAGCTACAAAAATATAATGTCCCGATATCAACTCCAAGAGTCAGAAGCTACGACCACAGAATGGACGTCTCCGGATACTGAAATAAATATCACCAACGTCCCTAGAATAAGCAAAATAGCTAAAAAGCACATCCCTTTCGTCCAATTTGGACACAGGGGCAAAACGATAATTTTGGATAAAAGTGGGGTCCACGTGTGGCCCACTTTGTACCGAAAAGCGTGCCAAGGGTAACAGACTCTAAATGGGGCAAACTATAGGTCAAAAAACTCTAAATGTCAATACGAACCCAACGGTATGTTCAAATGTGGATTCCGATGGGCTGAACACAATTTTGTCCAAAAAGTCAACTATGGGGCCCGCCAATTGGCGATTTGGTCAACCGTCTCAGAATTGCGTAAAAATTGGGTTACAGGACCAGCGCATTACCACGAGTCCAGTGGCGCAAGTTTCGTCGCAATCTGACATACGTGCACAAAATACGCGCGAGTTCCACAAAAGTTGCGACACGGGTGTGTCCGCGGATACGGCCTGATTTCGGCGTGCACATGCGTCCGAATCAGTTACCATGAATTTTTACGTATCCGGTTACGCTGCGTGCACCATTCGGTATACTTGGTACATGGTGGGGCGGTCCCGTTTGGCGGGGCGCGCTCTATTTTCCAACTTTTGAAAATCTTGAAAAAGTGGGTTCGCGAGATTTTGTGACGAATTTAATTCTGTCCACAACAGCTAATGTAAATTCCCTCACCCAAAATTAGGTTTACTTGGCTTATATAGTAGAACTAGGGCTAGTTTGAACCCAATTAGAATTAGAACACGACATTTAATTTAAGTGCGAAACAATTATGACACGTAGCGCACCTTACCGTTGCTCGATAATTGGAGCACCTCACTAGCCATTGCCTATCTACGAATTTCACAACATTGACCTAGACGTGCCCGCCTACCTTTCTGGCTCTTGTGCAACTCATAATATTGCTTTCTTGTGCTATATTTTAGTCGCACAATAAACGTCGCGGACGTTATTTATTAATTATAAATAAATTCCAATTTTGTACCCATGTGCGTCCCAATCGAAATCGTGAACCCAATCTTGACCATTTTGTACGACCTAGATTTTATTAATAATCTACTCTGTATCCTCTACGTCCCAGACCCTTTGTTCCGCCTATTTTTATTTTCCTATGCTTCTAATTAATCCTAGAACATCGTGCGCGTTCGATTTAATTAATTAAATCAAATTTTTTGCCTTTGTGCAATTTTCAAATTGTTGGGGGGCTTTTATGCAAAAATACATTTAGGTGTCCCCACCAATGGACAATTCATGAAGAAACCTATTTTTTCCTTCACATGAATTTTTTCCATAATTTTCTGGATGTGCAAACGCGCAACATCGCCCTCCTATTTTAATCCAACCCTTGCAATTAAATAATTATAATTTCTATCCTATCACCCTCATGTGAGCCCAAGGACCATCCCAATGAGATGTTGACCAAAGTCAAATTTACCTAGGTCAAACCCTAAAGTCCACATGTGTATATAAACAACCCTTCTCCTCTTTCCCTTTATTTTCTTAAATTCCAAAACCTAAAACACCCAAACTCAAAACTCAGCCGACCACCATCAGCCTTATTCATCTTCTTCCTTTCCCGATCCTTTATCGTCGGACACCCCTCGCCGGACCACCCGCCTCAGCCGTGGACCTATCCTCCGGCCATCCCCTGCTCGCATACGGCCGGAGCCGACTCCGCTGAACTGCCATTAACGCCATCATCACCACCTCCATCTTCACCTTCTTCCTCTTTCCCCCGCTGTCGGAGCCCGAGATTCCGTCGACCGCCTGATTCTGACGCCGCTGCACCCCAGCCCCTCGCCGGAGCAGCCCCATCACCACCAGTACCCGACCGAGACACCACCTCCCTCACCTTCAGCCGCTTGCACCTTCCCTGTCATTCATCATCATCGTCGTCCCCAACCCCGCAGCGTCCCACCGGAGCACCTCCATGTCATCCCGGCTGCTACGTCAACGGCACCTGGAGGGGCAGCGGACCGGTCGTCTCCTCCTCCAATCCCGTCAACAATCAGGTTATTGCCGAGGTGGTGGAGGCATCAATGCAGGACTATGAAGATGGCATGAAGGCGTGCTTCGATGCTTCCAAAATATGGATGCAGGTCCCAGCTCTCAAGAGGGGAGAGATTGTGAGACAGATTGGTGAAGTTCAAGAAATAGTCGACATGCGTGATTATGCTGTCGGCTTAAGTCGACAGTTAAATGGATCAATCATACCATCAGAACGTCCAAACCACATGATGATGGAGCAAAGGTGCACCAACAACCCCATTAATCACAGTTGCTATGACAGAAGTAGTTGCTGGGTTTCTGGAGAAGAATAATTTGCCGGGAGCAATTTTCACATCGTTTTGCGGAGGTGCTGAAATTGGCCAAGCAATAGCTCATGGCACACGGATACCTCTGGTCTCATTTACTGGAAGTTCTAAGGTTGGTCTTATGGTGCAACAGACAGTTAATAAGAGATTTGGAAAATGTTTGCTTGAACTTAGTGGAAATAACGCTATAATTGTCATGGATGATGCTGATGTTCAACTTGCTGTTCGATCCATCCTGTTTGCTGCCGTTGGTACAGCTGGTCAACGATGCACAACATGTAGAAGGCTGCTGGTCCATGAAACTGTATATCAAACTGTACTTGATCAATTGGTTGGAGTTTATAAACAAGTCAAAATTGGAGATCCACTAGAGAGAGGTACGTTATTGGGACCGTTGCACACTACTGTGTCAAAGGAGAACTTCGTGAAAGGCATCCAAGTCATTAAATCTCAGGGAGGAAAGATCCTCGCTGGAGGTTCTGTCATAGAATTTGAGGGTAACTTTGTCCAACCTACAATTGTCGAGATCTCTTCAGATGCACCCGTAGTCAAGGAAGAGTTGTTTGGTCCTGTCCTTTATGTGATGAAAGTTCAGACTTTAAAGGAAGCAATTGAAATAAGCAACTCTGTACCTCAAGGTTTAAGCAGCTCTATATTCACCCGAAAACCAGAAATTATATTCTAGTGGATTGGACCACATGGCAGTGACTGCGGAATAGTGAATGTGAATATACCTACTAATGGTGCTGAAATAGGTGGTGCATTTGGTGGTGAAAAAGCCACTGGTGGTGGACGTGAAGCAGGAAGTGACTCCTGGAAGCAATAGATGCGCCGTTCAACATGTACAATCAACTATGGGAGTGAACTCCTATTGGCACAGGGCATAAACTTTGGCTAAGCTCATGTAGTAACATTCAGCTCTCTGGGAAGAGTGCTCCTTAGGTTGCTCAGCTGTGGAGATTGGATTGTTCTGCGTAATTTCTGGAGCAGGTTATTGGTACATCACAGTCTTCTAGCCAGACAAGTATACCTTGCCATTGTACTGTTATTTATATTCTATATGTTGCATGCATCTTTATTTTATGTCTTTCATATATTTTAACTGTTATATAAAATGCGCGCGACGGTGTCGTCGCGGTATGTTTTTATTTATTTATTTGCATTGACCTTGTTTATGAGACTACCCCATCATCATGTAGCACCATTAGGTTCATTGGCCGTGACACAGTGGTTACACGAGTGTGAGTCTCATATAGATCACGGACTGCGTGACAGGTTTGGCCTCCTGTACGTATGGGCCGTGCGTTAGGAATAGCTGCTGTTAGAAACTTTGCATGCTAGTAGACTTGGCAGTTATTAGAGGTGTTATTGTGTCATGGATGTGACATGCTTAGAGCATGGGGTGGGGAGAATAACAAGTACCACATTTGAGCTCCTTTACACTTTTTCTATTGTGCGCCCGGATTCTCCGCTGGAGATACGGGTGGTGATGACCACTATATATTATATTATTATCAGGCGGGCCTCCGGCGTTCGAAAGGCGCCGTACCGTTTTAGGCCCCTGGATCTCCAATAGAGAACCATGCCAAATCCTAGGTTTTCAGCCAGATAGCTCACTTGTGGGGAAAGTTGTTCTTAACTGCATTCACTTAGACGGTTAGACGACCCCTTTGGATATTTATTTCAGTATTTTATTGGCATATGTTTAAGTATCTTGTTATGTCCCCTTGAGGACCTGGTCCACTGCCAGGTGTACCTGTTCTTGAGTATTTGCAGGAGCACAGATTTGGATGGTTATAGATGCTTCGTGGATGTCTTCTCTTCGAGCCGTGATCGATAGCTGGTATACTTATATTGGGCTTGATTGTATTGTACTCATATTGTATTTACTTTTCCATTTGAGTTGGTAATGGATTTGTTTCCATCCAACTATCATCCTTAGATACTTCTTATTGAGATCTAGTTTCATAGATACTGATCATTTATTTCTATATGATTTTGGTGGATGAGATTTAGATTTTACCCTGTGACTTGTATTACAGTTATACCACTTGTGGATTTGATATTCATATTACAGCGTACGCGTGGATTTGGTTTCCATATATTGGAGTTGCCATAACCATGCGGCTGGCATGCTTACTTGTCCTAGTCCTACGTATTTTTGGGACTGGGGCGTGACATATTTTTTTTTGTGGTGGCCCATGCAGGTCGAGAGCATATTGTCTCGGTTACATAACTGTACCGAACAAGCCTGCACCTAGGACTAGAGTATAGGATCTCATCCACAATTGACTATGATTCATCTTCATTCTCTCTGTTCTATTCGAACAATTTTATCCTGCTTGATTCCTGTACTTTCCTAATAGTTCTTTGAGTATAGCCTTCTGCTAGGATATAGGAACCCCTGTTATTAGGATGATAATTAGGGTAGCACACCTATTAAGAATACAACGAGAATATAGACATACCACTAAGTTTAGAATATCTAGCGAACCCTAGAATTCTTTATCCCTATAATTGGTTTACCATTACCCCGGATGTATTATGAGGACTTGAGAGTAGTAATGACACTACTAGAGTTAGTTAGAAGGTTACCATAATGTTTGCCCCTAGCATTGAGGAACCAATAGAAAACCAAAACTTAATATTTGGACTGAACCTAACCTTCATAGTTAGATAATATTGGAACTATAAACTTAGATCATTGTCTTATTATTAGTAGATAGCACCTTAGGAAGCCTAGAGGAATGTAATCAACACTTGTTCCTTGATCATGCCTCGAACATAGCAACTAGCATACCACTCCCTAGAGAACCATGATGCTATCTAGAGCCCTCTATCTTAAATTTATATATTGTTCCCCTGCAACCCTAGCGCTTACTATTTGTGCGACGACTAATCATGTTTTCTCTTCTTTATTCTTTTAACTCGTGCCATCTGACACTCCTAATAATAGGCCAAGAAATTTTATCCTTTGTTAAGGACATATAGTTTGCTAGGATTATAGTTGTAGTCTTGAATTTGAACATTTTTGTGCTTGGTAGCTAAGGTTTGATAAGTTTGAGTTGTTCTTGCAGACTGCGACCCGATGATTATCCCTTAGTATTAAATCGCGTAATTTGTACCCTCACTTCGATACGAGTTAGATCCCTTCCCCTTAACGGCTAGTAACTTTTCTATCCCTACGATTGACACCTGTCCTATGAGCACTATGATTAAGACTTAAGGTGACCCTTACCTATGTAAGGCAATAGGAGACCCTAATAAGAGTTTCTGTTCTATGTACATGTGCAAGATTGTTTTGTAGGACCCTCTTAAGACTGTCACAGTATTAGCTTAATTCTTTTAAGTTTGGTAGTATGCCTCACAACCTAGTATCACATGGTCCACTTGACCCATCAAGGTAGTGTAACTGAATGACACTAATTATATGATAGCATAAGATGACAGTGTTTATTCAAGCAATAGAATTTAGAGGTCCATGCCCCTATGTGGTCGACTAGCGACTTAGACAAGGAGGTTGTATGATAACTGTAGAGATTGTAGAGTCCTTTTATTATTGTTGCTTATGATGTTTTATTTTGTGAACTTGAATTATTTTGCAACCTCTCTCATCATAATCCAGCGTTATGTTTTCTGCGTTACCTCGAATTATGCTGCTATTGTAGCCTAGTTTTTGCAAGTTTATTCTTTATCGAGCTTGTTCATGACATATGTATTATTGGTTATACACATTAATATATTTCAGAATCAGTGTACTACGGTCTGATCAACCATAGTGCGCTTGATTCACCGTTCATATAACTATTTTATGTGGATTGAGATATGTAGTGATTAGTAGATGAATGTACTCGCTCTTTAGATATAGCTGAGCACATCGTATCCGTCTCATAACGGAACTGATACGAGTATGTGAATAGGAACTACCAAAATAGGATTTCAATCCACAACTGCTTTGACAATTCCCAATTGAATTCTTTAAAATGCCTTGATCCCTATACTTGCATTCTATTACTTCTCCCTTGAACTCTTATTTATTGATCTACGTCTTTCCTTATTTCGAAAAGACGAAACATCTTGCTTGGTATAAGTTGATATATAGATAGTACTAAATATCCCTATAGGCCAATCACATTGTTTGGTGATTATCTTTTATAAATGATTAAGGGCATATCATGGACGATATATTTGGTGTTAAAGACTGAAGGATTCAATAACATGATTAAATAAATTGGGACATAGCCTTCTTAGATGTATAGTCTTAGATGATAGATGGGTAAACTCTAAGTTGGGTAGAAACTACCATGTTAACTTAAGGAGAATTCTTTATACTGTAGTCAAGTAAGGTTAGATAGAGAAACCCTACCCTAGTCTTAATTTCGAGGACGAAATTGTTTTAAGTTGGGTAGATTGTAAACCCCCTCACCCAAAATTAGGTTTACTTGGCTTATATAGTAGAACTAGGGCTAGTTTGAACCCAATTAGAATTAGAACACAGCATTTAATTTAAGTGCGAAACAATTATGACACGTAGCGCACCTTACCGTTGCTCGATAATTGGAGCACCTCACTAGCCGTTGCCTATCTACGAATTTCACAACATTGACCTAGACGTGCCCGCCTACCTTTCTGGCCCTTGTGCAACTCATAATATTGCTTTCTTATGCTACATTTTAGTCGCACAATAAACGTCGCAGACGTTATTTATTAATTATAAATAAATTCCAATTTTGTACTCATGTGCGTCCCAATCGAAATCGTGAACCCAATCTTGACCGTTTTGTACGACCTGGATTTTATTAATAATCTACTCTGTATCCTCTACGTCCCAGACCCTTTGTTCCGCCTATTTTTATTTTCCTATGCTTCTAATTAATCCTAGAACATCGTGCGCGTTCGATTTAATTAATTAAATCGAATTTTCCGCCTTTGTGCAATTTTCAAATTATTGGGGGGCTTTTATGCAAAAATGTATTTAGGTGTCCCTACCAATGGACAATTCATGAAGAAACCTATTTTTCCCTTCACATAAATTTTTTCCATAATTTTCTGGATGTGCAAACGCGCAACATCGCCCTCCTATTTTAATCCAACCCTTGCAATTAAATAATTATAATTTCTATCCCATCACCCTCATGTGAGCCCAAGGCCCATCCTAATGAGATGTTGACCAAAGTCAAATTCACCTAGGTCAAACCCTAAAGTCCACATGTGTATATAAATAACCCTCCTCCTCTTTCCCTTTATTTTCTTAAATTCCAAAACCTAAAACACCCAAACTCAAAAGTCAGCCGACCACCATCAGCCTTATTCATCTTCTTCCTTCCCCAATCCTTCCTCGTCGGACACCCCTCGTCGGACCACCCGCCTCAGCCATGGACCTATCCTCCGGCCATCCCCTGCTCGCATACGGCCGGAGCCGACTCCGCTGAACTGCCATTAACGCCATCATCACCACCTCCATCTTCACCTTCTTCCTCTTTCCCCCGCTGCCGGAGCCCGAGATTCCGCCGACCGCCTGATTCTGACGCCGCTGCACCCCAGCCCCTCGCCGAAGCAGCCCCGTCACCACCAGTACACGACCGAGACACCACCTCCCGTACCTTCAGCCGCTTGCACCTTCCCTGTCATTCATCATCATCGTCGTCCCCAACCCCACAGCGTCCCGCCGGAGCACCTCCATGTCATCCCGGCTGCTACGTCAACGGCACTTGGAGGGGCAGCGGACCGGTCGTCTCCTCCTCCAATCCCGCCAACAATCAGGTTATTGCCGAGGTGGTGGAGGCATCAATGCATGTAAAACCCCTCGACTAATTCTATAGATAGTCAGATTTGGATTTGGAAATTTTTTTTGATTTAGCATCAGATGTTGAGGTTTAGAGTAGAGTTGAGTTGTTATTATTTTTATTTAATTAAATCCTTTGTGCGCCCTATCATTTCTAAAATTATTTGGAGCCCAATATCAGTCCATAAATTCCATCGGATCATTGTACTTCTGACTTGACTCGCCAAATTAGGCACTGGACTTTTCCGCCACTCAAAATCATTTTTCGTGTGCTCTAAATTAATTGCACAATTTTCTGTAACTGAAATCCCATAATTAAATTCTGTGTCGGACACATGTGTCGTTACCCTAAATTTTGAGATACCAACTTAACCCGTTGAGCCGGACCAACTAAAGGATCCAAGACTGACTCCAAACCCCCACCATTTTTGACCTTTGTGTCATTTCCAAATTTTTACCCCGAGTGCCCCCATTTAATTTAAAATCGCGGGACAGTTTATTTCTATTTAAATCGGAGATACCCATTTTCTCTAATCCTATTTTAATCCTTAATTAATCCCAATGCCCATTTAATTAAACCCGTGCCTCACGCACAACACCCTCGCACCATGAAAATTACTAAACACAATTTTCTCCACTATTTTTGCGTCATTTTATGTGTTCGTGCAATTTCCCGAATTTAAGGGGCTAAGTTGCAATTTAGTGATTTTAGGTGCCCTTACCCTATTGGCCGAAACCAAATGGAGAGGTCACAAAATTGGGTCCAACTTACACTCATCTCTACACCACTCCTCATGAAGAAATTATTTTCTTCATGACATATCTAAGCCCTCCATTTTGAATAGGCTAATCTACACCCTCCATCCATTCACCCCTCCCCTATAAAACATCATATCACCTCACCCTCACCCTCACAAACCCCAAGGCCGGCCCTAATCCCTATATTTAGGAAACCCCACCCCCTCTCTCTCTCCTCTCTCTTCCTAATACTACCAGCCAACTTCTCCTCCTATTTCTTTCTTCTTCTTACATTCTTCTTTCTCCTTCATTACTTTCTTCTTCTTCTTCTTACTTTCTTCTTCTTGGTGGAGGAGCAGTCCGGCCTGGCCGACTGAACCCATCCGGCCAGTGCACAGCGACGCCCCTGCGGCTCCGGCGAGTGCACGGCTACTCCGGCTCAGACTCCTCCATCCGGCCTGCTGCACGCGAGCTCCAGCCGTGCACTGACAGCGTCGCACCACGCGAGCTCCGGCCGTGTACTGACAGCGTCGCACCACGCGAGCTCCAGCCGTGCACTGACAGCGTCGCACCCGCGTAGCTCCGGTGCACCGTCTCGACCCCAACTGGGCAGATCACTCTCCCTGCGACTGACGGAGCAACCCGGCCTGTGCACCGCGCATCCCCGCGTAGCTCCGGCGACGCGGTGCAGAACACCACTCTCCCCCGCGGCGGCTCTACAACAGCCCGACCGGCTGAGCAGCACGACTGGCTGTACCTCTCCACCGCTGCGGATCCACAGTAGCCCGGCCACTGAACGACCCCGCCGCTCCAGCACTGATTCTCCCCCCCCGCACTCCGGCGACTGACCGCCCTTGACTCCGGCCTCCTCCCTGTCCAGCTTCCTTCATCACCATTAGATTCCACCATCAACACCACCACCATTACACTTCCATCTCCACCACCCTCGGCGTTCCCTGCCACCGAGCACCACCCTACTCCGGCCATCAACTCCGACCAGCGAGCCTCGTCGAGGTATCGACTCTTCCCCCTCAATATTGATTTATTATAATGTGATGTGTTGTTAGGATTAGTGTTATGTATGGTGTTGTGTTTTTGCTAGAGTTGTGTTAGATTAGTGTTGTGTTGTTTTAGTGTTGTGTAGTTGTTAATGGGTGATTAGGGTTTAAGAGGCTGGACTTTGAGAGTAGGGTATATAGATGCATGGAAAATCTTAGGATTATTACATTTTAGTATATACACCTCGATGTTTTGGAGGTATCTATTGATAGGAATGTAGGTTAGGGTTTGTCTTCAACATGAATTAAATTAATTTATTTTGGATATCGGCTTATGGAGATTTAGGTTTTTATCGTTAAATGAAGGATCGGGATATATTTTGTGGTGGTAAATGCTAACTTATTTAATAAGAATTAAATTGATGAAGGATTTATGTGTAGTGTAAATGCTCAATTTAAATGTATGAGTAGCAAGGATAGTAGATGAATGACTGATTGAGGACTAGTGTGATCGGTAAATTTAGAACTGGAAATTTAAGGTGATTAACTTAGGGAGGCACCTGGTGATTGGTAATAACGATATTTAAACGAAGAAATTAAAATCATAAACTATGTTTTGAGGATGGCTTGATGATATGGTACTGATGATTAGTTGATTTGACCAGTGTACCGATAGTCAACTGTGGTCAACCCCTAGTGTATTGTCCCTGAGAGTAGAGACTGAGACTGAGTTTAGGTGTGGATGTGTGTCGCATCCCTGCTTGACGTGGAATAGATTATTGATTTTGGGTTGTATCTATCTCTAGGTATTGCGGGACCCGAGGACTTGGACGCGGTACTGGGACCCCGTCATCAGCAGCCTCACGTAGGCAAGTATACCTTGCCTTGTTGTACTGTTTAAATTCAATTATATTGGTTACATATTTATTCATTATATAAATGTGCGCGTCCGAGCAGACTCGGGTGCTGTCAACGAATGCGTTGACGTTAGGACTTGTGTCTGACTTAGTGTCTAGTAGACCCACCTAAAGTTGTGGAGTTATTGGTATGACTCCCAGGCCTTGACACATCTCGTACACGTGTTGTGAGTCTCATGTAGGGCACGGTCCTGCGTATGTGGTTGGCCACCTGTACGTGTAGGCGTGCGACGGATAGGGAATAACTGCTATTAGTGATGCATGATAGAAGACTTAGCAGTTATTAGTAGGTGGATCATAGACTAGCGTGGTACAATGGTCCTATCCCTGTCCTTGTTTGGTTATAGGGATGGACCCTTGCGCTAATGTTGACTATGAGCCAGAGTTACGACGCCCCGGCGTAGTAGCGGAAGCGTGTTGTGGATACAACATGCTTAGATCATGGGGCGGGGAGGACGACTAGTAGGCGTATGGGACACCCACTCCTTCTATGCAGATACCGCACTCGACGGAGTGATACGGACGTATATATATTGCAGATACCACGTTCTCTCGAGTGTTGGACATTACTTGTTACATATTGCAGATACCACACTCTAAAGAACGTTGGACGTTATACTATTTCAGATACCATGCTCCTCGGAGATGGACGTTATCAGGTGCCCGTGTTATAGGGGGCATATGTGGCATACACTAGCCGGTTGTCACGATTGGTGAATTACGTCAGCATATGTTTAGCCTACACTTTCCCATACTCTTAAGTTGTCCTTAAATTGCATTCACTTAGATGGTTAGCACACCCCCTTTATTTATTTAGTAATTACTTTATGGCATGTATTTTTTGTATCTTGTTACGTCCCTCTGAGGACCTGGAACCCTTCCAGGTTGTTTGTGCAGTTGCAGGATACTTGATCTATTAGAGGGTGGACATCATTGCAGGTATATTTATATTTCCAGCTATTTCAGTCTTGTATTACTTTCCATTTTATTCTGCTTATATAGCCTAGTATTTATAGACCTATATTGTTCTTCTGGTCTATTCGAACGGATGTGTTATTGGACTGCAGACTGATGATGCGTATCATTCTTTCTTGAGATTACTTACCCTAGATTGAGATTTAGATTTAGTTGTTATATATTAGAAATAGACTATTACTTGGATCACTTGACCATGGACAGCGTAAGTGCACTTCGTCGGGTCCATTAAATTGGAAAGCCCTGCGAAGTCGTACCAGCTGGCCATTGCCACGTGTTTGGTCTCATAGATTTTGGGGCTGGGGCGTGACATGGTTTTAGTGGTGGCCCATGCAGGTCTCTGAGCAAATTGTTTCGGTTACGTTACTGTACCGAAGGAGCCTGCAACTTAGGATTAATGTGAATAAGATCTCAATCCATAACCGAATTTAAAACTCCTCTTGTATGTGATTATCGCCCTTGGACTTCCAATTTGTATTCACTCAATTTTTGTCAATATCGTTATTATTGTTTCCCATCCCCTATTATTCGGAAGACGGACGCTTGCGCCTGATGGGTTCCTCCAGAAGAAGATCGCAGTTCAGACGGTAGAAGACATGATTGTGCAATAATCTCTGAGAAGAATGTTACCCTCAGTAGGGTAGGCTGATAGGTTCTTTTGGATCCTAGAACTAGTATGGAAGGGTAGCAAGAGAATTGGAGCCAATAGTACCCTATTCGTACTCGAGATAGCAGTGATCTTGGAAGTACAAGAAGCTGGAAAGATTGTTGATCAAGACCTAGAATAATCTAAGGAATGCATAGCCCAATGCTGGAAACTAGTGGTTGTATATGATAGCAATATCAGGAATGATATTACGGACTAGAGGAGATGAAATTTTAGGATCTCACTTGGAAGATAATGATCTGATTTCAGGAATTCTAGTATGTACTTGAGTGATACCATTATTGTACTATGTGACCTGGGGAGATAAATAACGAAAAGAAGGAATTTGAGGAATAAAAGTTTAGGGAAAACCTTGAGGAGAAGAGAATTATACATTAGGCGAGAAAATTTTTCTTTTGAGGATTGATGTTGGAAACAGAACGGGAGAAATTATTTTAAGGTTTACTCTACACTATGACCTTATCCTAGACATGGATTGGTTGAGCCAATACCTCACGACGCGAGATTGTCGACACGATTATATTATTTATGACCACCAGATTACCCTGAGTTTGAGTTTCTTCAAAGAGCCTGGGAGCATGGTGCCCATCTACCTTAGGAGTATACAACGCATGAGGTGAACCAGTGTACCACCATATTATATCAGGGTTGAGGATGTGATTCTAGATAATCTTCCAGGCCTGCCACCTGACAGAGAGATAGAGTTGTTATAGACTTGACTCCAAGAGCCGAGCCAGTTAATTTTTCGTCTTCAGACTAGCACCGATAGAGTTGGTTGAGTTGTGGGTCCGTCGTGGAGGATCTTTTAGACAAGGGTTTCGGTCGGGCTAGTGTTGCTCCATGGGGCAATATCCATCTTAATTATGCCGAAGAAAAACGGGACGGTACAGTTGAATCAGCTAAGTGGCGCATATGTATTTTGAAGATCGATCTCAGATCCAGCTATCATTAGATCTAGGTACGGAGAGAGGGCATCCCTAAGACGACTTTTCGGACGTAGTATGGACACTATGAGTTTCTAGTCATGACGTTTGGTTTAACCAAGCGCCAGCAGTATTTGTGAGCCAAATGAACAATGTCTTCCACCAGTACTTGGATAAGTTCATGGTGGTATTTATAGACTACATCTTGATATATTCCAAGAGCCAGGAGGAGCCTGAGAGGCATCTCAGGATCGTGTTGGAGACGCTGAGACATGAGAGGCTGTACGCCAAACTCAGCAAATGCGAGTTCTGCTTGGATAGAATACCATTTCTGGGACACATAATCACCGGAGATGGACTATCAGTTGACCCGGAGAAGATAGCTGCAGTAGAGACCTGGCCTACCCCTACCTCAGTTACAGAGGTTATGAGTTTCCTCGGACTTACCGGATATTATCGGAGGTTCGTGGAAAACTTCTCGAGGATAGCTGCACCTATTACGCGGCGAGGAGTTTATTTGGACCAACGAGTGTCAGACAGCTTTCGATAAGCTGAAGAAGCGTCTGACATCAGCACCGATTTTTACACTACCTTCAGGATCAGGAGGATTTGTAGTGTATAGTGATACGTCTGGGAGCGGATTAGGATGTGTGTCGATGCAATACGGCAAGGTGATAGTCTACGCATCTAGATAGCTGAGAGTTCATGAGAAGAACTATCCGACGCACGACTTGGAGCTAGCTGTAGTGATATTTGCACTAAAGCTTTCGAGACATTACCTTTATGGAGAGCATGCTGAGATTTATACCAAACACAGAAAGTCTGAAGTATGCCTACCCGCAGTAGGAACTCAACATGCGACAAAGGCATTGGCTAAAATTTATGACAGATTATAATATCGAGTTGCAGTACCACCCTGGCAAGGCGAATGTAGTTTACGACTCATCGCCAGTCGTTAGGGGATTTTCAGGACTCAGGATTGAAATTATATTGCCAGGCATGGATGGACGGATGGCCAGTCTCGAGGTTCAGTCCACATTTATTGAGAGGATCAAGGCAGCCTTGCCTACAGATATGAGATTTAGATGACTGCGAGAAAGGACAGAGGCCGACATGCAACAGGACTCAGGATTCATGAAGATGGAACATTGAGAAATAGAGATCGCCTATACGTTCCGAGTGGCGAGCTACCCCAAGAGTTGTTGATCGAGGCTCGTTGCTCGATTAAATCTATTCATCCCGGGGGTACGAAGATGTACCGAGATTGAGGTAACATTACTGGTAGCATGGGATGAAGAGAGAGATTGAGAGATTCGTGGCAAGATGCTTGGTATGTCAGCAAGACAAGGCTGAATAACAGAGAACTGCAGGACTAATGCAGCTGCTCCCCAATTCCCGAGTGGAAGTGGGAACTTATTAACATAGACTTCGCCACAGGATTCCCGCGGAGCCCTAGCGAGAAAGACGCAATTTGGGTTATCATAGACAGACTCACCAAGTCTGCATATTTCTTGCCCTTCAGAGTTGGGCAGTCCACAGAGATTTTAGCTGACATATATATGAGGTAGATAGTACGACTATATGGAGTGCCTGTCAGCATCGTAACAGATCGTGATTCCAGATTCACGTCGCATTTTTGGCGGAGTAAGCAGGAGAGCCTAGGAACTCGTCTCAAGTTCAGCACCGCATATCATCCACAGACTGATGGTCAGTCAGAGCACATGATACAGATATTAGAGGATATGTGGAGAGCGTGTATGATTGATTTTGGAGGATCTTGAGAGGACCACCTACACTTGGTGAAATTCTCCTACAATAACAGCTACCAGGCTAGCATACAGATGGCACCTTTTGAGGCACTGTACGGCAGGAAATGTAGGTCGCCAGTTTGTTGGAGTAACGTAGGAGAACATTAGATGCTTGGTCCTGAGTTAGTGACACATACAATGGAGAAGGCCAAGCAGATTCAGAGCCACCTGCGTGCAGTACGGGACAGACGGAAACATTTGGGCAGATGTGCCCCGCAGGCCATGGAGTTCAAGGAGGGTGACCATGTATTTTTGAGGATATCGTCTACTCATGGTACCATCAGATTCGGAGGCAGAGGCAAGCTGAGTCCGAGGTACATCGGACCTTTTGATATTTTGGAACGAGTTGGCGAAGTGGCTTACCGTCTTGCATTACCTCCATCATTAGGGAGAGTACATGACGTATTTCATGTATCACAGCTGAGGAGATATGTCGCAGACCCTAGCCACATGCTTGATCATTCGGAGATTACAATCGGGCCCAGTCTGTCTTACGAAGGGCAGCCAGTTGAGATTCTCGATCACAGCAAAAAGACTTTGAGAGGGCAGACTATTCGACTGGTCATAGTTGCATGGAAGCACCATTCACCAGGCGAGTCTACTTGGGAGCGCGAGGATTCTATTCGGCAGCGATTCCCGTACTTATTTGAGGAGCAAGGTACGAATTTGCGTACGGCACTTGATTACTAGTTATTTAAAAAAAAAAATTCGCTTAACTATTATCGTGCCTTACTTTTAATTTCGAGGACGAAATTTTTTTAAGTTGGGAAGAATGTAAAACCCCTCGACTAATTCTATAGATAGTCAGATTTGGATTTGGAAATTTTTTTTGATTTAGCATCAGATGTTGAGGTTTAGAGTAGAGTTGAGTTATTATTATTTTTATTTAATTAAATCCTTGGCGCGCCCTATCATTTCTAAAATTATTTGGAGCCCAATATCAGCCTATAAATTCCATCGGATCATTGTACTTCTGACTTGACTCGCCAAATTAGGCACTGGACTTTTCTGCCACTCAAAATCATTTTCCGTGTGCTCTAAATTAATTGCACAATTTTCTGTAACCAAAATCCCATAATTAAATTCCGTGTCGGACACCTGTGTTGTTACCCTAAATTTTGAGATACCAACTTAACCCGTTGAGCCAGACCAACTAAAGGGTCCAAGACTGACTCCAAACCCCCACCATTTTTGACCTTTGTGTCATTTTCAAATTTTTACCCCGAGTGCCCCCATTTAATTTAAAATCGTGGGACACTTTATTTCTATTTAAATCGGGGATACCCATTTTTCCTAATCCTATTTTAATCCTTAATTAATCCCAATGCCCATTTAATTAAACCCGTGCCTCACGCACAACACCCTCGCACCATAAAAATTACTAAACACAATTTTCTCCACTATTTTTGCGTCATTTTATGTGTTCATGCAATTTTCCGAATTTAAGGGGCTAAGTTGCAATTTAGTGATTTTAGGTGCCCTTACCCTATTGGCCGAAACCAAATGGAGAGGTCACAAAATTGGGTCCAACTTACACTCATCTCTACACCACTCCTCATGAAGAAATTATTTTCTTCATGATATATCTAAGCCCTCCATTTTGAATAGGCAAATCTATACCCTCCATCCATTCACCCCTCCCCTATAAAACATTACATCACCTCACCCTCACCCTCACAAACCCCAAGGCCGGCCCTAATCCCTACATTTGGGAAACCCCACCCCCTCTCTCTCTCCTCTCTTCCTAATACTACTAGCCAACTTCTCCTCCTATTTCTTTCTTCTTCTTACATTCTTTTTCCTCCTTCATTACTTTCTTCTTCTTCTTACTTTCTTCTTCTTGGTGGAGGAGCAGTCCGGCCTGGCCGACTGAACCCATCCGGCCAGTGCACAGCGACGCCCCGGCGGCTCCGGCGAGTGCACGGCTACTCCGACTCAGACTCCTCCATCCGGCCTGCTGCACGTGAGCTCCGGCCGTGCACTGACAGCGTCGTACCACGTGAGCTCTGGCCGTGCACTGACAACGTCGCACCACGCGAGCTCCAGCCGTGCACTGACAGCGTCGCACCCGCGTAGCTCCGGTGCACCGTCTCGACCCCAACTGTGCAGACCACTCTCCCCGCGACTGACGGAGCAGCCCGACCTGTGCACCCCGCATCCCCGCGTAGCTCCGACGACGCGGTGCAGAATACCACTCTCCCCTGCGGCGGCTCTACAGCAGCCCGACCGGCTGAGCAGCCCGACCGGCTGTACCTCTCCCCCGCGGCGGATCCACAGTAGCCCGGCCACTGAACGACTCCGCCGCTCCAGCACTGATTCTCCCCCCCGCACTCCGGCGACTGACCGCCCTTGACTCCGACCTCCTCCCTGTCCAGCTTCCTTCATCACCATTAGATTCCACCATCAACACCACCACCATTACACTTCCATCTCCACCACCCTCGGCGTTCCCTGCCACCGAGCACCACCCTACTCCGGCCATCAACTCTGACCAGCGAGCCTCGTCGAGGTATCGACTCTTCCCCCTCAATATTGATTTATTATAATGTGATGTGTTGTTAGGATTAGTGTTATGTATGGTGTTGTGTTTTTGCTAGAGTTGTGTTATATTAGTGTTGTGTTGTTTTAGTGTTGTATAGTTGTTAATGGGTGATTAGGGTTTAAGAGGCTGGACTTTGAGAGTAGGGTTTATAGATGCATGGAAAATCTTAGGATTATTACATTTGAGTATATACACCTCGATGTTTTGGAGGTATCTATTGATAGGAATGTAGGTTAGGGTTTGTCTTCAACATGAATTAAATTAATTTATTTTGGATATCGGCTTATGGAGATTTAGGTTTTTATCGTTAAATGAAGGATCGGGATATATTTCGTGGTGGTAAATGCTAACTTATTTAATGAGAATTAAATTGATGAAGGATTTATGTGTAGTGTAAATGCTCAATTTAAATGTATGAGTAGCAAGGATAGTAGATGAATGACTGATTGAGGACTAGTGTGATCGGTAAATTTAGAACTGGAAATTTAAGGTGATTAACTTAGGGAGGCACCTGGTGATTGGTAACATCGATATTTAAACGAAGAAATTAAAATCACAAACTGTGTTTTGAGGATGGCTTGATGATATGGTACTGATGATTAGTTGATTTGACCAGTGTACCGATAGTCAACTGTGGTCAACCCCCTAGTGTATTGTCCCTGAGAGTAGAGACTGAGACTGAGTTTAGGTGTGGATGTGTGTCGCATCCCTGCTTGACGTGGAATAGATTATTAATTTTGGGTTGTATCTATCTCTAGGTATTGCGGGACCCGAGGACTTGGACGCGGTACTGGGACCCCGTCATCAGCAGCCTCGCGCAGGTAAGTATACCTTGCCTTGTTGTACTGTTTAAATTCAATTATATTGGTTACATATTTATTTATTATATAAATGTGCGCGTCCGAGCAGACTCGGGTGCAGTCAACGAATGCGTTGACGTTAGGACTTGTGTCTGACTTAGTATCTAGTAGACCCACCTAAAGTTGTGGAGTTATTGGTATGACTCCCAGGCCTTGACACATCTCGTACACGTATTGTGAGTCTCATGTAGGGCACGGTCCTGCGTATGTGGTTGGCCACCTGTACGTGTAGGCGTACGACGGATAGGGAATAACTGCTATTAGTGATGCATGATAGAAGACTTAGCAGTTATTAGTAGGTGGATCATTGACTAGCGTGGTACAATGGTCCTATCCCTGTCCTTGTTTGGTTGTAGGGATGGACCCTTGCGCTAACGTTGACTATGAGCCAGAGTTACGATGCCCCGGCGTAGTAGCGGAAGCGTGTTGTGGATACAACATGCTTAGATAATGGGGCGGGAAGGACGACTAGTAGGCGTATGGGACACCCACTCCTTTTATGCAGATACCGCACTCGACGGAGTGATACGGACGTATATATATTGCTGATACCACGTTCTCTCGAGTGTTGGACGTTACTTGTTATATATTGCAGATACCATACTCTAAAGAACGTTGGACGTTATACTATTTTAGATACCATGCTCCTCGGAGATGGACGTTATCAGGTGCCCGTGTTATAGGGGGCATATGTGGCATACACTAGCCGGTTGTCACGATTGGTGAATTACGTCAGCATATGTTTAGCCTACACTTTCCCATACTCTCAAGTTGTCCTTAAATTGTATTCACTTAGATGGTTAGCACACCCCCTTTATTTATTCAGTAATTACTTTATGGCATATATTTTTTGTATCTTGTTACGTCCCTCTGAGGACCTGGAACCCTTCCAGGTTGTTTGTGCAGTTGCAGGATACTTGATCTATTAGAGGGTGGACATCATTACAGGTATATTTATATTTCTAGCTATTTCAGTCTTGTATTACTTTCCATTTTATTCTGCTTATATAGCCTAGTATTTATAGACCTATATTGTTCTTCTGGTCTATTCGAACGGATGTGTTATTGGGCTGCAGACTGATGATGCGTATCGTTCTTTCTTGAGATTACTTACCCTGGATTGAGATTTAGATTTAGTTGTTATATATTAGAAATAGACTATTACTTGGATCACTTGACCATGGACAGCGTAAGTGCACTTCGTCGGGTCCATTAAATTGGAAAGCCCTACGAAGTCGTACCAGCTGGCCATTGCCACGTGTCTGGTCTCATAGATTTTATGACTGGGGCGTGACAATGCAGGACTATGAAGATGGAATGAAGGCGTGCTTCGATGCTTCCAAAATAAGGATGCAGGTCCCAGCTCCCAAGAGGGGAGAGATTGTGAGACAGATTGGTGAAGTTCAAGAAATAGTCGACATGTGTGATGGAGGAAAGGTGCACCAACAACCCCATTAATCACAGTTGTTATGACATAAGTAGTTGCTGGGGTTCTGGAGAAGAATAATTTGCCGGGAGCAATTTTCATATCGTTTTGCGGAGGTGCTGAAATTGGCCAAGCTATAGCTCATGGCACACGGATACCTCTGGTCTCATTTACTGGAAGTTCTAAGGTTGGTCTTATGGTGCAACAGACAGTTAATGAGAGATTTGGAAAATGTTTGCTTGAACTTAGTGGAAATAACGCTATAATTGTCATGGATGATGCTGATGTTCAACTTGCTGTTTGATCCATCCTGTTTGCTGCCGTTGGTACAGCTGGTCAACGATGCACAACATGTAGAAGGCTGCTGGTCCATAAAACTGTATATCAAACTGAACTTGATCAATTGGTTGGAGTTTATAAATAAGTCAAAATTGCAGATCCACTAGAGAAAGGTACGTTATTGGGACCGTTGCACACTACTGTGTCAAAGGACAACTTCGTAAAAGGCATCCAAGTCATTAAATCTCAGGGAGGAAAGATCCTCGCTGGAGGTTCTGTCATAGAATCTGAGGGTAACTTTGTCCAACCTACAATTGTCGAGATCTCTTCAGATGCACCCGTAGTCAAGGAAGAGTTGTTTGGTCCTGTCCTTTATGTGATGAAAGTTCAGACTTTAAAGGAAGCAATTGAAATAAGCAACTCTGTACCTCAAGGTTTAAGCAGCTCTATATTCACCCGAAAACCAGAAATTATATTCTAGTGGATTGGACCACATGGCAGTGACTGCGGAATCGTGAATGTGAAAATACCAACTAATGGTGCTGAAATAGGTGGTGCATTTGGTGGTGAAAAAGCCACTGGTGGTGGACGTGAAGCAGGAAGTGACTCCTGGAAGCAATAGATACGCCGTTCAACATGTACAATCAACTATGGGAGTGAACTCCCATTGGCACAGGGAATAAACTTTGGCTAAGCTCATGTAGTAACATTCAGCTCTCTGGGAAGAGTGCTCCTTAGGTTGCTCAGCTGTGGAGATTGGATTGTTCTGCGCGATTTCTGGAGCAGGTTATTGGTACATCGCAGTCTTCTGGACAAGCAAGTATACCTTGCCATTGTACTGTTATTTATATTTCATATGTTGCATGCATCTTTATTTTCTGTCTTTCATATATTTTAACTATTATATAAAATGCGTGCGACGATGTCGTCACGGTATGTTTTTATTTATGTATTTGCATTGACCTTGTTTATTAGACTACCCCATCATAATGTAGCACCATTAGGTTCATTGGCCGTGACACAGTGGTTACACGAGTGTGAGTTTCATATAGATCACGGACTGCATGACAGGTTTGGCCTCCTGTACGTATGGGCCCTGCGTTAGGAATAGCTGCTGTTAGAAACTTTGCATGCTAGTAGACTTGGCAGTTATTAGAGGTGTTATTGTGTCATGGATGTGACATGCTTAGAGCATGGGGTGGGGAGAACAACAAGTTCCATATTTGAGCTCCTTTACACTTTTTCTATTGTGCGCCCGGATTCTCCGCTGGAGATACGGGTGGTGATGACCACTATATATTATATTATTATCAGGCGGGCCTCCGACGTTCGAAAGGCGCCGTGCCTTTTTAGGCTCTTGGATCTCCAATAGAGAACCATGCCAAATACCAGGTTTTCAGCCAGATAGCTCACTTGTGGGGAAAGTTGTTCTTAACTGCATTCACTTAGACGGTTAGGCGACCCCTTTGGATATTTATTTTAGTATTTTATTGGCATGTGTTTAAGTATCTTGTTATGTCCCCCTGAGGACCTGGTCCGCTGCCAGGTGTACCTGTTCTTGAGTATTTGCAGGAGCACAGATTTGGATGGTTATAGATGCTTCGTGGATGTCTTATCTTCGAGCCGTGATCGATAGCTGGTATACTTATATTGGGCTTGATTGTGTTGTACTCATATTGTATTTACTTTTCCATTTGAGTTGGTAGTGGATTTATTTCCATCCAACTATCATCCTTAGATACTTCTTATTGAGATATAGTTTCATAGATACTGATCATTTATTTCTATATGATTTTGGTGGATGAGATTTAGATTTTACCCTGCGACTTGTATTACAGTTATACCACTTGTGGATTTGATATTCATATTACAGCGTACGCGTGGATTTGGTTTCTATATATTGGAGTTGCCATAACCATGCGGCTGGCATGCTTACGTGTCCTAGTCCTACGTATTTTTGGGACTGGGGCGTGACAGCTAATAATCTAGGGTTATTTAACAAAAAATAAACTAGGTCAAGTGTTCTACACATATCAAAAAGAATCACCGAATTCGGATCTCTGTGGTGGGAGATACGAACTCGGCAACATGGGCGGTCACCGCAGTTTTCTGCGATCCCAGAATTCGATCTGCTTGCGCCAACTTGGACGCTATTTTCGCCTATGGGCACACGTTGTTCGAGGTCTGCTATTATACAAATATGGAAGAGGGTTAAGGGGTGAGCATACCGGTGAAGACGGAATAACGTCTGGTTGAGCGAGTCGACGGGAAACAACTCCGGAGCGAAGGCACCTCGTGTGGGAATCTGCAGTGCGCGAGATCGGGGTCGTCGGGATGGTTTGGACGGCGTGACGGGGTTCTCTGGCTGCGGTGGCGGCTCTAGATGAGAAGAGGGGGTCTAGAGATTTTAGGTTAGGGTTTTATCAAATAATATATATATATATATATATATATATATATATATATATATATATATATATATATATATATATATGAATAGGAATAGGAAAGAGAGGATTCGGTTTGGTTTGGGTTTGCCGCGTCGGGGGGGGGGTCTTTGCTGGTTTGCTGGGAAGTGGGAATTAAAGGTGGGCGTGCTCTATTTGCTAAGGGGTCTAAGGAGTGGCTGTGGAATATATGTGGTAATGGATTTGCAAGTTATTTGCTAAGTTATAGTAAGTTATTAGTAATAGTATTATTATTATTATTAGTTTATCGTTAATGGTTTATTAGTTTTGTTATTATTATTAGTTAATCATTATTTAATAATTCTTTTCTTTTCTTTTCTTCTTCTTAATTATATATATACATATATATATATATTTGTATATATATATATATATATATATATATATATATATATATATATACTCATAAGAAAATTTATAGATTAGAATAATGCACACCGTTAGGCTAACAACTGCTCAAGGGATCTTCTACATGGAATAAATTCTGAAAAATTCCTGATGGTCCCATAAATCCTCTAAGTGCCCCAACACCTAAAATAAAAATTAATAAAAATCTATTTCTCCTATTTAGCACATAATTACTATAATTAAATTATTAATTAATAAAAAAATAATAAATACGGTTTTTAGAAATAGGGGTTTTACATTCTACCCAACTTATAAAAATTTTGTCCTCGAAATTAAAACTAAGTCGTGGTAGAAAGTTAAGGGTGGTATAAGATTTGTATTGTTTAAAATGCAAGGCTAAGTTTAAAGGGGTGGACGATGTTGCGCGTTGCACATTCCAAAAATCATAGAAAAATCCACATGAGCGAAAAATAGGTTTCTTCATGTATCATGTCCAACGGTGTGGACACCTAATGCTCTTTTGTATAAAAGCGCCCAAAAATTGGAAAATTGCACAAAGATGAGAATTGTATGATGGACACGTCTAGGATAAGGGTGTAGAATTTGTAAGAAGGCAATGTCTAGTGTAGTGCTCCAATTATTGAAGCACGATAAGGGACGCTAAGTGATATAATTATTGTAAAATTAAATAAAAATAATATCGTGTTCTATTTCTAACTAGATTCAATCTAGCCTTAGTCTTACTATTTAAGCCAAGTAGGTCTAATTTTGGGTGAGGGGTTCACAATCTGCCGAACTTAAATTATCCATCTATCACCTAAGGCTATACATCAAAAAAAAAACTATTGCTCAAATTATTTAACCATGTTATTCAATCCTCAAAGTTTAACACAAATATATCACCTATGATATGTCCTTAATCAATTATGAAAGAGTGTCACTAAGTCATGTGATTAGCCTTTTAGGGTTTATCTAGTACTATCAGTGTGTCAACTTATACCAGCACGAGGTTTCATCTTTCCGAAATAAGGGAAGACGGAGAGCAATAATAAAGAATTTAAGGTGGAGGTGATAGAACACAAGTACGAGATTCCAAGAGATTAAAGGATTCGAAAAGAGAGTTGTCAGGACAATTATGGATTAAAATCCTATTTTTGGTAATTTCCTATTTACATGCTCGTATCAGTACAGTTATGTAACCGATACGATGTGTCAAACATGTCTAGGGGCAAGTATATCCGTCTACTACCATATATCTCAATCCACGTAAAGTAGTCATGCGAAGGGCGAACCAAGCGCACTAAGGTTAGCTAGACCTTAATACACCGATTCTGATTAGGCAATTATATCATTGTGTGCACCCAATAATACATATGCCATGAGCAAGCTCGATAAAAGAATAAGCTTGCAAAAACTAGGCTATAATAGCAGCATAAATTAAGGTAGTACAACAAACATAAATACGCTGGATTATGATGAAAGAAGGTACATAACAATTCAAGTTCACAAAAAAATATGACTCTACAATCTCTACAGTTGCCATACTAACTCCCTGTCTAAGTCGTTAGTCGACTAAATTGGGGTATGAGCCTCTAAGTTCTACAGTCTGGAAAAAAAAACATTATCGTCTTACCCTAGCATACAATAAATGTCATTCAGTTACACTTCAATATTAGGTCAAAAGACTATGTGATACTATGTTGTGAGGTATACTACCCAACTTATAACAATAAACTAGTACTGTAATTGTCTTAAGGATACTGCAGAAACTCCTGTTAAGGTCTACGAGAAGGGGTCTTGGTACTTATTAGGGTATCCTCTATACTAGGGTCAAATATTATGGTCAAACTTCTAACTAACTCTAGTAGTATCTATACTACTCCCAAGTCCTCATAATACATCAAGGGGTAATGGTAAACCAATCTAGAGGTAAGAAATTCTAGGGTTCACTAGATATTCTAAACTTAGTGGTGTGTCTACATTCTCGTTGTATTCTTAATAGGTGTGCTACCATAATCATTATCCTAATAACAGGGGTTCCTATATTCTAGCAGAGGGCTATACTCAAAGAACTATTAGGGAAGTACAGGAATCAAGTAGGATGCAATTATTCAGATAGAACAGATATGAGGAAGATAAATCATAGTCAATTATGGATGAGATCCTATACTCTATTCTTAGGTGCAGGCTTGTTCGGTACAGTAACGTAACCGAGACAATATGCTCTTGACCTGATGGGCCACCACAAAAATATGTCACGCCCCAGTCCCAAAAATACGTAGGACTAGGACACGTAAGCATGCCAGCCGCTTGGATATGGCAACTCCAATATATGGAAACCAAATCCATACGTACGCTGTAATATGAATATAAAATCCACAAGTGGTATAAAAATATGTCACAAGTCACAGGGTACAATCTAAATCTCATCCACAAAAAATTAATATAAATGAATAAAAAAATTAATATAAATGAATAACCAGCATCTATATAACTAGATCTCCATAAAAGTATCTAAGGATGATAGTTGGATGGAAACAAATCCACTACCAACTCGAATATAAGAACAAATAAGATATAAGTACATCACAACAACACCATATAGGAATACCAGCTAACAATTACGGGCTCGAAGAGAGGACATCCACGAAACATATATATCCATCCAATCTGCGCTCCTACAAATACTCAAGAACAGATACACCTGGCAGAGGACCAGGTCCTCAGAGGGACGTAACAAGATACAGAAAATATGAGCCAATTTGAATACAGTAAACATGCATATAATTTGAAAATAAATAAGTACGCTGTACAAGACCATCTATATGAATGCAAATGAGGACAACTTTTCGACGTATGGGCAAGGGTAGGCTACTCGATCTAATCCTCACAACTCATACGCTCGTCAGTGGACATCATCAGCCGACATACCTCTGGGGTAGCGATCCTCGGACTCCATCAATCGACATACCTCTCGGGTAGCGACCATCGGACACGACCCACCATAGTGCGTGCTAGTGACTACGGTGTTACCAGAGTGGTTAAAAGCCCATACGCTTAATAATTGTCCTCTATGATACTAAGTGTCAAGTGTGTGTCAACATATCTAATATATAGTAATGACTGAAAGGAACTACACATGCAATAAATAAGTAGAACTGAAATAAATATACAGAAATATACTAAGCATGCAAAATACTGTAAGCAATTTGGCAAGGTATCTTGCCTGGCAAGAAAGCTGCAAAAATATAATGTCCCGATGTCAACTCCAAGAGTCAGAAGCTACACCACAGAATGGACGTCTCCGGATGCTAAAATAAACATCACCAACGTCCCCAGAATAAGAAAAATAGCTAAAAAGTACATCCCTTTCGTCCAATTTGGACACAGGGACAAAACGGTAATTTCGGATAAAAGTGGGGTCCACGTGTGGCCCACTTTGCACCAAAAAGTGTGCCGAGGGTAACAGTCTCTAAATAGGGCAAACTATAGGTCAAACAACTCTAAATGTCAATACGAACCCAACGGTATGTCCAAATGTGGATTTCGATGGACCGAACATAATTTTGTCCAAAAAGTCAACTATTGGGCCCGCCAATTGGCAATTTGGTCAACCGTCTCAGAATTGCGTAAAAATTGGGTCACAGGACCAGCACGTTACCACGAGTCCAGTGGCGCAAGTTTCATCGCAATCTGACATGCGTGCACAAAATACGTGCGAGTTCCACAAAAGTTACGTCAGGGGGTGTGTCCGCCGATACGGCCTGATTCCGGCGCGCACACCCGTCCGAATCAGTTTCCATGAATTTTTACGTGTCCGGTTATACTGCGTGCACCGTTCGGTACACTTGGTACATGGTGGGGCGGTCCCGTTTGGCGGGGCGCGCTCCATTTTCTAAATTTTGGAAATCTGGAAAAAGTGGGTTCGCGAGATTTTGTGACGAATTTAATTTTATCCACAACAGCTAATAATCTAGGGTTATTTAACAGAAAATAAACTAGTTCAAGTGTTCTAAACATATCAAAAAGAATCACCGAATTTGGATCTCTGTGGTGGGAGATACGAACTCGGCAACATGGGTGGTCACCGCAGTTTTCTGCGATCCCAGAATTCGGTCTGCTCGCGCCAACTTGGACACGATTTTCGCCTATGGGTACACGTAGTTCGAGGTCTGCTATTATACAAATATGAAAGAGGGTTAAGGGGTGAGCATACCGGTGAAGACGGAACGGTGTTTGGTTGAGCGAGTCAACGGGAAACAACTCCGGAGCTAAGGCACCTCGTGTGGGAATCTGCAGTGCGCGAGGTCGGGGTCGTCGGGATGGTTTGGACGGCCTGACGGGGTTCTCTGGCTGCGGTGGCGGCTCAAGATGAGAAGAGGGGGTCTGGAGATTTTAGGTTAGGGTTTTATCAAATAATATTGATATATATATATATATATATATATATATATATATATATATATATATATATATATATATATATATATATATATATATAGGAATAGGAAAGATAGGATTCGGTTTGGTTTGGGTTTGCCGCGTCGGGGGGGGGGGGTCTTTGCTGGTTTGCTGGAAAGTGGGAATTAAATGTGGGCGTGCTCTATTTGCTAAGGGGTCTAAGGAGTGGCTGTGGAATATATGTGGTAATGGATTTGCATGTTGTTTGCTAAGTTATAGTAAGTTATTAGTAATAGTATTATTATTATTATTAGTTTATTGTTAATGGTTTATTAGTTTTGTTATTATTATTAGTTAATCATTATTTAATAATTCTTTTCTTTTCTTTTCTTCTTCTTAAATATATATATATATATATACATATATATATATTTGTATATATATATATATATATATATATATATATATATATATACTCATAAGAAAATTTATAGATTAGAATAATGCACACCGTTAGGCTAACAACTGCTCAAGGGATCTTCTACATGGAATAAATTCCGAAAAATTCCTGATGGTCCCATAAATCCTCTAAGTGCCCCAACACCTAAAATAAAAATTAATAAAAATATATTTCTCCTATTTAGCACATAATTACCATAATTAAATTATTAATTAATAAAAAAAATAAATACGATTTTAGAAATAGGGGTTTTACAGGATGACAACGAGGGGGAGATCACCGGAGGAAGGAGGGAAGGAGGAGAGGTGGCTACGGTACAGTCCGGCGAGGACGAACGGGGAGGTGGTGTGAGGGGTCTGTTCGAGCCGGGGAAGTGGTCTCGACGAAGGAAGAAGGAGGGAGATGGGAGCCAGGATGAAGGAGGAGAGGTCGTCGAGATGGTGGCGGTTCATCGACGAGGTGGCTCGGTGTTAATGGCAGAGGTGCCCGCTGCTCCGGAGGTCTGGACTCCGGCCAGGAAAGGGAAGGAGGAAGAAGAACAGTAATGGGGGTCGGCTATGGGAAAATAGGTTTTGAGTTTAGGGTAATTTAGAAAAAGGGAAAAAGGGAAGAAAAATTATATTTATACACATGTGGACTTTTGGGTTTGACCTAGGTAAACTTGACTTTGGTCAACATCTCCTTGGAATGGGCCTTGGGCTCACATGGGGTGTGGGGAGGCTACAATTTGCATTGTTTAAACGCAAGGATTGTATTAAAAATAAAAGGGCGATGTTGCGCGTTTGCACATCCAGAAAATTACGAAAAAATCTACGTGAAGGGAAAATTGGGTTTCTTCACGCATTGTCCAACGATGGGGACACCTCAATGCATTTTTGCATAATAGCCCCCAACAATTGGAAAAATTGCACAAGGACGGAAATTAGATTTTAATTAATTGAATCGAATGCGCACGATGTTCTAGAATTAATTAGGAGTACATGGAAAAAAAATTTGGTAGAACACAAGTGTAGGGACGTAGAGGGTACAGTGTAGAATATTAATAAAATTTGGGTTGCACAAAACGGTCAAGATGGTGTCTCCAATTTTGATTGGGATGCATAAGGGTACAAGGTGATAATTTATTTAGAATTATAATAATAACGTCCGCGACGTTTATTGTGCGACTAAAATATAGCATCAGAGAGCAATATTATAAGTTGCACAAGGGTCAGAATAGTAGGCGAACATGTTTAGGATGAGGTTGTGAAGTTTGCAGATAGGCAATGGCTAGTGAGGTGCTCCAATTATCGAAGCAACGGTAAGTTACGCTACATGATATAAATTATTTGTATAATTAAATAAATGCCATATTCTAATTCTAATTGCTTCAAACTAGCCCTAGTTTCACCATCTAAGCAAATTAGGCCTAATTTTGGGTGAGGGGGTTTACACAACGGCAAACACAGTGCATATTGCCCGACAGTGCATGCACATCCTTATAACCGTTCCTAAATGTTTTAAATACATGGTCAGTGCACCCTAAGATAGCCATAGACATGGACGGACATAGAGAGAGAGAGAGAGAGAGAGTACACAAAAGCTTGTGCCAGTATTGCTAGAGCCTTCTTCTCCAAGTGTCCAAGTGTTTTAACAGTTATTCTTTATGTTGAGTAGTCTAAGGAGTAAAGTTATCAACCGTAGATCAGATCTATACAACTATACTTTTCCAGAATTATTGTACTTAAGATTCTCGTATAGGATTTATTGTACCCTTTTCTTTTCTTTCAAAGTTTGTACACAAAAGTTTGTTCAACTTTTTATTCATGGCAAGTTTTATCATTTTCAGAGACACGTGGCACTGCATGGATGTGACTAAAAAGGAGATGACAAAAGTAATTACGACAATGATATGAGTACTGACGTCCTCTATCTGCCCCGTTTATGAAGCGTTTAGACAAATAATTTAGTGTCAGAGCTTTGGACTATGAGGCTAAAATATTTACCGCATAACTGTCTTTGCCGCATGACTTCAGGATCACTGCATGACCCGTATAAATGGAGATTGTGTTGTCGTTTAGGCTGTATGTGCCTTAGGCTCCATTCTGCATGATGTTTGAACGTAATACGGTCTAACTTCACTGACTTGGGAGGCTGACACATGGTCCTGAATTTTTTTATGCTTCTACAAGTACATAAAGGTAGAGTGAAGAACCACATACATATAATAGAGAAATGGATATTTGAAAAAAGATAAATATTGTAATACTTAGATGAAGAATCATAAAGAGATTTCATAGAAACTATTGTAGACATGTAATAATATAAAACATAAAACTTAAAACATTTTCTTTGAAACATGAAAGCTACAATGAAAGTAAAATTTTATTAGCAAATGTTGATACCAATCTTTTTAGAAAAGGTGTCACACCCGATTCCAGATTTAGTATTTCTTGAATTTCTAGATTTTAAATTTTTCCTGATAATGTATTCCTGCTATATTTTATATGTTGGTTCTTGTCATTTTATTGTTTATAGTTCCTGTTATTAAGACAGACTACCTGAGACCAGTAGAATATCCATTGGCACTGCCATAGACCCGGTTTAGGACCCACATGTAGAATGGACCCTTGGTTCAGTTTATTATAGGTGAACCCATGACTAAACCCTATTTTCTCCTCTCTTAGTATATATATATATATGGCTTTTCTCTCTCCTCTCTTCCTTCTTATTTATTTTATTTTTCTCTACTCCTGCAAGCTCCCCCTAACCCTAATCCTAGGGAGAAGTTGCTGCGACTTGGACCGTGAGAGGTAGAGGCTAGGAGCCACCCAAGGCAAATACATCTTGCTCAATGGTAAAATCATGGATTTTTGAAATTTTATATATGTTGTTGTTTTAAAAATGTTTTTGATGGAAAATGTTCTCCTTGAGTTGCTGATCATATTTAGTTCTTGGAGTTTTGTATTTTGATGTATAAATTTTTGTCGATCTGAGTTTAAATTTTAGGGTTTATATGTGTTCTATGAGTTTTTCTTAGTTTTGATCTATTAAAACTTAGTATTTTCAAAAACTAATGGTTTCTTATGTTAGAGCATTTCATTTCATGCAATTTGGCTTTTATTTCACTTGATTTGGAGTTAAAATAAAGTTTTTATGAAGAATACAAAATTTTGGTTTTTGGAGCTTTCGGCCACGGCTGAACCTGCTATTGGAGAAGACGAAGTCTTCAAGCGCCCAGCGAGCTATACGGTCGATAGTTTCATGCTGCCCGAGAGGTTTATGTGGCCTAAACTCTTGCCATATAATGACAATATGTGTCTATCTTGTTGGACGCATGACTGCTTATTTTCATAAGTGTCCTTGAACACCTCGTGCTTTCACTTGTTGAACGAATGACAAATTTATTAAGTCCAAAAGTGAGTCCATGTGTCCAGTGGGTGCATGAGGCCAGTGAGTCCATGCTGCCAGAGGGTGCATGCGGCCCGTGAGTCCATGTTGCCAGTCGGCGTATACGACCAGGAATTCTTGTGTGTATTTTTTGTTCCCTGTTGATTAGTAATTCCTATTAGTGATTATTGTTGTTTGCTTCCTTATGTCGATACAAGTTTATGATACCAGACAAATTTAGCATTTGAGTTCACAAGATAAGTTTATGTATAAGTTCACAATCCTCACGATACCATAGAAATATTTGTGTATAAAAATCTATTGTATTTGGCATCGGGCAATCAAGTATGAGTATTGTCCAATGTATCACATGTCACGAATATAATAACTCATAAAAAGCTCGTACTCACAATTCTTTATTTTAGGAAGTTCTTAAGTGTCCATGACTCGAGAACTTGAAATAATTTAGTAATGATTAAACAAGATAAGATTTACCTAGAGTATTTTTGGAGGAAAGAATATTGCGCTACCGGCTACCCCGATCCCCAAGGTCCCATACAGCATGGACAACCCTGCTAGGCAAGGGCTCCATGACTGACCAAGTTTACGCGTGCTGTGGCACAATACAAGACAAGTTTATGTTTTCAAGAAAAGTTTATGATTATAAGACAAGTTTATGTTTACAAGACCAGTTTTGATTCACAAGTTTATGTTTATGCTTGTGATAAGTAACAAGTTATGTTATTGTATGGTTGATTATGTATTTAATTTACTAGACAAGCATACCCTTGGCTATCCGGGTTGACTGCAGTGCCGGTGGTAGCAATATTCTTAGCAATGCATTTCTAGTAATTAAGGCTTGTGATAACCCTAGGTAGTTAATTATAGCAAGTCGTAGACATGTTTGGCCGTGAATTGGATATTTTTTTATTCCTATAGCTCGCTCTTCTAGTTTTATTTTCTTCCAGCGCGTGGTTAGGGTGCTAAGTTCTGCCTGGGTGAAGGTCTGCAACCCCGGTACTTGTTTGGTTTAAGGGTTGTGGTCCCGATGTAGAGTCGTTCCTATGCTCTCTTGCCACTCATCGCCTTTCTTTTATTTTTGTACTTATTATCAGTTTTTCTAGTATTATTCGTGAGACAAGTACATTGGTACCGTACAAGTCTCGATCTGCATTTATTTTCTCATATGTCTCTTTTGCTTATGTTGTGATGTGTTTGGTCTATCACCTCGAGCTCCTTTGTGGTACTTGTTGCTTGGGGTTCTGACCCCCCTGGGTTTGCATAGTTAGGTTACCCCAAAGAGAACCAGGATCCACCATGCCTCCAGCAAGATGGCTCGCACTCGTAGGACTGCGGCCGAAGCTCACGAGTGGGTTTTCCTTCTTTCACCCCTCGTCTTGGTTACTGAATTTCTGGTGTTTAGCAAGGGGCAGAGTTAGCTCCTTATATTTTTGGGACTACGGTCCATATGATGTATATATTAGACCATGGCTAGTATATTTAATCATGTATTAGTAAACTCTGTTAGTGCAGCATTTTGTATTCACTAGCTTCATAATCATATGTGACATATAATTTGGGACGTCTTTTTACTTTCATGTATGATATACTCTTGTACTTATGTTGTTGGATTAAGATTATAGGATATGTCAGCCTTAGGACTGACGTCATAGCATGCTAGATTTCACCCGTTTGTCTATAAATAACCTTAACACATTATGGCTTACTTCGGTATTCGATAAGGTACGGTTGGCCATGTCAGTCCCCGTATTTACCCAGTATTCTGGGAGCGAAATGTGAAAAGGTTTTATTGGTGGCCCATGTAGGTCTATTTTTTAGACTTGTGGGAGGACTCATCTTATTATAATCTCAATCCTTTACGTATCTTTGATTGAACTCTACTTGCAATATGCACTTCTCGCACTCCTTGGACTTCAAGCTTGCTTGACATGATTGTTTCATTCTCGTCCCTTATTGATATCCTTGTGTCCTTATCCTTCAGGAACACCCCACCTGCTCCTCCTTCTGAGAGTTCCGTTGCACCGATAACTCCAGCAGATCCAGTAGGGCATGGCCAGATTTTGATATTTAACCAAGGGCAAGCGTCATTAGCTTTTTATCAGCTGGCTCTGCAAGTCACGCATGCCCGAATAACACAATCAGCTCCACCAGTCTTGTCGAAATGGCCAGTTCAGCCCGCTCCATCATTCATACCAGCCCAGCTAACCCGGACAATACCTCAAGTTCTACCACTCCAACTAGGGCAGACAGGCTCTCAGGCTATATTAGAAATAATTCAAGCCATGATGATGGTACAACAATAACAACAACAATAACTCCAGCTTCAGCAACAAGTGGTCCAACTCTGCTAGTAGTTTCAGCAAGGACAAGAACAGACCAACACTACTCTTTGCCAGAGAGTTAGAGTAGCACTCGAAAACAGTGGTTGTTATACTCATAATACAACGATCAATGTTAGTCGCATGCGCCCAGCTAAGTTCTTCGGCACGGAAGACACAGTTTCAGCAAATTTTAACTCCAGGACTTTGAGGCCATCCTGGATGCAACCAAGAACCCAGACAATGAGAAGGTAGCAGTTGTAAAGCTACAATTATCAGAACTTGCCCGAGATTAGTGGGCGACACAAGAAATGGCACTTTCGAAGTTCATTGATTGGCAGACGTTCAAGGAGCTCTTCCAGGAAAATTATTTCCATACCACCGCCAAGTTTCGACTCCAGCAGCAGTTCATCAACCTCCGCCAGAACACAAGATCGGTCGACCAGTATACGGCCGAGTTTTGCCAACTCTGCCGATTTGCTTCCCATATGGTAGCTTTCGAGAAAGATCGAGCCAAGAGATTTGAGCAAGGGTTACATCTAGAGCTTCAATAATTTATGGTGAGTCATAATTATACCACCTACGATCCAGTACTCAGGTAAGCTTGGTCCCAAGAACTTGCCGGCCAGAGATTAGTAGCAAGGACCGAAGGCCAGAAGAGGTCGCACCCATCCCTTAGAAACACCGGTATTCAGTCATCACTTCCAGCACCAATAGTCAAAATACCTCATCCTCCAGCACCTCCAACCTCTACTGTAACCTCAGTACAATCTACCAGGCAGTTTGTATCAGTAGGATACAGCCACTGTGGCAAGCCATGGCACACCAAAGAACAATGTAGGAGGTCCAATGGCTAGGGTCTCAAATATAGGGCATCCGACCACATGATTGGTTCATGTTAAATTTTGTACACAAAGACTTCTTCAGTCTGACTGTTATCAGCTCTGCCCCGGATAGTGATTGTAGGCCAGCGAGGACCAGTATTAGCAGTTCGACCCCTAGCCCAGCGTCCTCTCCCGACGCAGACTCAGTAGTTCCAACAGCAACGTCCGGTGCAGTATGCGCAAGTCCAATAATACCAATCAGCAAGACAGAACCAGCAGCAAGTCAGAGCCACAGCCCCTAGACGATGGCCTGACAAAATATTTGGCAACCTAGAATAGTTTTTAGCCGAAGGCGCTACAATTATGGGTAAGATTTTCGAGCTCTCATTAGCTTGTCTCATTTTTGGGTTCTTGTCGAACGATCTCGTATTCTGATGCATTAGAAATACGATGGTCATTATGATCCTTTCGTGGAGCAAAAGGCAAGTTCATCGCCCCCCTCATCTGCCTTCGTGACTCGTGGTACGTGGTGTCTATCATGTGTTCCAACTGTGAAGGTATGTCCTGGATTAGAGTCATGTCCTTGATTTAGTCGTTAGTACTGACTTACCTCCAAGCTTGGCTCTTGTCCATTTGTGTGAGTCATCATAGGCAAGCGGGGACGAGTTCCTATTCGACTGACTCAGGAGTGTACGTATCCATATGCCTCCAATTGCTTGTGTGTTACTTTTGTGTATTTATTCATTAGTTATTTATGTAGCTATCTTTTCTATTTTAGTTACTTGCTTAGTGTAGTCATTTGAATTATGATTTGATTTCTTGAGCTTTCTCGTGTGTTCCAGCTCGATAAGCCTTAGTGAAATTCTGAGGACAAAAATTTTCTAAGGAAGGTAGAGATGTCACACCCGATTCCAGATTTAGTATTTTTTGAATTTCTAGATTTTAAAATTTTCTGATAATGTATTCCTACTATATTTTATATGTTGTATCCTGTCATTTTATTTATAGTTTATTGTTCATATTGTTAAGAGAGACTATTCGAGACCAGTAGAATACCCATTGGCACTGTCATAGACCCGGTTTAGGACCCGCATGTAGAATGGACCCTTGGTTCTGTTTATTTGGGGTGAACCCATGACTAAACCCTTTTTTCTTCTCTCTTAGTATATATATGGCTTTTCTCCCTCCTTTCTTTCTTCTTCTTCATTTTATTTTCCTCCACTCCCTCAAGCTCCCCCTAACCCTAACCCTAACCCTAACCCTAATCCAAGGGAGAAGTTGCTGTGACTTGGACCGTGAGAGGTAGAGGTTAGGAGCCACCCAAGGCAAGTACATCTTGCTCAATGGTAAAATCATGGATTTTTGGATTTTTATACATATATTTAAAAAAAATATTTTTTGATAGAAAATATTCTCTTTGAGTTGCTGATCATATTTAGTTCTTAGAGTTTTAGATTTTGATGTATAGATTTTTGTAGATCTGAGTTTTCAGTTGAGAATTTTTATGTATTCCATGGGTTTTTCTTGGTTTTGATCTATTAAAACTTAGTTTTTCGAAAAACTAGTGGTTCCTTATGTTAGAGCATTTTATTTTGTGCAATTTAACTTTTGTTACAGTAAATTTGGAGTTAAAATAAAGTTTTTATGAAGAAAACAATTTTTTAGTTTTTGGAGCTTTCAGCCATGGCTGTACCTGCTATTGGAGAAGACGAAGTCTTCATGCGTCCAGCGAGCTATGCGGCCGAAAGTGCCATACGGCCCGAGAGGGTTATTCGGCCTGAACTCTTGCCGCATACTGACAGCATGTGTCCATCTTGTTGGACGCATGACCGCTTATTTGCACAAGTATCCTTGAATACCTCGTGCTTTCACTCGCTGAACGAATGAAAAATTTGCTAAGTCCAAAAGTGAGTTCATGCGGCTAGCAGGTGCATGCGGCTGGTGAGTCTATCTGGCCAGTAGGTGCTTACGGCCCAGTGAGTCCATGCAGCCAGAGGGTGCATGCGGCCAATGAGTCCATGCGGCCAGTGGATATATGCGACCCAGAATTCTTGTGTGTATTTTTTGTTTCCTGTTGATTAGTAATTCCTATTAGTGATTATTTTTGTGTGCTTTCTTATGTTGATACACGTTTATGATACCAGACAAGTTTCGTATGTGAGTTCATAAGACAAATTTATGTACAAGTTTACAATCCTCACGATATCGTGGAAATTTTGTGTATGTAAATCTATTGCATTTGGCATCGGACAATCAAGTGTGAGCATTGTCCAATGTATCACGTGTCACAAATACGATAACTCATGAAAAGCTCGTACACGTGATTCATCATTTTAGGGCGTTCTCAAGTGTCTACGACTCGAGAACTTGAAATAATTTAGTAATGATGAAACAAGATAAGATTTACCTAGAGCATTTTTGAAGGAAAGAATATTAGGCTACCGGCTACCCCTATCTCCAAGGGGCCCATGCGGCATGGACAACCCTGCTAGACAAGGGCTCCATGACTGACCAAGTTTACGCGTGCTATGGCACAATACAAGATAAGTTTATGTTTACAAGAAAAGTTTATGATTATAAGACAAGTTTTTGTTTACAAGACCAGTTTTGATTCACAAGTTTATATTTATGCTTATAAGTTTAATTTCTGTTTTTGATAAGTAACAAGTTATTTTATTGTATGGTTGACTGTGTATTTAATTTACTAGACAAGCGTACCCTTGGCCATCCGGGTTGACTGCAGTGCCGGTAGTAGAAATATTCTTAGCAATATATTTCTAGAAATTAGGGCTTGCGATAACCCTAGCTAGTTAATTATAGCAAGCCATAGGCATGTTTGGCCGTGAATTTGATGTTTGTTTATTCGTATATCTCGCTCTTCTAGTTTTATTTTCTCCCGGCACATGGTTAGGGTGCTAAGTTCTGCTCGGGTGAAGGTCTGCAACCCCGGTCCTTGTTTGGTTTAAGGGTTGTGGTCCCGATCTAGAGTAGTTCCTATGCTCTTTTGTCGCTCGTCGCCTTACTTTTATTTTTGTACTTATTATCAGTTCTTCTAGTATTATTCTTGAGAAAAGTACGTTGGTACTGTATGTCACCCCCACTTTTTGGATTAGGGGTATTTTTGTCTTTTCGTAATTAATGAGTAAATGATTGCATGATAATCAATTTTATTTAATTTACAGTGACCTTAATTGAGTGTTGTACTTTATCGTTATTCAATAACTAGGACGCTATGCTAGCTTGTCTTCCAACAGATTCACACCTTGTCCTAGACACGCCAGACCATTAATTAATGCTCGTGTCCCACGTAAATCCAGCCCTTATACTTCTATTTAATTGTAGAACACCTCCTTGCATCTAATTTTGATTAAGCAAACAATAAACCTATTTCATGCAAATTTCTGTAAATTCATTAAACCCATTTTCCCCTTTTCATTATATTTTCCATAATTTTGGGAATGTGTAATTTAACATCAACTCCTTGAAACCATGGCCTCCAAACCCTTAGACCAGTACAATTCTCGCAGTTTCATTCGAACCCTAGCCCATTGGAATATCTCCATAGCAAGCCAAGGCCTTTCCCTAGTGTTGACCAAAGTCAACATATTCTAGGTCAACTTAGCATCACATATATATATATATATATATATATATATATATATATATATATATATATATATATATTCCCTTCTTTCTAATTCCCCTTAACCCTAAATCACCCCAGCCGACTTCCCTTCCCATCTTCATGCTCACGCCGACCCTTCCCGTCGGAGTTTGGAAGCGCCGTGACCTCGCCAAGCAGACCTACTCTTGTTCATCCCCTTCCCAGGCAACCCGACCCTAAAACCCGTCGGAACCGAGCAGCTCTGAGCCGGCCAAACCCGACTGAATGCCGGAGCAGCCTAGCCTCGCATCCTTTCCCTCACCGCCTGCGAGCTTACCGGAGCCTAAACCCCAATGCCGCCAGTCCGCCGCTCCTTCCCCACTTCAAATGGACCGACCGCTGCCGCCGGATCAACCGACCGCTGACGCCGGATCGACTGCACCAGGAGCAAGCCGGATCGACTACACCAGAAGCACGCCGGAGACGCTGTACTCGACCTCGACCCTCCACGGACTAGACTGGACCGATTGACGGGAGCCGCGAACACCACCTCCTTCGCGACGACTGTGACCACAACACCGAATCCTTCGCGTTCACGATCACAGGTTCGAACCCTTGCATGCATGAACATGTACACGTATACACGTATTCCTCGTAATAATCCACACGTATTAGCCATAATGTATCCAGTATATGAACGGTATGTACATATTGTGTATGTATTGTTATATGATAAACGAATTCGGTATATATAAATGTATGGTGTATCTTCATCGCATATATACAGATGTAAATGCCCCGTACATATATATACATATCGTATTATGCTCAATTAACATAAAGCATATGTATATTTATATATACAATATAAACCCTGTTAAGTATTAGATGCATACTTCTGTTAAATGATAATTAATTTAGTGTTGATGTTATGATAGATAACAATAGGCATTATATACCATGTACGAGGTGACCCTAACAAATTACGGATACCATAGATATCTTGACCTGTGACCATGTAGCATGATAGTAGACTGCTATAAGTACACTGACGTACTGGCAGGACCGTACCATTGTCTGTCTGTTATGCACAGCAACTACAGACGTGATCCCTAGTATAGTCCTTGATCATTATGTTGATTGTGAGCTAGAGTATTGTCTGATGAAGTATTGTATTAACTGCTATGTCTATAGGACTGTTGGATCATTCAGACGACACCTTGGAACCAGGACAGTAGTATTGCCAGCTAAGGACCACAGACGAGTACATTCTCTGAAAGTTTCCATTATGTTGATTATCTCTATAATTCTTGTTGTATAGCGTATATGACTCTGATACTGTTCTTTACACGAGTTGGCATCATTGAGACCTGTCAGGATGAGTCGTGATTGGAATCCATCGTGCTAGCAGGGAAAACGGGGAAGTATTAGTAGTTTATGTGATCATACCCAACCTACATGCAGCATTAGCTCACCCACATTTTACGTCGGTGCAGCCTTACCCTTACATGCCTTATCGCTATTACATCTGGTTAGCCTGACTTATTGGGGATGATCGCTAATCAATGTAATGAGTCATATAGTCCCAAGCCGATCACATGATATACTGATGTTTCATACACTTAGTTAGATATTCTTGACATGTATCTTGATAGATTGATCTTGTATTTCCACATGTTCTAGTTGTTGTTCTTATACACACTTACATACAAGTTCTTTGTACTTGCGTACCCTTGTAGTTCTATTCCTTGTCAGATGCATATTGATGATGATGTTCCAGTACTTATTCCAGTATTTCTCATTGTCAGTATTTTATTCTGTCTTGTATTTCTTTACACTGTATTATAGTTTTTGTTAATATATGTGGAACTACTGTTAGAGGTGTATTTTCATTCTAATCCTGACTGGATATTTTTTTCCAGAGAATCTTGAGGATTTCTGTACCACGCACTACGGACCAGGTATAGATGCAGACTATGTACCAGAGATCCAAAAGGAGACCATGCTTCTAGATGAGGCTTTGCCTACAGCTATCTAGATAATATTTATTTATGCTTGAGACTTATGGAGATTGTTTCAGTTTATGTTAGACTTATGTTAAGTTTAATTAGAGACTTATGTTGGACAGCTAGACTGTGAGTTATCTTTATGCTGAGACATGGTGTTTAACTATGTCATTTCCTTTTATCTTTTATCGTGCCTTATAGTTGTTGTGATTGAGTTACATTGTAAGATTATTGTAAGATGTATATTGACCTCCTTATGGAGATGGATATCATTGACAGGTGTTTAGCTATATAATATTACTGCGACTAGACATCGTTCTACCGCCGATGCTGCGGCGTAGGCTAGACGTACCCACGCTCTCGTGCCCCTATACCGGGTGCGGGTCATGACACGTTTTTAGTGGTGGCCCATGCAGGTCAAGTTTCACAAGTTATGCGATATCGTGGTAGTGCGACAACTTAGTTGTACTGCTGCGAGCCTGTGCTAGGATATAGGAAATAGGATCTAGGATGAGAATATGCTCAATCATACTAGGAAATTCTGAACTTCTTATTGCTATTCTAATGGATTGCTTCCTTTAGCACTTTAGTGTCCTTCCTTGATAATATCATATCTATCACCTTAATTGATTCTTTGATCTGTATTCAGGATGTCGCCGAATACTAGATCTATGAGAATGGGAGCAGCCAATTCAGAGAGGACTGCCACCTCTCAACCTGACGGACAGATACCTGGAGATCCTCCTACATCTCCTATTCGTTTAGGAGTGTCTGCAACTAACGAGATTCCTCCTCCACCTATTCAGAGGATTGCCCCAGCTATGACAGACAACCTTCCACCACCACCGATATCGATTTTTGGAGGAGTGCCCGCTGACGGGGCACAGATGTTCGCACTGATGCAGGGCATGCTAGAGGCCCAGAGAGTAACAACAGAGGCTCAGCGTGTTCAAGCTAAGGCTCAGAGAATGCAAGCAGAAGCACACCAGGCGCAGACCGAACTGATGAGAGAGAGCATGGAGAATGCTCATCAGGTGACTCTCCAGGCTGTGGAGAGAGTAGCACGACAACCGCAACATCAAGGTCAACAACAACAGAGGCCCGGTACCATAGTGGACTTTAAGAGGATGATGCCTCGAGAGTTCAAAGGCACAGAAGGAATACTAAATGCTGACGAATGGTTAGAAGACATAGAGAGGAATCTGCGCTTATCACAGATTCCAGAGATTCTTCAGATAGAGGCCGCTGGCAGTCAGATGTTTGATATCGCACTGACGTGGTATCGTACAGAGCCGAGACTCGCCGCTTAAGGACTTACCTGGAAGGACTTTAAGGAACTCTTCAAAGAGAAATTCTTTCCTGACGTAGCCTTGGGAGCATTAGAAAGTCAGTTTCATGACTTAGTCCAAGGAGGCATGTCAGTCGACGAATATGCTGCAGAGTTTTGTCGATTGAGTCGATTTGTGCCATCAATGGTTTGAGACCCAGGAGACAGAGCTCGAAAATTTAGGAAGAAATTAAATAGGGAGATCAAGTCTCGTACTTCGGGAAGACGTACTGCTACATTTGAGAGTATTCTGATGGATGCCCAAATTGTCGAAGACGACTTGGACCTCAGGCCCAAGAGAGAACGCGATACATCTGGAGCAACATGAGGTAACACAGGACCAGCCAAGCGCCCACACTTTCAACAACAACATAGGCCGTACCAGCAACAACACCAGCAATAACGCCAGCAGCAACACCAGCAACAGGCACCAGTTCTAGGACATGCTCAACAACAGCAACCACAAAGACATAATCAACTCGTTGCCCCATGTTCGTATTACGGAAAGATGGGACATACAAGAGACATCTGCAGAAAAAGGTTGGGCACTTGCTTATCGTGTGGATCAGCAGCACATCAGTTGAGGGACTGCCCAACTATTCAGACTCGCCAAGGAGGAGGAGCAGCTCAAAGAGGACCAGCCAGAGCACCTATTACACCAGGAGGCCAGCAGAGAGGACCTCCACTTCCATCACAGCAGGAGAAGTTTGCTCAGCAGCAGCAGCAACAGAGAGGAGCACCACAAGGATGAGCTTACGCCATGACCACTGAGGAGGCCGAGCCAGCTGGAGACGTGATTTCAGGTTCAGTTTTACTCAATTCTATTCCAGCACTTATATTATTTGATTCTGGCGCTTTCCATAGTTTCGTATCTGTATCTTATATCCTTAAGCATCATTTAGAAATGGAACCATTAGATAGGACTTGCAAGATCACGACAGGAGGAGGCATTATCCTAGTCCGTGATTGTTGCAAGGATCGAAGAGTGTCATTGGAAGGACGAGAGTTGAGCATGAGTTTACTCGTCATGCCACTTCCGGAATACGATATTATACTCGGAATGGACTGGTTAAGTAAACACCATGCTTCTATAGATTGCCACGGAGGTAGAGTAGTATTTTGACCACCAGGAGAGCCAGAGTTTGATATTGCCAGAGGAGCAGAGGAGCGGAGCAAAGGCACTTTTTGCGGAGCCAGGGTGGAAGAAGAAGAGTTACCGCATCCACTTATAGCGGAGTTCCTGGATGTATTTCCAGAGGAGTTGCCAGGTTTGCCACCAGACAGAGATGTTGAGTTCTCTATAGACTTGATACCAAGAGCAGAGCCTATTTCACAACATATTTATAGAGTTAACAACAACGAATTGGTAGAACTAAAGAAACAAGTTGAGGAGCTGCAAGACAAAGGTTTTATTAGATCCAGTTCATCGCCATGGGGAGCACCGATATTATTTGTACCAAAGAAGGATGGCACGGTACGTATGTGTATCGATTATAGAGCTTTGAATAACCTCACTATCAAAAACAAATACCCGCTATCGAGGATAGATGATCTTTTCGATCAATTGAACGGAGCGAAGGTGCTTTCAAAAATAGACTTGAGGTCCGGCTATCACCAGGTGAAAGTGAAGAAAGAAGACATACCGAAGACCACCTTTCGAACCAGATATGGCCAGTTTGAATTTACAGTAATACCGTTTGGTTTAACCAATGCACCAGCAGTATTTATGAACTTGATGAACTAGGTATTCCACCAGTACCTTGACAAGTTCGTAGTGGTGTTTATTGACGACATTCTAGTATATTCAAAAATCCCAGAAGAGCATGAAGAGCACTTGAGAATAGTCTTAGAAACACTCAGGCGAGAGAAATTATACGGGAAGCTTTCAAAGTGTGAGTTCTTTCTTAAAAAAGTTGAATTTCTTGGACATATAGTAACGGGTGACGGAATTTCAGTTAACCCAAAGAAGATAGATGCAGTAAAGTCATGGGCTACCCCCGGTACGGTAGCTGAAATCAGGAGCTTTCTCGGACTAGCAGGATACTACAGAAGATTTGTACAAGACTTCTCCAAGATTGCAGAGCCAATGACTAGGCTGACCAAGAAGGATATGGAATTTATCTGGATAGAAGAATGTCAAGCCGCATTCGATGAGCTGAAGAGGAGATTGACAACAGCACCAGTTTTGACATTGCCCTCAGGGACAGGTGGATTCACTATCTACAGTGATGCTTCAGGAAAAGGGTTGGGATGCGTTCTTCAACAACACGGGAAAGTAATTGCCTATGCTTCAAGACAATTATGCCCTCATGAAAAGAACTACCCCACTCACGATCTGGAGTTAGCGGCAGTTATCTTTGCCCTAAAGCTGTGGAAGCACTATCTGTACGGAGAGCGTGTGGAAATCTTCACAGACCACAAGAGTTTAAAGTACGTATTTACACAGAAGGAGCTGAATATGAGACGGAGAAGGTTGTTAGAATTAATGAAAGACTTCGATATCTCATTACAGTATCATCCAGGGAAAGCCAACGTAGTCGCGGATGCCTTGAGCAGGCACCCAATGGCTATGTGCTTGACTTCGGATAGACACTTATTAGCTGATCTTGAGAGCTTGGAAATTGAGGTATAATTTATTAATTGATTGCTTGTTCTTGTCATAGTTATTTTAAATTTCGAGGACGAAATTCTTTAAGGAGGGTAGACTTGTCACCCCCACTTTTTGGATTAGGGGTATTTTCGTCTTTTCGTAATTAATGAGTAAATGATTGCATGATAATCAATTTTATTTAATTTACAGTGACCTTAATTGATTGTTGTACTTTATCGTTATTCAATAACTAGGACGCTACGATAGCTTGTCTTCCAACAGATTCACACCTTGTCCTAGACACGCCAGACCATTAATTAATGCTCGTGTCCCACGTAAATCCAGCCCTTGTACTTCTATTTAATTGTAGAACACCTCCTTGCATCTAATTTTGATTAAGCAAATAATAAACCTATTTTATGCAAATTTCCGTAAATTCATTAAACCTATTTTCCCCTTTTTATTATATTTTCCATGATTTTGGGAATGTGTAATTTAACATCAACTCCTTGAAACCATGGCCTCCAAACCCTTAGACCAGTACAATTCTCGCAGTTTCATTCGAACCCTAGCCCATTGGAATATCTCCATAGCAAGCCAAGGCCTTTCCCTAGTGTTGACCAAAGTCAACATATTCTAGGTCAACTTAGCATCACATATATATATATATATATATATATATATATATATATTCCCTTCTTTCTAATTCCCCTTAACCCTAAATCACCCCAGCCGACTTCCCTTCCCATCTTTATGCTCACGCCGACCCTTCCCGCCGGAGTTTGGAAGCGCCGTGACGTCGCCAAGCCGACCTACTCTTGTTCATCCCCTTCCCAGGCAACCCGACCCTAAAACCCGCCGGAACCGAGCAGCTCTGAGCCAGCCAAACCTGACTGAATGCCGGAGCAGCCTAGCCTCGCGTCCTTCCCCTCACCGCTTACGAGCTGACCGGATCCTGAACCCCAACGCTGTCAGTCCGCCGCTCCTTCCCCACTTCAACTAGACCGACCGTTGCCGCCAGATCAAACGACCGCTGCCGTCGGATCAACCGACCGCTGACGCCGGATCGACTGCACCAGGAGCACGTCGGATCGACTGCACCAGAAGCACACCGTAGATGCTGCACTCGACCTCGACCCTCCACGGACTAGACTGGACCGATCGACGGGAGCCGCGAACACCACCTCCTTCGCGACGACTGCGACCACAACACCGAATCCTTCGCGTTCATGATCATAGGTTTGAACCCTCGCATGCATGAACATGTACACGTATACACGTATTCCTCGTAATAATCCACAAGTATTAGCCGTAATGTATCCAGTATACGAACGGTATGTATATATTGTGTATGTATTGTTATATGATAAACGTATTCGGTATATATATGTATAGTGTATCTTCATCGCATATATACAGATGTAAATGCCCCATACATATATATACATACCGTATTGTGCTCAATTAACATAAAGTATATGTATATTTATATATACAATATAAATCCTGTTAAGTATTAGATATATACTTCTGTTAAATGATAATTAATTCACTACCAGAAAAAGTCAAATTAGCGACGTCTAAAAACGTCGCTAAATAACAATAAATCATCGCTAATTAGGTTTAGCGACGTAGTTAGCGACGTTTTAAATCAGTCGGAAAACTCCAAGTCGCTAAAACCAAAAACGTCGCTATGCCGACGTTTTTTAGCGACTTTAATGTGTCGCTAAATTTAGCGACGTGTTGCGACGCCAAGTCACTAAATAGCGACGTTTATAAAAGTCGCTAAACGTCGCTGATTAGCGACGTTTTTTGCGATGTTACACCGACGTCTTTAATGACCTGGCTATACTGCCATGTCAGCAATTGGCGACGTTTAGCGACGACTTTAGCGACGTCATTAGCGACGAACTTAGCGACGTTTTTCAGCGTCGCTGAGTAGCGACGTAATTAGCGACGTAAATTAACGTCGCTAAGCGTCGCTACACGTCGCTAATAACGTCGCTAATTTTAAAAAAAAAATAAAAAAAAAATTCCAGAATCAAACATTGGTGATTCCCTGCAGTTTTACATCATCTTCATCTTACACACCAACATGATTCAATCTAGTTAACTATATAATCCAATTAAATTAAAGACCACAAGAAGTATCAATCCAATTAAATGTGGATAACTATATAATCCAATTAAATTAACTAAAAAATTAAAGACCACAAGAAGCATCATACATCATGTCTATTGTTGAAGTACCAATAATTCATAAATAATAATAAAAATAACTAGACTACTACGGATTTGCAGGAGGCTGACCAGCGGCGCGCTTCAAGGATAACAACTCCTCATACTCGTCCCGTGGAATCGACACCGATGTCGATGGAGAAGGCAGTGACGTCGGTGGCGGCCGTGCCCGCTCTAAGTCTGCGAGTCGCTGGTTGTAAGAATCCAGGGTAGATAACAGCCTCGTACTGCTATCACCCATTGAATCCTGCATCCTCGTCAGGTTCTCGCCCATCGATAGCTGTGACGCATGCATCCTCGTCAGCTTCTCGCCCATCGATAGCTGTGACGCCTGCAGCTCCATGATGTTGCGATCATTGGAGGCTCTAATATTATTTGTCAATTCTCGTAGCTCCGTCATGCTGTGGTCAAGCATATCCAATCGTGCGATAAGCATTGGATCGTCCGCCTGAGGCTGGGACCGGGACTGGTCCTCCATACTTCGCAGCAAGTCGTCACGGAGAGACGCAATCTGACGGTCAATGGCCTCCTGGACGGCCTCCTGGACTCTGGCCGACGACTGCGAGGGCTGCGACTGCGAGGGGTGTATGGAATACACAGCTGTCGGGGAGGCCCTAGATGACTGCGTCGTAACCAGGGCGCCATAGGAGCCCGTACCGTAGTACGTACCCCTCTGGAGACCACCAGCTGCGGTCACCCACAGGTCGTCCGCCGACGGAGATGGACCGGGCTGCGACGAAGCACCAGCCTCTCCAGGTGTAGGTGCACTAGCAGTCGCCCGCTCACGAAGCCTAAGATACTCGGCCTAGAAAAGGTTTGGAAACTCAATAATTGCCTAAGTTATATTAAAATAAACACAAAGTAAAGTAATACTTACATAGGTCTCTGAGGCCCTCTCATCAATGAGATTTCCGTCCTTGCGATGGGTGGCCAAGAAGACGGTCACCATGTTTGCATCCTCACCCCTCTGTACCTGTTAAAAATATATTTTTTATTACTAAACTTAAATATTTTTTCCAAGTACCATTTTATGGTACTTATATTAAAATAATATATTTTAAAAGAAAAAACATACCAAATGACGGAAATATTTCGTCATCAGAATCGAGCCACCACACCACTTGGCAGCATTCTGCCTAGCCGCCTTGGCCTTCTTAGACCTTTTCTTGTAGCTCGGATCGTCGAATCTAGCCCTTATCGCAGTCCACTGCTCAGGCGTGATCCAACCTTGGATCGATTTTCCAGCACGATCATGAGCCTTCTGGTCATCCAGAGCATCTCGGATAAGCTTGGCGGCAACGGTAGGAAAGAGCCGCTCGATCAACTCGGCCCGGTGCGGAGGATAAAAATACGTTTGCTACAATAAATAATTCATGAAGTTAGCATCACGAATATGCATAAATTAGAGGATTTATTTAATATACTTTTACCTGGAAGTGCGCAAACAAGAACGCCTTCCTCTCCTCCGGAGCCTCAGAGTAGTTGATCCAAGGGCCACCGTAGTTGTTCCTCAGAAATTGGCCCAGGCGTCTCTGAACCGATGATGGACGATATCTATACAAAAATAATAATTTAGATTACTGAAAAAGTCAATATACGATGAATAAAGAGAAACACAAATATATACTAAACCATCTAATTGACTTACTTTGTACCGTCGGCCCAAATCTCTGTCCTCGTCTCCTCCGGTGGTGCGCATGAAGGATCTTGCTGATGCTGGGACAACATTGGCACGACCTCCTCTACATGCTCATCAGTCTCCATGGTTCCGTCAGCAGGAGGAACGCTGGACGAGGGAGTACTATCACGCCTGGAACTACTCGTCCCAGGAGTGATGCCACGCAACGTCGTCGCAGTCGGAGATGTGACTGCTCGATATACTGGAGTACTGGGCGACGATGATCCGGAACCAACAGTAGGCAGTACCGGAGTGGCACTCTGTCTACCTCGGGACCTGCCGAATCCTCCGCGTCGTCCTGTCATATCTGATAACAACATATGATGAATATAGAGAAACACAAATATATACTACATTCTACAGTCAAAATGTGATACATATCTCAAAGCATTATACAGTCAAAATATAATACATATATTCGTTAATGTCAAAATGTGATACATATCTCAAAGCATTTTACAGTCCAAATATAGTTACATTCTACATGGAATATTTTATATTTTCAATCATCTTCAGAAAATTCATCTTGTTCGCCTTCCTCATCCTGCTCTTCCTCTTCCTCGTCTTCACTTTCATCTACTTCGTCGTCCTCTTCGGATAATTCTACATCTTCTACATTATTACTTGTTTAATGAGTAACTTTCGTTGAGTCCACATCTATAATATTTGTTACAAGAGGTAGATCGTCCTCCTGATAAGCTATTTCGTCAATGTCAAAGGTATTTCTAGCTTTAGTCTTGCATACTGTCCACCAATCCGACCTCGCTGTCCTCCGTCTAGGATAAGTTGTGAAGTACATGAGCTGAGCCTGACTTGATAGGACAAATGGTTCGTAGCCTTGATATCTACGCTTGTAGTTTATATCCACAAGGCCATGCTTGTCAATTTTCCAATCTTGATCTTGAATCGGATCGAACCATTCATACCTGAATAACACGATATTAGCAGGTTCTGGGCCATAATTATATGTCAACTCCACAATCTCTCGTAAGATGCCAAAAAAATTATTGCCCGGATTGACGTCTTTGTAGTTTGTAGATTTGATACACAAACCACTGTTTTTCGTGGAATCAAGATCCAGAAAGCTGTCTCTGATAGGAGCATTTGTTGACTTGAACCTGAACCCATTCACACAGAAACTTGGCCATATTTTTACGGCAGTAATTGGTCCCTTGGCTAGAGTCCTAATAGATTCAGTCTCGGATGATATTAGACGATCGACCTAAATACCAAAGTAGCGATGGTAAGTTATTTGTTTTACAAGTGCAGAAATAAAAAGTAATTACCAAGTATCTTACATATGCGCTCAACCAAGAAGGAAAATGGCATCTCATTTCTTGTTCTACTTCTTCGTCTGTTATGTAGGGTCTAACCGACCTCAACTCATCATTATATGTGCTGAAAAACAATGATGCAACTACTAATTAGTAGCATAATAGTATCTTATACTATTACATTGAGATGATGTAAACGTGGACGTATTAATTACTTACCCCTCTAGCTTCTCCACTTCATCCTCGTCGCAATTGAGTAATATATACAATTGAGCAGCCCTTAGCTCATCGTCATTCAAATATCTCTTCTTCATTTTTCTCGAAGGCTTTCCGGATGCATTGAAAACTTTGAGTATTGCATCATTAGATTCCTTATATGCGTCATCGTTTCTGGGAGCTTTTGTCCTATTAGTAGCAACATGTGGTTTGAAATACGTTGAGCAAAAGTTTATAATCTCCTCGAGAACATAAGCTTCACAAATAGATCCTTCAACCCGTGCCTTATTTTTCACCTTTCTCTTAAGGTGATTTAGATGACGCTCGAAGGGGTACATCCACCGATAACCGACAAGACCACCAACACGTGCCTCATAGGAAAGATGAATTGGCAAATGCTCCATAGAGTCAAAGAATCCTGCAGGAAACACCTTCTCGAGCTTACATAGTGTTACCGCAATGTCACTCTCTTGCTTTTCTAGACGATCGACGAGCAACTTAGTACAACAAAGATCTCTGAAGAATATGCTCAGCTCTGTCAATGGGTCCCAAACAACCTGCGGTAAAAATTCCCGAAATGCAATCGGAATTAACCTCTCCATGAATACATGACAATCGTGGCTCTTCATACCTACTAGTTTGTTCTCCTTGAGGTCGACGCATCTTCTCAAGTTCGACACGTACCCGTCTGGAAACTTTAGACCCTGAATCCACCTACAAAGTCTACCTTTATCCTCTTTATCCAGTGAGAAAACTGACTTAGGTTGCTTTAACTTTCCATTCCCCTCCTCTATCAGATGCAATGCAGGACGTCTACATATGTCTTCTAAGTCCAACCTGGCCTTCGGATTATCTTTTGTCTTCCCCTTTACATCCATTATAGTATTAATTATGTTATCAAACACATTCTTCTCAATATGCATGACATCAAGGTTATGTCTGATCAGATTGGTGCTCCAATATGGCAGATCCCAGAATATACTCCTCTTCGTCCAGTTATGGGTGCGACCAAATCCGTCACACTTGTACCCCTTAGCAGGCTCTTCGATAGCACTTGGTAAATCTTTTACCTCTTCCCATATCGTGCATCCGGGCCACCTTGGAGGTGGATTGGCCTTCTCCACAACTCCCGCACGAAAAATATTCCGATTCCTCCGGTACGGATGATCCTTCGGCAAAAATTGTCGATGACAATCGAAGAAGCACGGTTTGCCTCCGTGTTTCAAATGGAAAGCCTGAGAACGGTCCATGCAATACGGACATGAGAGACGACCATGGGTGCTCCATCCCGATAACATTCCATAGGCCGGAAAGTCGTTGATGGTCCACATAAGTGCTGCCCTCATCTGAAAATTCTGCTTTCTAGAAACATCGTACGTGTTGGCACCTACTTCCCACAGCTGATTTAACTCATCTATCAAAGGCTGTAAGTACACATCGATGTTCCTCTTCGGATTGTTCGGACCCGGGATAATAACGGTTAGGAACATATACGGAGTCTTCATGCACATCCAAGGCGGTAGATTGTACGGAGTGACGATCACAGGCCAACACGAATACTGGAAGCCCGAAAGTCCGAATGGGGTAAAACCGTCAGAGCAGAGCCCCAATCTGACATTACGCGCTTCCTCGGCAAAATGTGGATACTCTCGATCAAAGTGCTTCCATGCTTCTCCATCGGATGGATGATCCAATACTCCTTCGATCTGTTTTTGCCTGTGCCAACTCATGTTTTCTGCAGTCTCCTTAACCATAAACAACCGCTGCAACCACGGCGTCAAAGGCAAGTAGTGCATCGAATCGGTAGGCTTCCTTGCACCGACAGACTTTCCTCTAACAGTGGCCTTGTAGCGATCAGCACCACAGAATCTACACGCATCTTCATCCTTGTCGTCTTTGTAGTACAACATGCACCCGTTGCGACATGCATCGATTTTCTCGTATCCCATCCAAAGCGATCTCACCATCCTCTTAGATCGATAGAAGTCTTTAGGCAACTTTGCACCCTCGGGCAAGATCTCTATAATCAAATCGAGCAGTCGATTATAGCATTCTTGCGACATGTTAAAATCGGACTTGATGCTCAATAATCTTGTAACCACCTCCAACGGTGAATGGTCCTCACAACCAGGATATAGTGGAGTCCTTGCATTCTCAAGCAACTCCATAAACTTTGTAGCATCGGCATTCGGTGCCTTATCAGCTGCATCATAATTGTCTGGATTGAAACTAGGTCCTGTCGCATCATAATTGTCAGGATTGAAACTAGGCCCCGCCGCATCATAAACCATGTTCACCAACCCGTCGTCGTAAGCATCGTGGTCTTGGACATTCATATACGGCTCCACATAGGGCTCCGACTCCGATGCTAGAGATACAAGTTCTCCGTGCGCGGTCCACTGATAGTAATTCGGCGTAAAGCCCTTCGAGTATAAATGATATGTAACTTCCACTTCTGGATGATATTTCCTGTTGCGACATCTCACACATGGACACTTAATTTTGGTACCGTCCATGTACTGAGGGAACGCCTTGGCGAACTGCAGGAACTGCTGTACACCCTCAATGAATTCATCCCGCACACTGCACATGTCATCAGGATAACGGTTGTACATCCATGAACAATGACGCAGATAGTAATTCATATCCATTTCTAGATACTTCTGCAAAATTGACAGTATGTATCATATAAATCATTACATGCAAAATTAACTTCTGTGTCTGTGTCAGTGTCCGTTATGGGAAAAGCAGTATATATATATATATATATATATATATATATATATATATAATATTACCCAAATAATATCTTAATACCACTTTACTACTATACCTTAACCCACTTCTGTGTCAGTATCCGAATTTTAGTGTAGTAGGCTCCAGCCGAAGCCAATAAGTTTCTTGAGATGCATGTCCTTAATGATGCATGCTGCGATGATATCTTTGCTCCATTAGAGGCTCTTCATACTGCTAGCTAGTGATTTTAGTAAGTGTTAAAATTAATCCTTTATTTATTTAAGCTGATTTGTAAGTTTCGTTTAGCTAATTCAACTGTTATAGTCATATTATTTAGACCATTAGGCACTTCTTAAAACTGGCAGTAGGGTGAGGAACTGAGATACATAACTCCGCAATACTTTGCTTTCGGCAATTAACCCCTATATATATTGGGAGTGGAACGAGGAAGTAGCTAGAGCTCAAAATTCTTGGGGCACAATTAGGGACGGTTGCTTAGATCATACACTTCCTGGTCGAATAATTGGCGTTCTAATTAATTTGATCACATGATCAGTTGTTGTACGAATATTCAGGAATTAGTTCTAATTTGTTCACCCAATGTACGTAGTCATGACATATGAACATGGATTCAATAATAGCCATCATTTCTTCCCCTCCTCCTTTGGACCAATGAATAGTAACCACAAAATCAAACAATTAGTATGTATGTATGTATGTATGTATGTATATATATATATATATATATATATATATATATATATTACAAAAGTGCAAATAAATACACTTATGTTCTTTCTTTCTTATTCATCGATCCATATTATTTATTTATTTTATACTTGAAAGAAGAAATTAAAATCTGATCTCTACATGATCGCACATGCATGAACATTGTCAAAAAACCTAACCCTAACCCTAACCCTAACCCCATGTCAAAAAACCTAACCCTAAACCTAACCCTAACCCTAACCCCATGTCAAAAAACCTAACCCTAACCCTAACCCTAACCCTAGGTCCAGATCAGTGTCTGT